>OX328125.1:82453771-83051271 GCA_946811695.1 Gonocerus acuteangulatus
TTTTTTATTGTAGATTATTATATTCTTCAAGGTGGAGCCCCGTTGGTCAATTTCCTTTAGTGATGGGTGTGATTTTATGGCTTGAAGAAGAGTGTGTACGTTTTATTTTTTTTTATTTATTTGTTTAATGTGTCGTCAACCACTATGAGGTCATTAAACACAGGATTATAGATGTTTGTTTAATTGATTCTATTGGCGTTGCGCGAAATTAAGAAGAAAGAGTGGGGGAATGGAATTATAATTTTATTTTGAAGGTTATTATTTAGTGTTAGGTTATGTGTTTATGAGAAACTTAACACTCAGAAGGTTATTCATCTATATTTCATAAAGAATTTTCCGAACGCATGGAACAGAATCTTATTTTACAAAATAAGAGCAAAGTCGTTCATCCATGAGTAGAAGTCCTTAGAAAAATATTTATGTGATCAAATTTACTCAGACATCATAATTGATCACACCCTTTTACTGATCCAGTGTCTTTTATCTCATTTAGAAGGAGTTGAGCAACTGAGGTTGGAAGAGTGTAAAAAGTTGTTATGGTGTAATTTTAGCACTTTCCTCCGAAGGAAAGTAGCTATTGAGGTTGGACTCATGACGGAATTTTTGAAAAATTTCTTCAAATCTTTATCGATCCAACCTAGTAGACACCGAAAATGACCCCCCTTAAAATTTATATATATATATATATATATATATATGTGTGTGTGTGTGTGTGTGTGTCTGTTAACACGATAGCGGCCAGAGCTTTTGTTTTTTCGTCACGAAACTTGGTATATAGCATTCAATTAGCAAACGATTGAACGAGTTCGTTAACCACCAAAGTCGGTCCACCGGAAGGGGGGTTTACCCCGAACCCAAAACACTAATTTGACTATGTCAGCCGTAATATTTGTTATATTTCAACGAAACTTGGTATTCGTAGTGTTAATATGGAGAGAAAAGTGAGATATAAAAATTAACTAAATCGGTTCATTAGAAGGGGGGGTTTACTCCGGACCCACAATACCAATTCGCCACTACCAGCCGTGATTTTTGGTATATTTCGACGAAACTCGGTATTCGTAGTGGTAATCCACAGTTAAATATGTGTTGTAAAAATAAACTAAATCGGTTCATTAGGAGGGGGGGTTTACTCCGGACCCACAATACCAATTCGCCACTGCCAGCCGTGATTTTTGGTATATTTCGACGAAACTCGGTATTCGTAGTGTTGTTCTAGAAAGCAGTCTACACTACCCAAATTCTGAGGAAAGTGCTTAGTTATGCAGCTCCTGCGTGACGGACTTTTCTTTGTTGGGATTCATATTTTTGGTTGGCGAAAAGCGGTGCTTCTACTACATTTCCCTCATGCTTCATGAGGCTTCCGTTTCTTTTCTTTTTAGGAGCCTTAGTGGTTGGAAAGGGAAGCCACCATGCATGTAGAATATACCCCGATAAAGCAGGAGAGTAATCCAGCGAAATAAAGCAGGATGCAGAGGAAATGAGAAGCACCGCTGGAGATAGACACTGTTACACCAACCAAAAAAAAATATCCTCATTCTTCTTTTCTAGATTTTCGAATAAAGAAACTCGCTATGCAACAATCGAAACCAATGATAGAAGTGCATTATGAAAACAAACAAAATCGCTTCGTTACGATTATGAGTTTACCTGTCCGCCCAAACTATTTTTTTTTTTTTTTTTTTTTTTTTTATAAGGCACTTCAAGGGTCATTGGCGCTAACTAAATTATTTATGTGCCTTTGAGGCTGTAAATTGTGTTTCGTTGAAATAAAAGTACCTTTATAACATTTCAAAGTAATGAGAAACGTGGATTCTTCAAAGCATCTAAATAAACGAAAATGGAAGTAAGTATGTATTTATTATTACGATTTTAATAATGAAATCAATTTTCAAAGACATTTTAAAGAGCGAATATTTTGTGTGGTTTCTCCTTATTGGGTGACGAGGTGATTAGAAATTTTGTTCAATGAAAGGATAAAATTAGTAACCGAAGTACAAAACAATGAAAATCTCCCACTAAGAGCAACTAAGTTATTAATAATAACTATAATTAATAATAACTATAATTAATAATAATTATAATGTTATTAAGTTATTATTAATTATTTTAAATTTTGGATAGACTCTCATAACTTTTTTCTCCCTATTAAGAGAAAGGTTCGAATGAAGCTCAATGTGGGTGTATTCTTCAAGCTAAAACTCCCTACTATAATCATGGATCCTGAGCAACACTGACAACCAGTAGACACCTCGATGCTAACGTCCTCGGAAGTCTATGCACCGTGAAAAAATAAACAAAAGGAAATAATAAAAAAATATAGCCTTAATAAATCAGTTACAACGCTTTACAATCATCAATGAAAATTCTATTGTGCGATTCACGGACAGTTGTTGTTTAGTTTTTGAAGGTGCCTTGCCTGCTATGGTCATTAGCACTATTGAAATGATTTTCTTTTCAGTCAATCGGAGTTTTGATTTTGACATTATCGGAGGGTCTCCCGTGCCTAACGGAGATGCCGGTTCGAGTCCCGCCAGCAGCAGCTTGAGATTTCTCTTCTATGGGCCCACTTGAAAATTTCTCTGTTGCACCTTGGATGCTTAGGAAGGGTGAACACCTATAGTTGCCCGGTGCTAATGTCCTAGATAGAGAAGCGCCGGAAATAAAGAAGAAAAAATATAGTATTGGATGAAATTTACAGCCTTGGATTTAAATTACCTCACTTACAAATAATGGTTTATGTATAATAATTGTTAGTGTATAACAAATAATTTTTAGCGTATAATATTTGTTAGTTTATAATAATTTTTAGTGTGTAACAAATAATTTTTAGTGTATAATGTTAGACAAATAATTGATGTCTATACTTTAGGAAGTTAAATCGATAAATTCTATTAGGATAATTAATCTTTAGGCTTTCCATAGCTGTAACATTAGGCGTTAAAGAGTTAAAACAAATTATTTGGCAGTATTTAAGCGTAAAATTTTAATTATTTAATTGTGATCGTTGGATTTTTGGTAAATATATAGTTATATCTAACAAATTTTATTTATGATATAAATAAACAATTTAGTGTTAATCAAAATGGGACATCAAGGTACAGTCATAGTGGTTCAATAAAACTACACTTTTTGAATTTGTATTTATTTGTACCGATGTGATTTTCAAGTTTTCAAAGAAAGGCTATGAAGAGAGTAAGAACATTTGAAAATTGCGGTAGCCATAAAAAATGTGTTTTTTATCCCAAGCCAAGCAAGCCATCGTTTTTTTATTCTGGGCGGTAGAGAGATAATCCCAAGTTTTGAGGCTTTTTCGTGGAAACGACGAATAAGAAATTAAGAAAAAGGCTCAATGCAAAGCTCTTGAAAGATATAATAATAATAATCAAATATCCAATTAATACTATAAAGAAGTGGGAAAAATATTTTTTAAGAAAGAATGTTTTTTTTTTCATCGAGTTTCTGTATAAGACGCGATTTAGCAATTAGGAGTGCAGAAGAAAGGAGAAGGTTAAGAATACAAGCTCCTGTTAAGAGCTGATACCCTGGTAGAAGGAGCTTGCTGGCATAACCTGCTCCACGTTCCTTTCATTCCCCGGGAGCTTTGCAGAGATACTCCACCATTGAAGGGGGAGAAGAAATCCTTCAAATACCATTCTCTTCAGGATGTTATGTATTATCCTTTCTATTAAATCCTTCATTTAATCTGTTCCTAATTTATTATTACTGTTCTTAGAGTGTTTCTTTTTATATTTTGCTAGTTCTGCTAGTATTTATTTCATATAATTAGCCCCTATGTCTAGCCATTTATAGAGATTCCAGAACGGGTACTCTAATTATCTGCAGCTCTAATTATCTACATTCCTGTAAAAGCTACGGACAGCCTGATAAATGCTTATACCGATATCCTGGCCGTTCTAAATCGAATTCAATGTTTACATTTGTTTGAGCTGAGTTTTATTGTAATTTATGGAAACAGAAATGCACTAAAATTAATATTCAGCAATCAACATATTGTTGATGACCTGCTTAGACAGGTCTATAAATACAATTCAACTTATTATAAAAGAACAATTCGTTGTTAAATTATAAGAACAATTAAGGTTCAGGTAAAGCGAACATTAGTGCATATCTAGAAATTAGTTCTAGAAAATCAGTAGAAACATAAAAAAACAATTTTATTAAGGTGTATACAAGTAAATAAGTGCTAATAATAATATTGATTAATTTTTAACGGAGAAATAAGATACTACATATCAATGAAAGTGCCGGGAGGCAGAGGAAGACCAAACTTAACACTTAAGTAACTTTAACTTTAACTTTGGTCTTCCTCTTTGGTATGTAGTATCTTATTTCTCTGTTAAAAATTAATCAATATTATTATTAGCACCTATTTACTTGTATAAAGCTCAATAAAATTGTTTTTTTTTTTTTTTTTTTTTTTTTTTTTTTTTTTTTTTTTTTTTTTTTTTTTTTATGTTTCTACTGATTTTCTAGAACTAATATCTAGATATACACTAATGTTCACTTTACCCGCTTATTAATACCTTAGTTGTTCTAATAATTTAACAACAAATTGTTCTTTTATAATAAGTTGGATTGTATTTATAGACCTGTCACTTATCTTACTTATAAACTTTTTTTCTGTGTATTAATTTCTGTTTTTTCTTTTCTTGTCATTTTAGCTGACGAAGGCTACCAAAGAGTAGCCGAAATGTCCTGAATATAGATTTTTTTTTACAAAAATCGTATTGAGGTTTCTTTCTAGCCGATTCCCAACTATTCCCTGATTGCTTATCACCTCGACGGCTAACTATCTAATCTTCATGATAAAATTAATATTAGATTTATCAATTTTCACATACTTAACTGGACATCTTAAGCTGCCCATATTTGACGTCAAAAATAGACTTTTACTCCAGCGGCTCATTCTAGTATTCTCCCTCGGTTTCCACAAGTAAACACTGGAGTAAAAAGCCAGTTTTCGATATCAAAAAATACCAGAGCTCATAATCTGCTTTTTTTAAATGCGGTATTTTTTCTTTCAAACGTTCTGATTGATAAGACGCCTTGCTTGTTTAACAATGAATTTAATAAATTCTAATGTTATGCGTATTATATTTATATTTTAACGCAAAGAGAAAATAACAAGTAGTCCTTCCTGTACAATGCATCAAAATGCTCAGTCACCAATGAAATCTGATACTAATTTTTTTATTAATTCTTATGAGTTTTTGGTAGTTAAAATTTTTGCTAAGCATCCTATTAACATGTTGGATGTTACTATGGTAAAACTGTCATATACTGAAGGCTCTTAAGGAAGTTGTCACTTTTTCTGCTTAGTTAACAAGTTGCTCTTCTTTCCGCCCACAAGAGCTCTCCTACACAATACATTGTAATATTTGCACGACATTCCTGCAAATGCATGTGGCCACATATTAATAAATTAGAAAGTCAGATTTGTTTACAAGAATTGCAAAAATTCCATTAGATTGCAGTACCACAAAAATGTACATATTCAATCCATACTTGGTTTAATTAAAATAATAGATGCCAAAAATGAAACGATTCAACTATTATGATTTAAAATTGGAAGCCTCTGCATTATTTATTGGTGTAGCATATTTCGCTCATTAACTAATTAATTTCAAAAACATTATCGCCTTGCAACATACATTTCCTCATGAGCTAAAGCCCATGAAAATGTACAAATTTAAAAACGTCCGCGAGAAACATTGCACCGCAAAGGAGGTAGATGCTGGAAATGAAGGACGATGCTCAGTAGAAATGAAAGTGGTCGTTTCAAAACGAATTTTATTATGGGCACTAAGCGCTTTCAGCAACTCCTGTCAGCATCCTTAAAGCTACGGCAGAACAAAACATAGCATTGTAGAGCTGTAAGGATGGTGGTTGTGAAGAGTCTAATTTCATTGCTACTAAATCATTCCACGTTCACCATCCAGTGGACTTGGTCGCCTAAAAAATGAAGACGGAGGAAATATTTTCTGTTAATCTTTGTGATTCTGCATTGCCTATTTTTCCCGTTTCTGTCATCTTCTTCAGAATGGATCACATTTGTGATACTTTAATTGTGGTGCCATAAGTCAAGAACTATGTGTCCAAAATTAAGTATCTCATTAATCCAAAAAGGAACCTACAATGTTCACGATCTGCAAGCTAATCTTCTTTCTTATGAACTTTCCATGAATTAAATTGTTAGTTATGAATCTAATTGTATTTTTCAATTCAGTCTCAGATCTTTACTAAATATTGGAAAATCTGGATGGGTTATACATTCGCTGCTTTGCCTTTCAGATTATTAAAATCTAATATCTCGAGGCTCTAGGAACTCGATTAGAGAAAGTTTCTGCTCACACGCGAATGTTTGCTGTGGTTTGAGATTGTAGCTACGTCTTCCTGCTTTCTGTCTGCATGTCAGCTCAGGTATTATTACTCTAAAGAGAATTAATATTTTATTCATACACAAGGTTTGGAAATTGTGGCATCTGGTGGCTTTCTCTTAATTCCTACCAAACGGGAGGACGTTTCGCGAAGGCTTAGGTGCAATCTTCAGTGCCAAAGTGAAAGGCGAAATGTCTGATGAAACAACAAGCACTCAATTCACGACTTATTGATTTTACCCTCAAGGAGATTCAACAGAAGTTCACTGAACTATTACCAAGGCTAGCTTTCAATGCGAAACATCATGTATCAACTTTCCGATTTCTCATGTATCTTGTCGCTAACATCAAGAAGCATCCTCTATTTCCCTAATTCTAGCAAAAGAAAAGGCTGATCTCCAATTGCAAGTAATAGGTAATATGATCAAGATAACTCTCACATTCAGTTTAAAAATAAATAATAAAGGTCGAACCAAAAGCGCATAGATTTCATTTACTATTTAGTAATTAAACTTTAAAATTAAGTTGAAAATTCTCTGAAACAATCTTTTGTTACAGTCATCTCCAGATCTTTGATGTTTAATGTAAGAATGTCTCAGTTTTTCAACACAACAAAATGCAGCAGACGACAATATTAAATAAAAAGCATAAAGCTACCATCTCTCGTTTATAAAAAGTAGAATTGATTTAAACAGTTATAACCTTTTTTTCAAGGAAATATCTCGGGCAGAAGAGGAATAGGATAAGGAAATATCTTGGCTGAAAAATGTAAGGAAATACTTGCCCATATAATTTGGAACTTATTCCATAACGATGAACAAATGATCTATAGAAATATTCTGAATGGCTAGGGACTCCTGTGTAGTTATTGGAGACATCCACGTCAGTTATCACTAATATTAATGAGATTCCTAAAAATCTTGTTTTATCGTGTTTTTTTTCTTCTTTTTTTCTGCCAGGTCATAGATGTTGATCAGAAGGACTGACAACAGGCTTTTTATAAATTGTTGTTACCGCAATGCTTCTCAGAGCAAACGATCCAGGATCAGTACTCTAAGATCTGACTCGGTGAAACAAGGGTTGCACAAAGCCTTCGGAACTATTTAGGTCTAAACGCACTGATGATGTATCGTATGCCCTGAAAGCGCTTTGCGCTAGTAAAAATGGTTGTGGAAGAAATAACCTTTTGTTAGTTACTATTTTTCCTTGAGACCAGCAACATTGTTTGGAAGTCATTAACCTTCACAATTTTTTTGATATCATTCGCACTAATAAAGTAATATCTTACTGATGTCCAAAGTTCAAGTACAGAATGGAAGTCAGTGCTGTCTATAGTGGCCTACGGCTGGATAGGATTGGTACAGTTTGCACAAGATAAACATGCTTGTGCCCTGGGGAGATTGGGTAATTAAGTTTCAAACAACGGCATTGTTGTTTGTTTACAACGGACCTTTACAAGTCATTGTGCTTATTTATTGCTTTCGTTCATCAATGAATTGCCTGAAGATTTCATATTCAAAACGCCAAAGTATTTGACAAACATGTACTAAATTCGTTTCCATTCAAGAGCCAAGAGGGATTTTCATTAATGAACAACCAAAATTCAGGTGGAAATTGGTTTAACGTACCAAGTATCTCCTTCTTACTTCAGACGCTGTTCCAACAGATATTTCTTTTCTTTTTTTAATCTTAAATTTTAATTTTCAAATAATAAATTCGTTTTATGATCTGCACAGTCGATGCGCCTTAAACGATTAATAATAATAAGTTTATATAAAATTATACAATAACAGACGAAAAGAAATTGTACTTGGTAGACTACGAATTTGGCACAAAAGACTAGCGCGCGAATATCTCATGACAGGACTTAAGAAACAAGCTTGTGGTATATATACAATAGAGACTTGCTAAATAGCACAGCAGCCAGTACAAAACACAATATTGTCTTACTTACAGAACGCTTAGCTATATAATCTCATTTGAAGACATCTGCCGAATAGCCGGTCCCTTTCAGTCATATTACAGACATTTCCATAATGTTTATGGGAATCAACAGTTTTATCACGATGCTGGTTCATTTTGACATACCGGTACTACATTGAAGGAGAGAAATCCCCGAACTACTTTATTAGCTTTAGCAATATTAGCTAATAAGATAAGTTGCAAAATATAATTACTTCACTTTCTTCTTTTCGGACTTCTTATGAGTCGGACTTTTTGATTCAACAGCATTAGACAAAACTCTTTTACAAAAATAGACCTACTTCGAGTTCGATTATAGCCACCGAGATGCAATACACAATTTCGTAACCTCAAAATCCAGATCACGCTCAACCACATATGTAAATCCAATTTCGGCCTTTCTTTCTAAACACACACTCCCGTTCATAAATACGACTTAATAGAACCACTGTCAAAATGGACGCGGTAAATACTCCAATTCCCTTGAGAATTAGATATTCAAGGATAGTGAAATAGGGCTCTAAAAGTGACCGAATCGGATTCGAAATTAACAACATTCCACTAACATGAGAGAATGAAGCATACAACGTAAGTGAGATTGAGGTCATTTGGATATTTCAACATCTAATTGCTGGTTCTAATATCCATACAAGATCTTGCAAAAGGAAAAAAAAAAGACCGTGACATAGCAGCTTATATCATTCATATAAATAAAATTTGAGCAATGCAAAGATATTGGATCTTATGCAAAATAAATACATTGGAAAAGGACATCAATGGAGCAGAACCATAAGATCCTATGAAAATAATATAAGGACTGAAGAAGACACTTAACTAACAAGGAAACATCCCAAAGTATGCGGAACCGATTTAGTAGACAAAAAAATCAATACATATATCTTTATATCAGCCCAATCGCGCGTTTAAGGGGTGAAACCACATTTCAAAATACACCTCAAATATTCTAACAAGAGCGTATACTGTGGTAAGGTACAGAGTACCTTACCACTGTACCAGGTGTATACAGTGGCGGTGGATTTAGTCCATTTTTTTCTACATCGAAAAATAGTCGACAAGTATCCGAGCTTTCTGTCCAATACGCCTTAGGAGCTGAGATATAAAATAAAATACGAAGACAGGTATACTTGGGATTCGGCTAGGAGAAAAACGTCAGACTTTCAAAAAGAAATCTGTATTTTGGACGTTTCGACTGCACAATGGCAGCCTTCTTCAGCTAAAAAATATATACAACTTATAAGTAAAGAAAATATATATGTACAACTAGTAAGTAAAAGACAGGCAGAAATGAGCGGAGTGTATATATCAATACAATAAATTTTAACCAATCTTATTTTTAAAAGAATGAAAATACAGTAGTTGGAAAGTAAACAGCATGTAGAAAGTGTTAGTAAAACAGTACAAAAAAAATTAAACAGTTAAAAACAACGAACATTTTTTATGTAGTGAAAAACAAAATCTATTTTATGAGTGAATACAATTTATAACAATTAATATAAAGATACATACCACTAGAGAATGCCTAGGGGGGAGGGAGGAAGACCTCGAGGAGAACTTAGGTAACCATGGTTGGAAGTATGAGGGGCAGCAACTACACAGGGGGTCTTTATAGTTATGAAAGGGGGTGGGGATGAGGCGGTAAGTCGGTGAAGATGAAACGTGCAGTCGAAACGTCCAAAATACAGATTTCTTTTTGAAAGTCTGACGTTTTTCTCCTAGCCGAATCCCAACTATACCTGTCTTCGTATCTCTGCGGCGGCTAACTATCTCCATCTACACTATAAAATAAAATAGCGTGAAAATGCTTTATTTTATGTACCGAGTTTAGAAAATTATATCGACATGATTCTTTAACCAACTCATTTGTTTTAGAGAGTAGATCAGGGAACAAATACAATCGTTAAACAATAATTTATATTTCGTAAAATAAATTCAAAAATATGCTTACGTTTGAAGTAAACTAGTAATACACATTTGTTTACACCAAAATGAATAGCAGATTTCAAATCAGCACTCGAAATAACTCTAATAAGATAAATGTAATCGAAAACAATAACAACAATACTGTTTTCCTCTCCGGAAGAGACAAGAAGTCTCCGGTAACTCTCCATGTAGGAGAAAAAATCATTAGTTTTCCTCTCCGGAAGAGACAAGAAGTCTCCGGTAACTCTCCATGTAGGAGAAAAAATCATTAGTTTTCCTCTCCGGAAGAGACAAGAAGTCTCCGGTAACTCTCCATGTAGGAGAAAAAAAGCATTATTTTTTTTTTTCGATGATATTTTTTTTTTTTTTTTTTATACATTAGTGAGACCACGACAAGGGCGATTCATCAATTAAAACAATTAAATAAGAAAAACAATAGTGAATATTATGTAACATATTTAAATTAACAATATAAATATGTAATTTGCCCTATATATATTGGGGATTTCAACATGCCATCAAAAATTTCAATCATTGAAACTGATTATTAGCAAGATTAAATGATTATTTACGTTTCGCAAAAGCTTTACATCACTATAAATCCCTATAATGGAAAGAGATCTCTTTAATAACACATCTAAATTTTAAATTTATTCACTATTTTCACAAAGAGAGGTCATGTTAATAGATTGGTGACATAAAATATAGCGGATATATTCCATTGTTTTGTATCGTATATATGTCGTTGCATGAAATTAAAGTGATCATGTTTGATCCTGAACATTTATTTATTAAGTCTGGATTTTACCTACGCATATTACAAAAATTCTTAGAACTCATGCGGTTCAATATGGTATAATATATAGCAATAATAACAGCAATGAATATTTTTTGCAATGATGAAAATATTTGAGAACAACGGAGAAGCAGTCTATCGTGGAGTTTAATTTTAAAATATGCAGAAACAAGTAGATTTGTTAATATAATATCTTGCACCAATGAAATAAGAGTACACATGTACACAATTAGATGTATCAAAACTTAATAAAGTGTCTTGAAGTTAATTTTTTTAATAAATGCAGTTTAATCTTTAAGGTAATTGAATTGTAAGTTGTATTTGTCCTTAACACGTTTTGTCTTGGTATTTCGAGCAAAACATAGTCATAAATTAGGTGATCATAAATATTGAAGCTCTTTTCATAAAACAGTTCTGGAGTCCCGGTGGCCGTGAGTTCTAAGGCTTATGCCTCCGCGCCTAAGGATTCGATTCCGACGAGAGGTGGTGGCTTTTCTTTCAAAATAAGAAAAAGCATTATCCCTATCCTGGCTAGTAACCACTAGATAAAAAAAAAAAAAAAATAATCAGTCCCTTAACAGGGCACGAAGGCCCTGAGGGGCAGATACTATAGAGGTATCGGATTAATGACCATACGGCACACTAGGGAGATAGTGTGGTTAGTACTATGTTCCGCCTGATTTCCCCCTTTGCTGCTTCGACTGTTAGTGTCGTTAGCACCAAGGTACCCATTGATAAATTAATTAAATGCTCGGTTGGCCTGGGGACGGTCAGAGAGGCCGAATCCAACCCATGAACGAAGACACTAAAAGAAAAACACTTTAGTGCTTGCTCGGGATATGAACTCAGGTCCTCCAGCTTATTAGTCCAGTGCTCTACCACTGAGCTAACCTCGCCCCTTGTAAACGATAAATAACCCGTCCTAAAATTCGTTGCCAATAATGAATGGACTTTCAAATTTCAATAAATAAATAAAACAGTTTTAGGTTTATTTTTTGGAGCACATCTGCTTCTATGACCATTATTGCCTAATAATATAGTTAAAATAAATTTAAATTCCAAAGTTACCTGTTATAAATTTTATTGTTTTTTCTAATGGGGCTGAAACATTTAAATTAGAATATTAAATTATGTTTTCATTCTTTGTGATATTTTTCATCTAACAATAGTAATTGACGACATTGTTTGTAAACACATGGTGACAGCTGTGTTTGTGATGACCACACGAAAAGAAGAAAGGGAAAAGATGACGAGTAGAACACGGTTGTCGGAGTGCGTGATTGGCATAAAACCTCGTGATTCTACCGTTGACTTTCACGTGATTAACAACCCCAGTTCTTCCATCCACCCTCATATTCTGGGCAGTCTGCCCGTTTACCTCAATCCTACATGATACGAATTCTAAGTGTCAGTGCACAACACTCTTCGAATCAGTTATATTGTCTCCTACCATAGTGCTGAAATTTTGCAAGCATAATATTATCTACTTAAAACGCAAACATCACGAACGATCAAAATAATTGAGAATGACAAAGGAGACTTTAATTGAAGGAAATTTGCAGCCACTATTATTGTAATTATTTTTTTGTTGTATTGATTTATTAATTAATTTTGACAGTAAGTATTACTGACCTGTTTTTTGGCAAAAAACAAGGATAGCATATTTGGGTCTTTTTGCGAAGACCACATCCAGTTACTTTTGAAGTAAGTGATTTATAGCAGTTACTCGTACTCGCTGAAAAGCTTACTGATTAGCTTACAGGTTCTTTGCTGGTTATCTATTACTACTTGACTCCGAAAAAAGTTATTAAGTATTTTATCTGTTTTGGAGGTTATGAAGGATCACAAACAATAATATTTGTAAACACACATATTTTATTCCTTTTTTTTCTCTCTCTCTCTCATTTTGGATATTTTACATTTATTTAGCATTATGGGCATACATACTATGCGTTTCCGCTCGCTGCGCTCGCTCAAGAAGATATCGAAACTCTAGTTCATAGAATCATCGGAATCCTCCAATAGGAAGGCTAAGGAGTTATGCGCATGCGCTGAATCACTGATAAAATCACTACTGCTACTTCAAAAGCAACTTGATGTGGTCTTCGCAAAAAACCCGAATATTTTATTTTAGCATAAATATCAAGATTTTTGACGACCTGGCACTCAATTTAAGCACAAATATGTTCTAGCGATGACTAAACTGAAAAAAACGTTACAAAAAAGGTTAACAAAAAAAGTGTCCGTGGCGTACGCGCATACACGAAAAAGAAGACCTTATGTTTAGCAGTACATTACATTGGTTCGTCGAGTGGACCTAAAGAAGATTTATGTTCCTGAATTTGAGCAGAAGGTCCTTTTTTTTTTTCTTCTTTTTTTTTTACTCATTAACAAAATTTGTTGCGTTTGCAATGATGTTTGTGCTTTTGGCTAAACCAGCAATTAGTTTCAAGCATTTTAGTATTTTCCAAAGAAATTTAACTGTTAAGGTAGTACTCATGAAAGAATTCGTCGAAACTCTTCAAATATTTTTCGATCACTCCTTACCAAGTACTAAAAATGGCTACCATTAACATTTTTCTCTTTCTCAATGATAACGATAACAAGATTGAACTTGGTAATCTCAAATCTATTAGGATAAATGTTATGCCAATGACAAATTCTACAAAATAAATACATAATTGGGTCCTTGACTTTGGAGTTAGTTCAGAGAAGTTATTTTACATTGTCATAAGTCTAAATGGTAGCATATCCAATTCGAAATTGTTCCTGTTTTTGAAAACCCATATAATGATTCTCCAGTAATACCAACTCATCCTATTATTAATTATTTCCTTGTAATTTTCCAGGTCTAAAAGACAGCTTAACAATCAAAACGTCCGACTCGCAGGAGCTGCAGCATCTTAGCGCGGTTCCGTTCTTATCCCTAGACTCATTTAGAATGATTAAAATAGAAGCTGTTATTATTTTGGGTCCACATTTCTAGAAAGGTCTTGATTTACGATCTTACCTGGATGGGTCGGCCAACCCTCCCTAGAACGACCCCGCTAGGCAGTCGAAAAGCTGTATCTTGGAAATCCATATCTCTAACATTTTATATATATATATATATATATATATATATATATATATATCTTTATTCAAAAATTACGCAATACATCCAGTATTTTTTGTAATTATTTTGTTCTTGATTACATGTCTTGAAAGACCGGTAGGGAAAAAGGCCCATTGGCCAAAACCTATTGTCTTGAACTTTTAAAACAAGTTACATTTACTCTTAAAGTAGCTATTTACAATCTCTCTAACATTAAATTGTTTTTCTTATTTTTCTTAACGTGATTTATTATCACATAGATTATCCAACTATAAGCAATTAAAAAATAACAAGGAATAAAAACAGATAAAAAGAACAGTTCGAATAAGTGAAATCAATTACTTAAAAGTTTTATGAACTTATTTCTCCGATTGACATCGCCTAATCAAAACTTTCAGCAGAACCTTTATTGTAGAGCATTTAGTAAGCTTTCTAATGGTATCCTTCCGTTTACCAAGATTCTCAACCTTTTTCGAGATATTAAGGAAAGGATACAAAGTTACCAAAACTTTTTATGACTGTTAATAAAATATTTTATTCTAACCCTTCCTTAACTCCAAACGTAACAAAAATGTCAACATATTAGTTTTAATGAATGTACCCAAACCAAAAACGGTATTCAAAAGCTATTTTTCCAATTTTCTCGAAAACGGTTAAAGCTATCGCCTTGAAAATGGTTTCATTCGTTTTCCTTTGTAAAGAAGCCTATAAAACGAGTACTTACAAGCATATAAACTGAAAAACGTTAGCGTTACGATTTTTTTTGCGCGAATTTCGCCCCAAACGCTATCTTCTAGTAGGCGGATTTTGCTGGTTAACGAACTTGACCTTTCAAATTGGAAGACGGATTTTTGTCAGACAAGTATATATACACATTTGAGCCACCGTCATTTTCGGTCTCTAGGGGTTCTGAAACGCAAAATTTTCTAGTCGGCACTTCCGGATTGTTTCATGAGATCAACCTTATAAGCGGGGTTCCTCCCTATGAAAGGAGGGAGGAACCGCGCTAAAATCAGGACTTTTTGAATGTGTCAATCATTCAAGCGTAAAATAACAGATATTAAAATAGATATTCTGCTGCTCCATATTTGTCTTGTACTTATTAAGACATCGATTGATTTTCTGGATATGTTTTATTTTTTTCTTCTTTGTTAGAGTCTAGATATATAAATTAATTTAATTCCTAATATCAGCGATTAATATTAATTGCCAAATAACGTATTCTTGGAAATATGCCATATAATAGAATAAATCTATTTTAGTACAAAAGATTATAACCTGGAGAATCCCAAGGACAGCGAAATAAGGAATTAAAATAAATAAATTTAAAAAACATTTTTAGAAATTACATTAGCGTTTTAGATGAAAATAAAATAATAACATTTTATTATTATTTTTATAAGCTATTATTTCATCACAAATTCCTTTTATATCCGTGTGCACTGATTTATTTTATTTTGTTTCTTGTATAAAAATTAAAATTCAAGTCAATTTTGTATTCTAAATTCGACGAAACCCTGTTTCCAAACATTTTCCCTACAAATAATAAATTTATTTATGATATTTTTTTTTTAATATAGACACATTAATCTTGAATATAAACTTTGTTAGAAAACTTTAAATATATATTATAAGAAGTACCATTTATTACAATTCAATTTTCTGACGTAAAAGGTCAATTCTTATTCACTACACACTATACACAATTCTTGTTTTTCTCTAGACGTTTCTCGTCGTCTAATTACCTCATCAGGACCATATAAAATACTAAATTACAGCCTTAATCTCAGACAACTTATGTCAATCATTAAATTATTATGCACCTAAAAGCGTCCAGAGGACGTGAAACATGTAGACACAAAATAATGCATAATTAAGGATATTACGTAATGCATGAGAATACGTAGCATTCATTCATATCAATTAAATTAAATATATATATATAATCACGTTTTGTCTATTTAGTAAACTATAAGAAATATTTTAAAAATGCAGTTTAGGACGAAACCTTTCTACAACTAACTTAAAATTCCAAGGTATATTGGAACAATTAAAAGTGCCCGCGATGAAATTTACTGCCACTTTCTAAAATCTTTCTTAACCTATAATTTTTTTTTATATTTTCTGTTGGATTTTAAAAAGAGCTATTAAATAAAATACGTCAATAATTTGAATTAACATACTTTCACTTACAGACGTTCATAGGGCAGGAATGTTAACTATTTTTAATGGATAAGCCGGTAAGGATTAAAAGATGTAACCATTACGAAATAATGCTTATACAATTTTCCTCTACTAAATAAATTAAAATATCAAGAAATACTTATTAAGAAATAAGATAATTTAGACTTGACGCCTTAATTACTTCTTTCTATATTCTTTAAAATCCCAGAAAGGAAACTTTGTCGTTAGAAGTTACAGTGTTCCCTTAAAAGTATTCAAGTTAAATCACGCGACCAAAGGAATGAAAACGGACAGTTGTAATACGAAAAAGGATTCCACTGCCATAAACGTTACTTGACTCAATGATGTAACAAAATGTATTTCATTTGGACTAATAAGGACTTAATGACTTCCAGGCATAAGTATAGGGAACATAAGATTTGCCTTAAAATTCATTTAATTTATACTTCTGTTTCTCCCTACGTTTAATAACGTTTTGTAGAAATGCTTCATTGAAAATAGCTGCACCTATAATCACACTACATCTAACTTTTCTAACCGTATAAAATTATAAAATAGGAATCTGTTGGTAGTTTGTATATTTTATAAGCACATATTGAGAATATAAAACGCTGTGATTCAGAAAAAAGTCCGACTCGCAGGAACTGCAGCATCTTAGCGCGGTTCCGTTCTTATTCCTAGTCTAATTTGGAAAGAATAAAATAGCAGCAGTTATTATTTTGGTTCCACCTGTCTTGAAAGGTCTTTATTTACGATCTTACCTGGAAGGATCGGCTAACACTAGAAACGGTCCCGCTAGTTACAAGGTCTTGGAATCTTGGAACTCGATATTTCTAACAATAAATTGTTTTTGTTATTTTACTTAACCAGTTTTATTGTCAAATACATTATCCAACTGTAAGCAATTAAAAAATAACAAGGAATAAAACAGACAAAAAGAACCGTTCAAAGAAACGAAAGTTTTATGCACTTATTTCTCCGCTTGACATTGCTTAATTAATCAAAACTTTCTTCAGAACCTTTTAGCGCGGTTCCTCCCTCCCCCCATAGGGAGGAACCCCGCTTAAAAGGTTGATCGCATGACGTAATCCGTACTTCTAACCCTTCCTTTACTCCAAACTTTCAACATATTAGTTTTAATGAAAGTAGAACATGCAGAAAATGTTTCAACTGAATCCCATAATTCTAAGTACCAAAATCAAAGACAAACAGAACAGTTCGAATAAGCGAAATCAATTACTTTAAAGGTTTAAGCACTTATTTCTTCGATTGGCATCGCCTAATCAAAACTTTCATTAGAACCATTTTTGTAAAGCATTTAGTAAGCTTTCTAATGGTAATCTTACGTCTCGCAAGATTCTCAACCTTTTTCGAAATATTAAGGAAAGTATACAAAGATACCAAAACTTTTTATGTCTGTTAATAAAATATTTTATTCTAACCCTTCCTTAACTCCAAACGTAACAAAAATTTCAACATATTAGTTTTAATGAAAGTACCCAAACCAAAAACGGTATTCAAAAACTTTAACGGTTAAAGCTATCGCCTTGAAAATGGTTTCATTCGATTTCCTAGCCCAAGAAGCCTATAAAACAAGTACTTACATGCTTATGAACTCAAAAACGTAAGTGTTACAATTTTTTTTTGCGCGAATTTCGCCCCAAACGCCATCTTCCAGTGGGCGGATTCTGCTGGTTAACGAACTTGACCTTTCAAATTGGACGACGGATTTTTGTACCAAATTTCATCAAAATCGGACCATTAGGGAAGCCAGAAATGAGCGAATAGACAAATATATATATATATATATATATATATATATATATATATATATATATATATAAATTTGAACCACCGTTATTTTCGGTCTCTAGGGGTTCTGAAACGCAACATTTTCTAGTCGGCACTTCCGGATTGTTTTATGAGGTCAACCTTATAAGCGGGGTTCCTCCCAATGAAGGGAGGGAGAAACCGCGCTAAAACGAATAAAACCATTTTTAAAGTGATATATGTAACTTTTTTTCGAGAAACATTGCAACACCTACTTTTTCGAACTAATTTTCAGTTTGGGTATTCAGAAACGATTAATTCAGTTGAAATTTGTTCCAGACGTTTGATGTACATCTAATCAGTGACGGGTTAATTGTGGTTCCGTTCTTTGTTAAGGAAGAACTAGAAATAATATTTCATTAATATTTGAATATCTCATTAACAGGCATGGCGAATTTTGGGATTTTCGTATATTTTCTAAAAGATCTTGGAAACGGATGGGAAATCGTGGTAAGTGCAAGATGACCATTCGAAAGCTTACTAAGAAAGCCCTAAAAAAAAAGTTTTTTTTTTTTTGTTGTTTTTGGCGTGCCAGCTTATTAGCCATTAACGCCAGTGAAGAGGGCGATATATAAAAAAGGTTTATATGTAATTTTCGATGGGGTGATGTCAATCCGAGGAATATGTGCTTAAAACGTCGAAATTGTTACTATTGTTCTTTTGTCACTGTTTGCCTAACTTTTTAATTGGTTAATGTTTATTTAATTGCATTTAATAGTAAAATTAGTATTTTAATAAAATAAGGTATGAAAATGAGGTATTGGTAATACTTTTTCCCATGGAGAACGTTGAGAAGGTGGGGGTAGTCATTTCCGCTTAGAATACTATCAATTTTCTGTTGTGACGCCTTAAATCTTCTTTCTCTTTAATATATTTCTGATTATGGTGTTAATTAAACTCAAATAAAATTATAAAATCCTCATCTACTGATGGACCTGATAGGTTGACAAGAAAATTCCGTGCGCTAAGTTGTTGAGACGATGGCCGGGCTTTCCCACAGGTCCCACACATCTAGGGCAAGGCTTCTCCTATCTGCAGAATTCGAGGCTATCTATATAGATATTTGGATCGTGCTTAGGTAGAGGGCATCTCTTCTCAGCATAATATTTGGTTCACCGATTCGTCAATATAGGACAGAGAATCTTGTGTCAATATTTGAATGTCAACCGTGGTTCTTAATTCAACTGCGCACATTTCATTCGAAAGTCGGGTGTGATGTATTAACAATCTTGAAACTTCCGACTGATATATAAACTGCGTTATCGTAGTGTGTTGACATGTAATGCTTATATCACTGAAGAAGATGAAAAGGAACTATTTAAACATCACCTTAAATTGCAAAAAAAATAAAACTTCTGGAAATTTAAACACCGTTTTCTCCGACTGAGCTCGTCCTATCGAAATTTATTCCAAAGCCTATATTAGAAATTTATAAGATGTGTGAGATTTATAAGATTTCTCAACAGTTTCTCGATATGTTTACAAAATTATAAACTGCGTCTTATCAAACATACAATAAACCAATGGCTATGGATATGAAGTGGTTTTGACTAGCTTAAGGATTGACAATTCACTACTTATTCACAGTTACTTTATGACGAAACAAGAACAACCGTAATGTAAAATATGTAATACTACTCTTAAGATAAAACATATGCTCAAAGAATGCATGAAATGACGTCACCTGAACTTATCCTACGACTTATGCGATTTGTTAAGTGAAGATAGCCAACAAATAGACTCAATACTACATTACCTAAACAACAATGGATTATACCAACTCATTTAAACGTAATTCTCTATATTGTTACCATAGTACTATATAGAGAAATTATAATATTCCACCGATGGCTGATAATAATTTATACGTAAGTTGCAGTGAAGGTCAATGGATTCTTAAGGAAAGTGGCAGGAGTCGCTCCCCAAAATTGTTTAAACGTAAAAAACGTTGAAATGTATGGTTGGTGGTGTTGAACTACATTTTTTGTCTAGTTTTACTCCCTAAAGGATTGTCATTAACTTAAAGGATTGTCATTATATTAGATGATATTACCATTATCGAAAAGGTAAAATCAAACATTATTGTGTTTTATTGACATATTTAATGTTGGTTTCTTTGGTTTTTTATTTTCGTTCTTTTTCTGGAAAACAAACCTAATACAAAAGTGCTAATGATTCCACTAGTTAGTTTCGGCTGGTTGATCTTGGAATGTCTTAAAAAAAAAAAGATAAAAGCATATATGGCGAAGGGGAATGTCACTCTTCTATAGTTTAGCTTCTGCAAACCTTTCACTCGTCAAGCTTTGCGTAACATGTAATACGCACACAACTCCCCTCTAGAGTCCTAAACTGCTTCCTAGGGAGCCACCTGTGCTTAATGGGTTGACAGGTTTCTTGTGGCTTCAGGAAAGGTAGAAATCTATCAAAATAACTCCCTTCAAATACAGATTAAAAATTAAGGATTTGAAAGTAGCAACTGTTGAAAGAGGAACCACTAAAAGGTACTGAAGTCAAACTAAAAGCCACTTTAAGGATTAGAAGATTATAGATTTAAGCGAAGCTACCAAACAAAACGAAGCAAGTCCATCCTCTTATTTCTATATTTAACTAAGCATCATATAGTAAGTTATACATACATTTTAGTGAAAACATTTTTTAGTTTTCATTATATAAATATTTATTTATATATTTTAGTGAAAAATATATAAATAAATATTTTTTAAAATATTTCTTTTCTACTTTAGCATGTTTCCACAATTCTTCCATAAGTAAGCCTAATATTTTTATCGTAAATAAATTACTATTTATTTACACGGAGTCCTCTTGACCGTCATTGTGATAAGGCTTGAGAACTCGGTGTCTGGGGTTGGTGGTTGTTCTTTCGAAAAAAGAATCCACATCAGTCCTAACCTAACTGAAGGAAAGGATGGAGAGCTGTAGAGACCTCATCCCAAAATCAGCTTTTTGTAAAGGTGCAGTTAAAATAATATATATTTCGCCGAGTCTTTGACAATGCAAGTATCATTATCTTATAACATTTATTCAAGAACAAAACGCTAAAATCACTCCACGATAAGAACACTACAATTGTTATTATAGTTTAAATTTCAATAAATATAGTGTTCATTTTACTCATTTCCTGTGCTATTCTTATTATTTATTTTTTGGAGGGCCGGTGGCCGTGACTGTTGAGGCGTGAGCACTTAATACTCCGTGCTTAGGGCCTTGGGTTCTATTCCCACTAGGGGTGGAGGCTTTCCTGAGGAAAAATAGAAGGCGTCAGCCCTTTCCTGGCTGGTTATCTATAGATAACCCGTCCTAAAACTCTGAGTTGATTAAAATGGACGTTAAAGTTTAAATAAATAAATTATTATTTTCTTAATATAACTTTCGTCGATTTAATTCCGGCTAAAAATTAATATTTTAATAAATATAGTTATTTTAATTTAATATTTAGAATACTTGTTGTTTTCTCTAGCCTGTGGCAGAAAAGAATATTCTGTATACTTAATAATAAACCGATCTGTAGACTGTGTATCATTTAACTACAATTAAACACCTACTTACAGACTGCAGAAAATACTGATCAAATGATTTACACGAATTTCTCACACAACAAAAGAAACTTCAACTTTTTTAATACACTATGATTTATTTAACACTAAAATTAAAAATTTGTTGTCTTAATTTAGTAATTTTTATTTTTTCATTTTTTATGCTAAACGTTACTATTTTAAAAATTATGCTTGGTTTTTGCTTATAAATCATGTTTATACTGCGTTGTATAATTGTTAGCTTTGTTCAGACATAGACTTAAAGAGCAAATGACCACATGAATTCTCAATAAAAATAATAAACATATAATTTATAGTTACAATTGCTAGAATGCGTAGCAGCATGTTTGAAAATATTACAGCCTTATTTACTAAAAAATAAACAACTTAACTAGCTTGCGATATTAGCATGAATGCCGTACGGCATTATAGTTAACGATTGGTAGCCATAACATTCTGAGTCATAAATATTACTTCAATGCTGCTAAGAGATTTTTCATTTTCTTTTTTTTTTTTTTTCGATCCTTAAGGTAGCCCTTGGATGAAAATGGAATTGAAAGTCGCTTTATCTAAGGTCGACTTGTCGCATAGAACAGGAGCAATCTCGCTACGACCAATGATATCAACTTCTTGAGTATCATACTTTCCTGAAACCGTTTTATGTCTTACTTATATTCATTCAGGGCTGTGTTTTATCCTTGAGCAAAGCTTATGCGAAATTACATTTATGAAATCCACGAAGTTAAGGAAACGCACTAAAAAGACTTTTGATGGCGAGGGACTTAGAGAAAGATAAGTTTCAATGGTCAACCCAATCAATTAGGCAATTAAACCCTACAGTATTTAAGCACAAATGTATAATGCATACGAGCTACGTTAATATTGATCAATAGTGCACTAAAAGACAAATTAACCCTACGTTGGAGGGGCTTATATCTCTATCCATAAAATTAAAAAAAAAAATTAGGAAAGAAAGCCATTTGTCAGAAATATATTCCCCAATGATAATATAACGATATATGTTTATTAAAGCTGTTTGTTTTCCTACAAAAAAACTTTTTTTTTTTGGCACGTGTGCTTCAATAAATCTATCTTGGGAAAGAATGTAGTACTCTAAATATCATTAAATTTAAAATTAAAACTTATATTTGTCCCCAAAAAAGAATATATTGTATAATATACTAAACAACTTTAATATAAGTACATACCTAATTTACAATTAAATTTTTAGTTGAGAGAAATTTGACAAGGTATTTTGGGGAACGTTAGTGCTCAACATTATTAAGTGCTTTTTCACTGTTTTACTCAATGAGTCTCTTTTCGTCTTTAACAAGCAAAAAAAATCATATTTTTAAGTTGATCACATAGGACTAAATCACACAAATTTGTGGGACATAGTTGTCGGCTCTAAGAAAGTGTGTGACTGAAACCACTTTGGTCATCCTAGGGTTTAATCTTATCTAATAAAAAAAAATAAAAAAAAATGAGGTCAACCTCATAAGCTGGTTTCCATCCTATGGAAAAAAACACGCTGAAAAGAAGAATCTGGGTTTGGAGAAAATTATAGCGAGTTAACTTCTCAAAAGTGGTATAATGTAAGTTCAATGATTGTGAAAGACCGAAAGGCAAAAAACAATTTTTAATCAAGCATCTTATGCGGAGGCGATGACAAATGGAAAGCAGAAATTTTAAAGTATGATTTATGAATACGAAAAGGAATTAATGCTGACATTGGACCAATTTTTAATGACTTTACTACGAAGCGAATGCCGTTTGGAAAACATTTTTACGGAGGCGTCAAGCTGTCTTTGTGACTAATGGACCTAGTGCAATTGCTTGCATACGGAGTGGCGATTGGTCAATGGTTGACACTCATTATAGAAAGGTTAATATGACGACACATGATCTATTCTTTTCTAGAGTATAAATTGCTCTCAATGAAACCATTGTTGTACCGAGCTATTGCATACTCGGGAATGAATAACCTGCTGGAGATAAACACAAAAGATTGTAGGATTTCTAATTATTAATAATAATTAAAATTTTAATAATAAAATTTTATAAGTGTTTGAAGTAATTATATGATTACTTAAAGCTAAAAGACTCAAGAAATTACTGAATAAAAAAATGATTAAAATTATTAATAAGAAACTAAAAGGAACAGTTAGATAAATATATATATATATATATATATATATATATATATATATATTTATATATATATATATATATATACATACATATATATATATATACATACATACATATATATATATATATATATATATATATATATATATATATATATATATCCATACCGTTTGACCGATTTCTTGATATGGGGAGTGTCATAGGCCAGGTAAAAAAAGTCCGACTCGCAGGAACTGCAGCATCTTAGCGCGGTTCCGTTCATGTCCCTAGTGTCAATTGATAAGCTTAGAAAAGAAATAAACTTATTTTTTTTATATATATCTCGTGAAAATTGTCAAAATCCTCTCGAACATCTCGAATAAAAGTGATATTAAGGCGTCAGGGACACCGACAGTAGCTAACTTTTACACAGAAGCGGAAATTACAGAATCTGGCTCTCATTCTAAAGCAAAGCTCTATAAATCAATACAAAATATGCCTAATAAAGCCTATCTAGAGGATACAGAAGCATGGGCGTATATGAGGGGGGGGCTGAGGGGGCTGCAGCCCCTCCCGAAATTTTGAATTGATGATAAAAACTTCTCGTAAAACCCTTAAAAATAAATTAAATAACATCACTTAGTTCATAAAACATATTTTATTTTACGTGTAATAGCGTTTTAGTTGCCTAGAACTATTCCAAGCTCTAAATATTTAGTATTCCATACCCTGGAAATGGTCTCAGCCCCCCCCCCCTCCCGAAATTGTTTTTATATACGCCCATGTACAGAAGGATCAAGAAGAAGTACACAAGATTGAGTAGAATACCCTGCCTAATATAGCCTATATAGAATAATATGCCGAATAAAACCTATCTAGTAAATACACAGGGACAAATAAAAGTCTTGACGAATAACAAGTCAAGAAAAAAAAACTTTATTGAACAAAATAAAACAAAGTTTAGTTGCCCAACTACAATAGAATAATATACCTAATTAAGTCTATGGAGTAGACACAAATGGACCAAAAACAAGTCTTGTGGAATATTGTTTTTTTTCTAATTAAATACTTTTTATCAATATTTAGTATATAACCTTTGTTGAAAACTATTGATTGCTAATTGATGAATCGGTTTACAACTAAATAGTCTTTATGAATATTTAGTATATAACCTTATGTTTGGATCTGAGTTTTTGGGGTGCTCTCCGCCTAGGCTTTGTATTTGTGTCGGCAGATACCTGGGGTATATTTACAGCTCTTGAGGATTAACTCTTAGCAGGTAAATTTCCTGCGTCCCCCTTGTTTCTACGGGCATTGAACCGCCATATTCGTTCATAGTATCTAACCGTAGTGAAGTTTATTTTTTGTATTTAGGACTTAATATACATATGTAGACTAAATCATAGCAAGAAGTAATCCTCCGTCGTCGGTTCTTAACTATGTAGACTCGCTAATGTTATCCAATCTTAGATACATCGTATTTAAAATCCACAGCAAAAACACGAAATTTCATCGAATCCCCTGCTGAATAAAACTTATATAGAATAATATGCAAAATAAAGCCTATCTAGTGGATAAAAATAGAGGAAAAAAGCCGTTCGTGGTGGTAGAAAATCTTAAAAGTATTTCGCTCAGAAATCTACGAAATATTGTCACTAATTTTACGTATCCTGTTTTATAGCCAAATAGATTTATATTCTATAATCAATAAGAAAAACCTACTAACAATAAAAAACTATGGGTAACGGATGAAAATAGGGAATACCAAGAATAATTCTAAAGAACGAAATCAACACCAGTACTGTAATCTAGATATTCATACGGCATCTTCGAATTCTAACAAACAAAATATTGATTCTAATTATACGTATCCTGTTATATTGACAAATACATTTGACTACTATAAGCAATTTAAAACACTAGGGAATATGCCAAAGAACTCGGAGTAGGAGCCCCGACAGTTTCAAGACATTAGAAGGAAATCGACAAATCCAAAACTGACATTTCATACGGTACAGCCTGATATATTTTTAACAATGAATTGTTTTTCTTATTTTAATTAATCTGTTTTATTGTCAAATACATTATCCAACTTTAAGCAATTAAAAAATAACAAGGAATAAAAACAAACAAAAAGAACCGTTCGAATAAACGAAATCAATTACTTCAAAGTTTAAGCACTTATTTCTCCGATTGACATAGCCTAATCAAAAATTGTTTCAGAATCTTTTTTGTAGAACATTTAGTAAGCTTTCGCATGGTAACCCTCCGTTTACCAATATTCCTGACCGTCTTCGAGATATTAGGGAATGTATACGAAGTTCCCAAAACATTTCATGTCTGTTAATAAAATATTTTATTCTAATCCTTCCTTAGCTCCAAACGTATCCAAAATTTTAACATATGAGTGTTGATGAAATTCAAACATGCAGAAAATGTTTCAACTGAATCCCATAATTTTAAGTATCAAAATCAAAGACAAAAAGAACAGTTCGAATTAGCGAAATCAATTACTTTAAAGTTTTAAGCACTTATTTCTCCGATTGACATCGCCTAATCAAAACTTTTATTAGAACCTTTTTTTTAGAGCATTTAGTAAGAGTTCTAATGGTATTCTTCCGTTTCCCAAATACTCAACCATAGCTTTTTCGAGATATTAAGGAAAGTATACAAAGTTACAAAAACTTTTTTATGTCTGTTAATAAAATATTTTATTCTAACCCTTCCTTAACTCCAAACGCAACCAAAATTTCAACATATTAGTATTAATGAAAGTAGAGCATGCAGTAAATGTTTCAACTGAATCCCATGATTCTAAGTACCCAAACCAAAAACGGCATTCAAAAATTATTTTTTCAGTTTTCTCGAAAATGGTTAAAGCTATCGCCTTGAAAATGGTTCCATTCGTTTTCCTAGCCCAAGAAGCCTATAAAAAGAGTACTTACAAGCTTATGAACTAAAAAACGTAAGCGTTACGATTTTTTTGCGCGAATTTTGCCCCAAACGCCATCTTCCAGTGGGCGGATTTTGCTGGTTAACGAACTTGACCTTTCAAATTGGACGACAGATTTTTGTACCAAATTTCATCAAAATCGGACCATCAGGGAAGCCAGAAATGAGCGAACATATATATATATATATATATATATATATATATATATATATATATATATATATATATATATATAAATAAATATATACATACATATATATATATATATATATATATATATATATATATATACACAAATTTGAACCACCTTTATTTTCGGTCTCTAGGGGTTCTGAAACGCGAAATTTTCTTGTCGGCACTTCCGGATTGTTTCATTGTATCAACCTTATAAGCGGGGTTCCTCCCTATGGGGGAGGGAGGAACCGCGCTAAAAGTGTCTACCAGCAGTCTGTTTGTAGGTTTGGTCCTTACACAAATCCACACCGTTTGACCGATTTGGACCAAACCTGGCACACAGGTAGGTCTTGATACGGAGAGTGTCACAGGCTAGGTCAAGACCGTCAATTATCTGTCTGTCACTCTGTTTGCTCCTTATACTAATTCACACCTTTTGACCAATTTGGACCAAACACACGGGTAGGTGTTGATACGTTCACGGAGTGTCATGGGCTAGGTAAAAATCGTGTAGGAATCACATTGTTTTTTTTTTTTTTTTTTTTTTTTTTTTTTTTTTTTTTTTTTTTTTTTTTTTTTTTTTTTTTTTTTTTTTACGGCGCATCTATAACTTGGCCATATACAGGTTGCCACCCTTTTCTAATGCCAACAACATATGGTCGGTCACCCATTCAGGTACTGAACACGCCCAACGTTGCTTAACTTCGGTGATCTACGGGAACCGCTGTATTCAACGTGGCTATGGCCGTTGGCTCACATTATTTTTCTTCTAAATATTAAATACATTTATTCCAAACTTTCCAAATGACACCGGGAATAAGAAGTAATGGAAACGCGCTAAGATGACGGAGTTCCTTCGAGTCTGACTTTCTATCAGTCAATAAAAACACGACGTATGAATTGGCGTGACGGATCTGCAAGATGAAGCCTCATTGCAAAAATTAACATAATCCGTACGATAAGAAGGAAATAGCTTTGAGACTATTAGGAGTAATACGGAGACACCTTGACCCAAACGTGAACCTTTGCCGACTCCATGTTGTGCATCAGCTGTCGGTGAAGGGGAGCTTCTTCGAGGAATACCTTCTCTAGCTAAAGCAGAGGTCATGCACACCAAGACCTTAAGCTGTGATTTGCCACCATCGTGAGTCGAGGAGTTAATCCTCATTTCCTTATGATGTGTCCTTTGGTCGGACAATGAGTAAGCCTTTTGTACGTTGCCGCAAATTGTAAAGGCAACGCCTAAAGGTGGCACGAGGCCAGAAGTTATCAAATGAAACGATATCTTCGAATATCCTAAAGTTCATTTTGTGAGAAATATCTTGGTAATCGCCTTATATAGAAAATTCCATGGTATATTTAAGAATATCATAAAAACAAATTTTATTTATATTACTCAGACTAGTATCCGTTCTTAGAAGGCATTTATGACGAATGTGCCATCAAATAAAAATGTTTACCCTGTTTTCCAAGTGCAAGCCTGCAATAAATCACTTTGTTAATTCCAATAGCCAAACATAATCCTGGACAAAATCTGTGAAATATCATGGAGTCCACTTAGAAGCATAATTAACTTTCACCACTCGTGTAAATAGTCAAATTATTAAAGTAACACGAAACTCACGAACATTATCCCCCTTGTTAAACAGAAATTCTTCTAAATAAAAACGTATTTATTTTTTGAAGGTGTGGTGGTTTGGTCATACGTTTAATTACACTACATTTTATAACTAAAATGAGTTTTATTTATGCCAACGTTTCTGCTGGACATGCAAGCCTTCTTCAGGACTATAGAGTTAAGAGGGGCTACATTTCTTCTACATTCTCAGAAATGTGGCCTCCACGAAACGGAAAAGATCTCCCGCTCCACTATAGCCCTCAAACGATGGCATAGATATAACTCACTTTAGTTATAAAATGTAGTTTTTTCAACACATGACCTGACCCCGATGATCTAGACGTACTTACTCTGAACGATTAACTCTCTTCTGAATTATTTATTTATTGAATATGAGACCAATTATTTGCTACTCCTGTCTAATATGGCGCTATAATTGCAATACAAACTGTAAAAACTGGCAAATATTACAAAATAAATGTTTAAGGGTTTTTGTAAATTTCCCTAGGTGGACCCAAATCGACCATATGCACGTTGTATTGAATCTTCCAAGCAACCCACAATTATACACCGTCATAGGTTTTTAAAGATTGTGAGGTTAGCCCTAATTCATATATAAAGGAAATAATTGATTACGATATTAAGTTATTAAATTACACTAAAAGTATAGACATAAAAGACTAAAGCATATTAAGCTAAAACTCTATTGCGTCCATATAAGTCGTTTTTTTAATATATTAAAAAAAACACTCACATTCTTCACTACTCCTTTATTTTGCTCAAAATGTTTCTCATCTTTATGATGCCTCTTCAGGAGCACTCAAAATAATACATAATTACAGCCTTGGCCTTACGAATAATTATCTTTCATAGTGTTTTGTGAATAGTCATAGTGCATAAGTATTTTTAAATATTTAACCATTTTAGTGAGAGAAAAAAGTTTGCTTGAAATCTCAAAAAGCAGTTTATTGTTGAAATAAAGGATATTTGTTTATCCATCTGGCCACCAAATAACGGTATTCCATGATTTAGACAAAGTATGTATTAATAATAATAAAAGAAACCAATAGAACAATTTATGAAACTTTTAGAGAAAATTAAGAAGTAAAAATTGTGAAGAGTGATGAAATACAGACATGTTTTCTCGCACAGGTGCCTTGTCGCTTCCCAAGCAACTTTCACTTGGTTTACAAGTACCTCAGGTAGGGTGACAGAACATTAAATGGTCTTGTTAAATAACACTACCTTAGCACATTCCTCCAACAGAACTTATTGCAGATTGTTGACTTTTTATATGTTTTGTGCAATACAAGTTGTTGTGTCTACACATAAGCTCCCGCATTTATTTTTATGGACAGTAATGTAGTAGTTGATAAGTAGGCTTGTATGTCAATGGTTGTATGTGGCCTTCAGTAAGTCCAGTTGTTCTGATCTTATAAATGTAATTTACTTGTTTAAACGAAAAAGATTGTACGCTGTATGTGTTATGTATGCTAGCCTTATATTATGTAATCAGTATACCTAATGAGGTTGTTAATGCTATCTTTTTTTTCTGGATGTTCAGTATTGCTTCAAGCTAACATGTTAGAAGTGAATGATGTGGCAACCATAAAATATGACGGGCACATAGTCTCAATTTTTTTTTGGACATATAGGTTCTCTTGAAAACGAACGTTACTAAATTCATTCTTTCACGAAGTGTGTCAAAGAACCTTATATATAATATGATTAATGCCAGAAGGACAATATTCACTGCAATATTTCTGTTCCTATTATGTGTACAATGCTTTCTCTAACGGTATCGTATCTAGAAGGGCATAGCTCTCCCATTAGAGTACCGACACTGCCCCTGGATAGTACTACCTCTGTAAAGTAGGGTAGGTAGATAGCCCTATCGGAAAGCACATATTCTCTATTTAACTCCTGGTTCACCTTTGAAGAGGAGAAAGGAAGATGGAAGTACAACTTTCCAATTGCATGTTTCACTTGCCCATCTCAATTTCGCAATGTCTTCATCCATAATTTAGACACGACAAGCTCTTCAATCGCATGCCGAGCTGAGAACTGTCCTTCAAGGCCATCAAGGACTCTTTGTACATTCTATGAAACGTTTTGCAAATATTATCATTTTGAATAATTTATAAGTCACTTCAAGTTTAGTTCTTACGAATGAAGCAAATCATTAGAAAGTAAATTGCCGCGATACTCGTCAAAATTGACAATTGACAAAAAAATCATGAAGTCCGCCTTCTACTGTCTAACCGCTATCCAATCCAATCTACAGCGAAATGAAAGTTTATTATTAAATAATGTGTAATTGACGAAATTTGACCTTCTGCCATATAAATTACATTGTAATATAAACCGTCACAAACTGATAATAGCTATACAAGCAGTTATTAAGAAAGAGGGAGTTAAATTGTCCTTTTATTCAAAATAATAGGAAAATATAGAATTTACCGAATTGTTATAATTTTTACAAAAGGTAAATATATATATATATATATATATATATATATATATATATATATATATATATAGAGAGAGAGAGAGAGAGAGAGAGAGAGAGAGAGAGAGAGAGAGAGAGAGAGAGAGAGAGAGAGAGAGAGAGAGAGAGAGAGAGAGAGAGAGAGAGAGAGAGAGAGAGAGAGAGAGAGAGAGAGAGAGATAAAGAGATAGATAGATAGTACTGTACGTATATGTATTCACTAGAGTAAAGTAATTGATCATTTCTAGACTCAAGATATAAATATAATGAAACCAGGTTATAGTTAGAATCACATTTGATTTATGAAAATGTAGTAATTAATATTGATAACTAATGATGAGTAGTTTTTCAATGATGGTTTTTCAGTTTGGTTTATAATTAAAATGTATCTACAGGTAGAAACTAATATCTTGTTTTTGAGTACTCCATAATTATGTATTGAAATGATAAATCAATGCATTATGTATTATAATAAAAAAATGTAAATTTTAAGCTACCTATGGATTTTAATATAAATGTCGGTTACATTAGGAAAAAAGAAAGTATTAGAAACAAATTTTCATATACAAGTGCATTTTTAAACTTTTTATAATTTTCTTGAATACCTCGAAAATAGTTGAGAAAATATTACAAATGGATGTTGAGAGCTTGAAAGATTAATAAATTTCCTACAATAAATTGTGTAAAATTCGATGGGGCAACCTCGGGAAAAAACGATCCTTGGACTTTCGAAAGTTTTGGTGATGTTCCATGTATGGTGAAATATTAAAAATTCAAGTTCCGAGCTATCAAAATCCCAACAGGAATAAATATCATATGGAAGCAAGTTAAGATGATGCAAATCCTGCCAGTTGGAGATTTTATAACACAAAATGTTCCGCAGCAATTGTTTTTTTGTTTGTTTGTTTTTTTTTTTGTATCTTCTTCTTATGAGATTGATTCTTTTAAATACTACATTCATGGAGCCATAATACACTTAAGCACTTACGTATGCTATTAAAAAAATTAATAGGAGCTGTAATGTGAACGTGGAGACATGCAATTGCTCGATTACTTAACGAGCATGTACACGCTAAACGAAATGAAAAAAAAAAAAAGATCTGTTAAACTAAGTTCATTCCACCATGCAATGACCTCGTTGTTACAGTATAAATAGATAATTTTAATGGCTGAAGGACATTTATTCTATCAAGAATATTGATTGGACAATATCAGCTGGTAGATCTACCTTTCACGATAAGGGTCAGCAGATGGACCGGTGTTGAATGGGAACAGATCGCTGTTCCAAAAGCAACATCACCACTTCATGCGAACATATAGTTCAGAGTCTACTGTAGAATTTCAGGTTTACAAGAAAAGAAAGCACGTCTGTTATCTTCATAGAATTTATGTTCCTTACATATTTGTTTAACGTATTTGTGCTCTGAAGATGTTGAAAATAAATTAACTAGGTACGTGAAAGAACGTTTAAAACCGGTTAACTTTATGGTAAACAATACATAAGCAAATAATCCTACCACAATAAATAATAATAAGTCAATGTTGGACAACACGACTGAACTGCTCCGTAATTTTCGTCTATCTGTGGAAAACTGAGTTTAATTGTCGGATACGACACCGCCTTGTGGTCTACGTGACAACGTTTTTATCATGTATGTCGAGCTCAAGGAGTTATTTCACGACTATTTACCGTTGTTTTACACGTTAATATGAAATTTTACAAGAAATGGCACGGTAAGAGGGTGAAGAAACTGACGAAGAACTTTAATGTGACGAAACGTGTAGTGAAACCGAAGTATTTTTGAAGACTTGCTTTATCTTTAGTTACACCTTATGAATTAAAGGTTGAAAAATCTACTCAGTCCAAAAACACTCCAATATGAAATCTCCAGCATCCTAGGTACACTCACCCCCACCAAAACTCCTTCAAGGTCAGAAAGACTTGGAAAATGTTCCTTCTATGGACGGAATAAGAACAGGAGGGGAAACCAAACATGTCTTCAGTGACATAAAAGTATTTGTGGCGAACATAAAAGAGAATATGTCCGTCCTGCCAAGCGAAAAATTAAAAAAAAAAAATACTGTCTATTATTTTGTGGAAACATTTTTTTAACATTTTTGTAATTACTTTTAAATATACTTGTAATAATTATGCCTTTATTTTGTTAATATTCTTTTCATTTCAACCCAATTAACATAGTTATTTGGAAAATTAAGTAATTTTTTATACTAGGTGTTGTATCCGACACCGCCTTGGGGTATGTGTTCTGAAAAATACCTTGTGGTAGGAGGCTTAACAGCACCACACGAATTTACTGCAAACATTTACTACAATTAAACATGATCAATACAGAAATACCACAACATTTTAATTTTTTGGTATGAACAATTACTTGCTGAAAATGCTTAGTTAATGTGTTAATCACTTCGTAGTGAAACACGTAAATAAATTAATCATAATGTAAATATATACACTTATACAGCGTGAATATGTACAAAATAATGTAATGCAATAATATATACATAATTTACTTAATTCAGACATAATGTAAGGTGTACATCGCCATGAAGGAGAACACCAACATACCATACCATTAACTTCGATCCTTAACCTCTAAATTTTGCATTCTATTACTAACATCTTCTCTAAAGAATGGTAAATGGCTTGTGCTAGTTCTTCGTTCAATCTCGTCGAAAGATGAGCTTACGCTCTTAATGCAAATATTTTTGAAATATTTATTATAAAATACTTAACAAATTGATTCAATAAAATGTGGTAATTGACAAAATGAAAAATCGTTTGGAGAGGGAAGGCAGAAAACAATAATTACAAATCAAAATTGAAGATAATAAAAAAACAGCTTGCCTTGTACTTGGTGTTCATGGTGGGCCCGGTGGTCCTGGAGGCGGCTCTGAACATGTTCTTCGTGCCTGTGCAATGTACACAGGACGTCCGTGCAGTTCAGCATACTTGACGGCCATCCACGCCCAGCCCTTTCTGAAACATCAACAATATTTCAAAATTTTAAGTTAGTAATATCATGAATTCAGGGTAATTATAAAAGTATAAATTACACTTTACAAATAATGTAATACTTTTTAAATATTAATAACAAAATTTTAATTTAATTTTAAATAAAAGACTTTTTGAGGACATTACTCCCTTGGAACAGCTTACTCAACAGTTAAAAGCGGATAGGACTCAAAAATACTTGTTTTCAATAAATATTCATATTTTACGGAAATGTCTTTAATATGCCAGAAAGTCAATGGTTATTCATCAGATGTCTTCAAATGAAATTGCATAGTTTATTGTTGTGTAAGTAGTAATATCGTGTTTGCTACACTAGATGCTGTTCCTTCGCCAAAATTTTAGACCATAAGCACTGGTATGGTCTAACTGGCGAACTGTTAAAAGTGAATGATTTATTTAGTGTTATAATTTTGCATCCTAATTAACAATAACTCTAAACAAAATTAAAAATCAGTAAAAAATAAAATTATTTTAAAAAAGTGTTTAAATTTGTGTTCTCCTGTGGTAGAACTTCCTCGAAACAAATGATGGTTAAAATTATTTATTTATTTATTGTGTCCCGCTTCCATGGCGATTACACAAAGAACAGTATCCTCTGAACTTAGCAAATCAGCAAGGAAATCAGCATGGTTATTGGTCTTAGCAGTGTGTGTGTGTGGTTATGTAATGTTTTAGATGTAGGTACTGTCACCTATAAATAGTGCTTAGTATCGATGGAAATACATTTAGTATCGATGGTTAAAATTAAGCTTGAAGTGAATTGAATTTCTTATAGTACTAATGAACAAGTTCATATAATAAACATGTATAATACATATAAAAATATAAAATCTAAAAATATACACTTGGATCTAGTTATATTTTAGCCAATAAAGAGATTCAGGTGTATATTTTCAGTTTGTATATTTTTATGTGTGTATTATACATTTTTATTATATTTGGAGTTTAATGCATTATAATGAAATTATAGGTAGCTTAAAAAAGCTAGAAATAGTTAGAACCACACATATAAAAATAAAATTTTAATTTTTGGAAGACATTTTTGAAAAGTCTTGAAAATTTCACCATGAATAAAATATATGAAAAGTCTATATATCTATTCTTAGATGGCTCTCTTCTTGCAACCACTGAGGTCACTCTTTATTTAATAGTCACCGCCTTGCATGCAGGCGACTTGGGCAAACTACCAATAAGTGCCCTAACACCAAATGGCCTGGTCTGTAATTATCAGTAGCATGGCCCGGTAATCACAACAGATTTTAGTATAATTTTATTCTAGTTATATTTATCTTTCCAGTTGTTCTAGGTTTCAATAAAACATACAAGAGGTAATCATATTTTTATATTTAATGACTTTAGACATAGCTTTCCGGACGAATCTATGAAAATTAAACGATTATCCTTTTAATGGAATATAAAATCATAATCAATGATGAAAATTGTTATATTGCTACGAATTAATACATAATGAACTTAAAGAGTCAAAAACGAAATAATCTAGATTGGCAAATAATATGAATTACTAAAAAAAAAACTGATAAGGAAGTTTAACCCTACGAAAGTCAGTAATAAGATAGCTTGTGGGCAAGAAATATAGGGCAAATATCTGATGTAGTTTGGATTATACAACATGAGGTTTTTCTCTGATGCAAGGTTAACCACGGAATCTGGATCTTTCTCGTAAGTGAATACCTGCTGGCATTTATATTTAACTAGGTTAAATACCCGTTTAGCTGATGCAGGATAATAAAATGTGTCTCTAAACGGTAAGGCCGATTCAGTGGTTTGTCATGGACCAGTTCATCTAAAGACACATTACGCATAAAAAAAGGACGTTAATCTTATTTTTTTAAATAAGAAAATTAAAGCTTCCTTTTGATAACATTTGGTAATAAATAATTACATTTAATAAAAATAAATTACAGGTAAAAATGGTATTTAAAGCTTTCGGAATAGCTATCGATATTAGTTCTCAGTTTCTCGTATTCGCCAAGATGAAGGATCAGTAATATCTGATAATACACTTCAGCAATACCTCAAGTACCGAGGAGATTATTTTTAGAAGAGAAAGGACAGCGAAAATATAGTAGAATTACCGGCAATGTTTCAATAAGGAAAACAGCAGGCATTAGAGATAATGAGTTCCGTCATTATGCCGGCTGTTACAACCCCAGTAACACTACAGTTACATTCGGAAATTCCTGAGAGTGACAACAAAAATACCTCCAAAGAGGTAGGAAGGGTTAGGTTTTCTTGTCCGCAGATACTCCAAGTCAATTAGCCAATCTTCTTACTTGCCTGGCCGTTCCTGAACGAGTACTCACTCACCTCCTGTTATAAATACTTAACTATTCATCAATGCTTTTCCTGCAAAACCTGTCATTGCTTAATGAAGAATAACAATATTCTATTTGCTTTACGATTCCTAGGAGACCGTCCAAGGTAAACTGGTAACTACTACATATTTGAATCATAACTAACCCTTCTCCGGTAGTAATGAGTCCTTTTAATGTAAATTTAACTATGATCAACATTATATTTCAAACAATTTGTTTATAATGCGTTTCTTTCTTATGACTATTTGGAGTAAACCCGCTTAGGAGGTCGACCTAATGACGCAAATCAGAGATGCCATCACCTTACCATATGTCACGAAAATACTGGTGGTTCAAATTTGCATTTTCTCCATTAAACTACCTCGCTGGGATTTCGTTCCTCAGGTGCCCACTTTTCGGCTTCTATCTCCAGCGGTTGTTATATTTCGCCCAACTCCTATTGAGCTTCATCAGACTTCGTGTATACAGCTGTAGATAGGCAGGAGCTATTACATTACATTTAATTGCATGAATTTCATTGTTAGAGATAAAACATTAGGTCCCCAATGGAATCGATCCATGCAAAAAGTCCATAATCAGTATTTTGAGAAAACGAGAAAAAATCTCTCTACACCCTTAATTTGTTTTATTATTGTGCTATTTTTTCTTTTGTCTGTGTACCCCATGCTGACACAAGTTAAATATGAAACATTGGTTATTACTAAAAAATGCATTATATTATTAAAATATAATAATAGTGCTTGGACTGAAGCTCTTCTTGCAAGGCACAGCCTAAGGAGTACCTCCATGCAAAATATAAGGTCTAATATAATGTAAAACACATTGTAGGATATATTGAGTAACATTTTATTATCAATAGTATTATCTATAAGAAATATTTGCATGATATCGTCGATACAAATGCAAAGTATCGAATGTGAAATCTTTCATTGTCAATCTTTACTAATTTCTGCTGGACTTATGTATGGCAAATTCTTGAATATGATTTCACCCTATGAAAGGGAAAGTATTTCACTATCAAAAGGTCAAATCTGCCGAATATTTGACTGTCCAAAAAAAAGTTATGAATAAATGCATTTCCACTCTGAAAAGTGGTGATTTTCATATTCGTTAGTTTGCTTTTGTATCGACGATATAAAGTTCATACAATGAGTAATTTAATGCTTAATCGTCTTGAACTTCTTCATCTATGTTTTCAGTAGTCGGCACACCCAATATTTCATAGTAAAAATCCTTGTGCTCTTCTGAAACGTATGGCATCTTCTTAATGTCTTCAATTTGTTTCTGCTTGATGGGGACCTTCCCTCCATGGTAGGCAGGATTGGGAGGGAACAGTGGAGCCTCAAGACCTTGGCGTAAACGAAAGGTATGTGCTACAATGCTGTTAATGTTTTTTTTTCTAAATGAGTTTCTATGGCAACAACGTATTGGACTAAAGTACTCTTAACATATAAATGTGTAGTGGACCTTCAGAGACAACGAATCCATCACTAACTCATATTTTGAAAAAAAAAATGGACTGAAGCTCTTTTTCATGGATCGATTCAATTAGGCCCGGCGTTTCAAAATAAATATCGACATTTTAAACAAACTTTAATATTAATTGCAATAAACTTACAGCCATTGATAAGTCAAAAGAAAGATCAACACAATCAGTTTTGTTTGTTGACACCGCAACGAGCTTAATAGGCCATCTGTATAGCAGCCACCATGTTTGTTGACACCGCAACGAGCTTAATAGGCCATCTGTATAACAGCCACCATGTTTGTTGACACCGCAACGAGCTTAATAGGCCATCTGTATAGCAGCCACCATGTTTGTTGACACCGCAACGAGCTTAATAGGCCATCTGTATAGCAGCCACCATGTTTGTTGACATCGCAACGAGCTTAATAGGCCATCTGTATAGCAGCGACCATGTTTGTTGACACCGCAACGAGCTTAATAGGCCATCTGTATAGCAGCCACCATGTTTGTTGACACCGCAACGAGCTTAATAGGCCATCTGTATAGCAGCCACCATGTTTGTTGACACCGCAACGAGCTTAATAGGCCATCTGTATAGCAGCCACCATGTTTGTTGACACCGCAACGAGCTTAATAGGCCATCTGTATAGCAGCCACCATGTTTGCTACTAGTCCTTTCTAACCGACAGCGGCGGAAAGAATGGGTGCACATTTGCACTGGTAACAACAAACAAAACTGATTAAATTCCTCTTTCATTTGGCACACCATGAATAACAGTAATTTTAATGTAATATTACACGTCAAATAAAAGGGCAACTCAACTAGTTTGTCTTTTGACAAACGATCTTTCTCCCTTCAACCGCTACATAGCACTCGTAACAATAATGCGAATAGTGACAAGATAGATCATTTATACCTGTAACTGTGTTTTATAAATAAGCTTTATATAGTCCCCGATATTCATACTGAAGCTCCCTATATTTAAGCCTAGAGGTTCAGTTTGCTAAATATGGCAGTATGTAACTAAAGAACGCCTACCCCTCCATTCATAGGATTTATCTCTTTTGAGGGAGCATTGTCCATTTTTTATTGGCTTTTGGAAGTCAGGATAAAACACCACAAGCCCAGTGTGCTATTTGTTTGTTCGTGAGAAGGAAGTTTTTTTTTTTTTTTTATTGACGCTCTTCGAATATTGTGATTTAGACTGAAAGGAGATAAAGCTCGGTTTTATGCAGAGGCATGAATAAGAGATAAATGTGGAGTGTTTTTTTTTAATATCGAATGATGGATGTATGTAAAAGACAAAGCGATCCATTTCCGAGCCATCGTTTTCTAAGTGTTTTGCAAATATGCAGTCAACATTGTTCTATATGGCAAGAATAAGATAAGATAGATAATGCAACGAAACCTCGTACCTCGCTGTTTGAGTCTTTCTCTCCGACAATTGGCGTCTCCTGAGGTCACACGTATTAGACGGTTAAACCCTAATCATTTAGGGTTCTTATAATTAATTACATGAAAATAATAGAATTTACAGCAAAAAAAAAAAAATAAATAAAAAAAAAATAATAAAACATAAAAATAATACGGCAGCACAAATATAATATATATATATATATATATATATATATATATATATATATATATATATATATATATATATATATATACATATATATCCATTACTTGGATTCTAACATTTCTAATAAAACTCTTTCTCTTGACCTCATCCTCCCTTTATCCATGATCAGGGCAAATTCCGGATTCCTAACATTTCACTCCAAAATGTCTTCCCATCCTTACCCCAGAGATCCCTCTCCTTTCAATCCCACCCCAAAAACCCCCCTAGGAGGCTAAAGAGATCTCGGCCTCATGATAAATTATCTAATTAAAGGGGGAAAAACTTATCAGCTAGGAAGTGTAATTAATGACAGGCTCATTCCAATGTCCTTATTACATTAATGTAAATACTTATGTTTTATAATTATAAGTGCAGGCCCGGTGGCCGTGAGTGTTAAGGCGTGAGCACTTTACACTCCGTGCCAAAAGTCGTGGGTTCGATTCCCACTATGGGGCGGTGGCTTTTCTTTAGAAAAAATAAAAGGCATCAGCCCTATCCTGGCTATAAAAGGGTGGTAACCTAAAGGGAACCCGTCCCTAAATTCTCAGTTAATAATAATGTACTTTAAAATTTAAATAAATGTATATTTTATTTTTTTTATATTATCACAATTTATTTTTAATTATTTAACTAAGATTTTTACTTTATTTTATATTAATTTAAGTAAATATAATTATGATTTATTTTTTACTGTTATTCCGTTTTGTGACGTCATAAATAACTTCCTCAATCGTCATACTTCACCAATGTAGTATATTATGTACTGATGTTAAATAAGCGTCGAATTAAAAAAAAAATCAATAAAATATATTGCCTTTGACTATTTTTTTATTCAAGATAAATACGCATCTCACAGTTTCGACTTTCATCATTAGTTTTTTTAGGGTCTTAAGAAACACGACTTATCAGCATTTGCGTTAGCCTAAGTACGTTAATGCGGCATACATTGTATCATTTTAAAACATTATTTACGGTGAATATTATAGTTTGAAAAGCTGTTCGATTTTTTTAATATTTTTGTAGAGGTAATTAAAGTAATTATTTTACTATTATTATTATAGTTGTCTATTTAACATTTGAATTAATTTCTTCTCGTGGGAATATTATTAGTAAGACTAAATTCAACCATAAGGAAAATCCCAACATTCCCAGAGTTAATCCATGTCAAGGTGGCATATCAAAGAAAAAAATAGGTTGTTCACAAACAAATGTTGTCATCTCCAAAGAAACCTTGCAGGTTAGTACTCATTCGAATATCTTCCGATAACATCTTTATATTAACATTGTACTTTAATTTTGTCCGTACGTTCTATTAGCCAATCTTTAAAAAGGAAAGTAACCTTTGCCCATAAATAGCTCGAAGTAAAAAATAGGTTGTTCACAAATAAATGTTGTCATCTCCAAAGTAACCTTGCAAGTTAGTCCTCATTCGAATATCTTCCGATAACATCTTTATATTAACATTGTACTTTAATTTTGTCCGTACGTTCTATTAGCCAATCTTTAAAAAGGAAAGTAACCTTTGCCCATAAATAGCTCGAAGTAAAAAATAGGTTGTTCACAAATAAATGTTGTCATCTCCAAAGAAACCTTGCAAGTTAGTCCTCATTCAAATATCTTCCGATAACATCTTTATATTAACATTGTACTTTAATTTTGTGCGTACGTTCTATTAGCCAATCTTTAAAAAGGAAAGTAACCTTTGCCCATAAATAGCTCGAAGTAAAAAATAGGTTGTTCACAAATAAATGTTGTCATCTCCAAAGTAACCTTGCAAGTTAGTCCTCATTCGAATATCTTCCGATAACATCTTTATATTAACATTCTACTTTAATTTTGTCCGTACGTTCTATTTGCCAATCTTTAAAAAGGAAAGTAACCTTTGCCCATAAATAGCTCGAAGAAAAAATCCGATGCCTTTCTTTCCAGGAAGTACATACAACACTTTTCTAATTATGCAAGAAGAAAATATTCTAATCTGCAAACTTGTTAATGACATTAATATTTTTTTAAGTAGCTAATTGAATATAGTGGTAAACATTAACTTTCAATGCTCATTACACAATGAAGGAAAGTCGGCATTAAATATGTATTTTAATTACGGGCTTACTATATGGAAACCATATAAAGAATAAACAATAATTATGAATAATAATGTAAAATTAAATTATTATTATTTATTTTTTTGCAGGACAGGAACGCTTTTAAACCTTTAGATATTTACAATACGTTATAATAATCGTAAATATTATTTTGGAAAAAGTATAAATCGAAATAAACAAAATTTATCCATAAAACTTTTACGAGACGTATTTGTTAATTTGTTGGTAGGGTGAAAAAATACGAATGTAAAATAAAACCAACAAAAGTGATGACGCCAATAGGTTTTCTTACTAGATGCCAAATTTCTAGGACATAATCGCCTTTTAGAATCTGTAAATAGTCAGCTCATATACCTCCCCACAATATGGGTCTGGTTGCATTGATGACGCCAATAGGTTTTCTTACTAGATGCCAAATTTCTAGGACATAATCGCCTTTTAGAATCTGTAAATAGTCAGCTCATATACCTGCCCACAATATGGGTCTGGTTGCATTGATGACGCCAATAGGTTTTCTTACTAGATGCCAAATTTCTAGGACATAATCGCCTTTTAGAACCTGTAAATAGTCAGCTCATATACCTCCCCACAATGTGGGTCTGGTTGCATTGATGACGCCAATAGGTTTTCTTACTAGATGCCAAATTTCTAGGACATAATCGCCTTTTAGAATCTGTAAATAGTCAGCTCATATACCTGCCCACAATATGGGTCTGGTTGCATTGATGACGCCAATAGGTTTTCTTACTAGATGCCAAATTCCTAGGACATAATCGCCTTTTAGAACCTGTAAATAGTCAGCTCATATACCTGCCCACAATATGGGTCTGGTTGCATTGATGACGCCAATAGGTTTTCTTACTAGATGCCAAATTCCTAGGACATAATCGCCTTTTAGAATCTGTAAATAGTCAGCTCATATACCTGCCCACAATATGGGTCTGGTTGCATTGATGACGCCAATAGGTTTTCTTACTAGATGCCAAATTTCTAGGACATAATCGCCTTTTAGAATCTGTAAATAGTCAGCTCATATACCTGCCCACAATATGGGTCTGGTTGCATTGATGACGCCAATAGGTTTTCTTACTAGATGCCAAATTTCTAGGACATAATCGCCTTTTAGAACCTGTAAACAGTCAGCTCATATACCTCCCCACAATATGGGTCTGGTTGCATTGATGACGCCAATAGGTTTTCTTACTAGATGCCAAATTTCTAGGACATAATCGCCTTTTAGAATCTGTAAATAGTCAGCTCATATACCTGCCCACAATATGGGTCTGGTTGCATTGATGACGCCAATAGGTTTTCTTACTAGATGCCAAATTTCTAGGACATAATCGCCTTTTAGAACCTGTAAATAGTCAGCTCATATACCTCCCCACAATATGGGTCTGGTTGCATTGATGACGCCAATAGGTTTTCTTACTAGATGCCAAATTTCTAGGACATAATCGCCTTTTAGAATCTGTAAATAGTCAGCTCATATACCTCCCCACAATGTGGGTCTGGTTGCATTGATGACGCCAATAGGTTTTCTTACTAGATGCCAAATTTCTAGGACATAATCGCCTTTTAGAATCTGTAAATAGTCAGCTCATATACCTCCCCACAATATGGGTCTGGTTGCATTGATGACCCCAATAGGTTTTCTTACTAGATGCCAAATTTCTAGGACATAATCGCCTTTTAGAATCTGTAAATAGTCAGCTCATATACCTCCCCACAATATGGGTCTGGTTGCATTGATGACGCCAATAGGTTTTCTTACTAGATGCCAAATTCCTAGGACATAATCGCCTTTTAGAATCTGTAAATAGTCAGCTCATATACCTGCCCACAATATGGGTCTGGTTGCATTGATTAAGCCGACAGGTTTAGCCCCATGGTCTGATTATATTTTTTAATTTTGCGTATAATTTTCGTTATAGTTAGTGCCAAAAGGAGAAGTTCGGGAGTTTGTCTCAAGCAATTACTTTTGTCTTAAGCAGCTTATTATTGTTCTTCCGCCATATTTAAGTGTTATAAGGGTCATTCACGGGGTCCAAAACGAAGGAAAAAATTGCCTTCAAATTTTTTGATTTTTTTTTTTTAAATTTTGCTCATCAATAGTACCCTATGCGACAATTAAAACCCAATTTTTTTTAGGAATTTATCTTTATTGGTTTTCGAGTTATGAAACTTTAATTATAATTTAACATTTTTTGACAGACACTTGATCGTAAAATTTATCATAGCTCCCAAACAAAATAAGCTAGAAAGGTGTGGTAAAAAGCATTTGATAGTGTATTAAATGCTGATTAAAATTATATATATATATATATATATATATATATATATATATATATATATATATATACAGGGTGTCCCGTAAATGTCTAGTCATATTGAGAGGGGTGATAGAGGACCCTTAGAGGAACAAAAAATGTTCTATAACGATTTCCCGAATTCTCACCCATAAGGGAGAAAACGTCGTTTTATTGTTTTATCGAGACAAACGTGGTTTTTAGAAACATAATCGTTGTAGCTCCGTCCCAGGTGGTACTACTAGAAAGGGAGTGAAACCAATCGAAAGCTGAGTAAATTTTCTATAAGACTAGTTGAAAGTAAACGTAAAAATGAATGAATGTAAGTATGTATATCTTACAAAAAGAAGGCAATTCTAAATTTCCTGACATTTTATTGATATTTCTTTCCAGCGTTACTCCTCAATGGGCAGGATCTGAGATTTCCGGGTTTCAGAAAAACTTCCTCATTTAACCAGCTTTCCATTCATGTGTCACAACTCTGTGTTATTGAAGTATTTGAACGGTTTAAGTACAAAAGTTTAAAAAAAAAACATGGATCTGTGAAAAGAAAATTATATTTTTTTCTTCAGTTTATTCAAAAAGCTGAAGGGAAATATTTATTTTTATAAATGTTTACATAAATATTAAGTAAATATTTACTTAAAACAATAAAAAAAATTACTTCCACGAATATAAAAAAAATTCCTAAAACAGTAAATAAATAAAATACACATTTATTTTGAATTCGTTAATTCAGGTAACTAATACTGGGTCCAGGAGGCGGCCATTAAGGAACCCCAACCATACATTAACCTCAAAAATTATTATTTTTACCTAGATCACACATTTGAACACATTTTTACAGGTACTTATATTTAGAAAACAAATGCTTTACCTTAAATTAATACTGATGGCTACGCTTGTGAAACTCACTGGGATTCTGAGCCCATGCGTTTTTGTTGTGGTAATTAAAAATTCTATCCCTCATAAATAATATGTACATAGTCCTGTAAAAATGTGTTCAAATGCGTGATTTAGGTAAAAATAGTAATTTTTGAGGTTAATGTATGGTTGGGGTTCCTTAATGGCTGCCTCCTGGACCCAGTATTAGTTACCTGAATTAATAAATTCAAAATAAATGTGTATTTTATTTATTTAATGTTTTAAGATTTTTTTTTATATCCGTGGAAGTAATTTTTTTATTCTTTTAAGTAAATATTTACTTAATATTTATGTAAACATTTATAAAAAAAAATATTTCCCTTCAGCTTTTTGAATAAATTGAAGAAAAAAATATAATTTTCTTTTCTCAGATCCATGTTTTTTTTAAAACTTTTGTTCTTAAATCGTTCAAATACTTCAATTACCCAGGGTTGTGATACATGAATGGAAAGCTAGTTAAATGAGGAAGTTTTTCTGAAACCCGGAAATCTCAGATCCCCCTTATTGAGGAGTAACGCTGGAAAGAAATGTCAATAAAATGTGAGAAATTTAGAATTGCCTTCTTTTGGTAAGATATACATACTTACATTCATTCATTTTTACGTTTACTCTCAACTAGTCTTATAGTAAATTTACTCAGCTTTCGATTGGTTTCACACCCGTTTTAGTAGTACCACCTGGGACGGAGCTACAACGATTATTCTTCTAAAAAGTACGTTTGTCTCGAAAAAACAATAAAACGACGTTTTCTCCCTTATGGGCGGGAATTCGGGAAATCGTCATAGAACATTTTTTGTTCCCCTAAGGGTCCTCTATCACCCCTCACAATATGACTAGACATTTACGGGACACCCTGTATATATAAAATTTAAATAAAATTGTATTTATAAAATTTATAAAAATTTATAAAACTTTAAAATTTAAATTTCTTTTAAAAATTATTTTTAAAAATTTTCAAAAAAGTTGTAGTTTTTCTTTGATATTTTTCTCAGTTTGTGTAAATTTCAAGCTGGAATTCAATCGGATCATATTTATTATAATTAATAACTTTATGTTGGTAGGTACTTCAAAAAATTGAAGTTTTTCAGACAATCAAATGAAATCCATCTAACATCCATGTAAGATGTAAAAATAAAGAAAAAGAGTAAAGTAAAAAACTAAAACACAATTGTGAAAAGGCGCCCTTTCATAATTCATATTTAATAATCATTAAAAATATATGTTTTATCTTCCACACCCTCTACCCTCCTACTCCCCCCCCCCCCCCAAAAAAAAAATAAAAAAAAATATTGAGGTACTTTGATGATATCGTCGATACAAATGCAGAGTATCGAATGTGAAAAAATGCATTTTTATGATCAATCTTTACTGATTGCTGTCGGACTGGACTACGGCAAACTCAAATCTAAGTCCTCTCAGTGAAAGGGAAAGTAACCACTGCTAACTATTTGGCTGTCCAAAAGCAAAGTAATGCATAAAAGTTTTTTCACTCTGGGATGTGGCGATTTTCACATTCGATACTTTGCATTTGTATCGACGATATATTGAGTACTATTGATTGGGTATTATTGAAAAAAAAAAGGGGAGGGAAAAAACGTTGGATAACTTGATACGGAAAGACCCATAAGAAAGTGGTTTACAGGCTTAAAATGTATCTAGAGCAGTAATGTCTCACAAAAGTAAAAGCGAGGGTATCATTTTAGTAAGAGCGTCAAGACCTGTCGCAAGGGAAAGGAGATGCATCTAAGATTCTTTTGTATCTAAGGAGACCGTATCACAATAGCTGTTAGATAATGATTATCAGGGCTGACACTTCAGATCAAATATTAATCAGATCTAATATCTTAGTTGGTTTTCAGCTGGCATCTTCCGCAATATACTTCATAATGGAAAACAGTTCAACAACTCCTAGCGGTGTCACTAATTACAAATAATTGTATCTTTATAAGCGCTAAAGGACACTCATATTCCTGCATACATAAATAGATTCATAAGCTACCTGAGCTCCAATCTTATCTACCATCAATAATAAAAATCAAAGGTAAATACATTTACCCAATCGTTAATAAAGTACAGATCATGTGGATATCGTTTGAATTGCGATTATTCAACTATATTGAAATGTTTTTGAGTATCCCCCCCAAAAGTCTTCTACAAACATGAGGTATATAAAAGTAACAAAACTTCTTTCCACATTTTTTGACAAAAGCGAGTCAATCGTTCAACCTATCCCTCAATAAACATTCAAGTCATTTGCAGAGATTTAATTCTTACTAAATGGAGAAGTTCACCTTTTCCCTTAGGGGGCGGAGAAAAAATTCGCGAAAAACCTCTGATTTATCGAGAAAAACAGAAGTATCTTATTGGACGTTCAGAAAGTATATTTTATCAATGGGTTTAGTGAATTAAAATATCTGTTTTCTTAAAGGAAATTTTGTCTATTTTATGATGGCTTGCATAGAATACAATTATCTTGAGCACTGTTTCACCAATCCTTTCTTATTCAATCAGAAATATAAGAAAATTGGACCTAACTCCTTTTCCCTTCGGAATCGGACCATTCTTGAAATGAACGTTTTTATTGGAAATTATGTCCAGAATCACTTCCTAGAGTTTAGCTATTTTGTCCTGAATTACCCTGTGTGTGTGTGTATATATATATATATATATATATATATATATATATATATATATATATATATATATATATATATATTATGCTATAGCCTGTTAAAATAGATGTTTTAGTTGGATGGAAAAAGGTGTGGCCTATACTCCCCATGCAAGTAATTGACGGTTAAAATTCTCTCTATTATAACCTTATCACTGGTTTTAAAACGTTTTTAGTCTGAGCTTTGGCTAAGCATTGATACATATTAGATACTTTTTCCTTTGTCTGGACTCTCAAATCCTTACCTAGTCTTAAACGAGACATAATCAGCCTCAAGTCACACCTATATGTTTTCCAAAAGTGGCAATTTCAAATTTTAAATGATACACTACTACTTGCTCAACACAATGCATTTTTTGATATAATACATTTCCTGCATTAAGTATTGTTTACTGTGACTTTGTGATTGCTTAGAGGAGAAGTGCTCACGTTGATGGTGTAATGAACATGTGGCATATGTCTGAAAACAGAAGCTTTATTGTATCAATTACTAGAATTTAAATCTACAACAACTAATGAACTCAAAAAATACATAACCGCGATTTTGTGATATCTACTAAGTGTTACGAATCGTGAACTCTCACGGTACAACCAACTCGTCAAAGAAATCTCAGTTCTCACATTAGCTTGACAGTTTGAACAATAAATACTGGATTCAGGCAAAATTCAACACAGAATTAGAAATTTTAAAAATTTCTTCATACGTATATATTCCAGTTTTCCTAATCCAAGACCTTGGCCTAAATATTCACTTCTACTTGAGACCCAACATTTGAGAAACAATAAATTAAAAGTTGACATAAAAGTTTAATAAATCCCTCAAACCTGCACTTATTGTATTCAATTTTCGCCATCGTTGGTACGACACCCACTTATGACAATAAAATATATTTATTAGCATAGTGTATATATTTGCCTATATGATAGTAATTGTAAATGAGTCTCTTACCGCCTCTAGAGTCTAGGGGAGGGGATGAAGGGGTGTGGCTACAACCAGATCCCCTTGGATGGTGTCCTCGCGAAATGAGGCCAGCTTTAATTCCAATCATCTATCCACTGCGCAGGGTTTTTTTTTTTTTTTTTTTTTTTTTTTTAGTTTTATCATAATTTTCCATACTTAATTAAAATTTGCATTTAATTTATTTATGAATTAATGCAATTAATTGTATTTAATAATTATAACCCCGAGTGTATAAGGGTAGTAATTAAAATCATTGCAATGTCTTAATTTGATTAAAATTTAAATTCGTTAATGTTTCGCACACGATTTACCAGCCTTAATCAACGGCCATCAAGTCGTTTGCTATTGATTTACTTATGCAAAGGAAAGCCATACTTTTTTTTTTACAAATATAAAATGTTATACTCCATCTTTAATTATATAAATTACTCAAATCTCATTTAGATTTAGGGTCGTAAGGTACCTTCATTGCTACAATTCAACCTCGCCTTTTTTGTATAATGCAGCCGGTCCGGTGACAATGACCAAAGCATTCGAAGCACAAAAAAAAAAAAAAAAAATGCAGCCATTTCTTTTTTATTTGCCAATAAAAAAGAAATGGCTGCATTTTTTTTTATTTGCCATTGACGTTATGAAATCGAACAAGAACGTCGATAAATGTGAAAGTTTCCCACTTCTCGAAAGATACTGAAGAAATATTTAAAAAAAAAAAATCATTAATTCTGATTCTTTCCTCCTATAAGTTTCAGCACAAGTTCAAACCAAAAATTTATTATTTTTGAAAATTCAAATTGAAAACGATATTTATCGAATCCCATGCGCAGTACATTGACTTATAATATTGTATCTACCACTATACTGTTTAATAGTTCTAAATATAGTTCAATCCTCATTATTTCTTCAGTATATAGGAAATGTAGTTACCAAATGTAAATTATACTTCTATATATATTACACACACACACATATATATATATATATATATATATATATATATATATATATACCAGTTTTGGAAACGAAATTATGTTGTTCAGTGTAGTAACTGGTTTTTCTCGGTTCATTTATTTAAATATTAACCTAGGGAAACTCGCGTAATTTAACTTCCGCGAGTTTTCCTAGGCTTACGTCTCGGTACAGAATCGTTTTGCTGTTTCGTTTGCTCGTTGACCGCGATTTAGGCGAAATGTAAAACCATTTTTGTGACTTAAAGAAAGGATGGAAGCATTGAATAGGCTTGATAAGGGACATTTGTTATGCAGAGTTTGGAGTTGGACATCGACCGTATCTGATTGGAAAAAGAACAGTAAATGCATTGAAGGACAGTTGCGGTAGTTATGAGAAACGCAGAAGCAGTTCCAAACATTGAGAAACAGATGGTGTATTTCGAGAGTCCAGCCAAAACATTACCACATGAAGTTCTAATGTTAAAGCGGATGGGAGATCGCGCTGCTCGTAAGCGATACACTAAATTGAGACAGCAGAAGTTCACTGTATTTTTTACTACAGACTAGTTTGTAGCTATATTGAGTACAGGTCAAATACGTAGGCTATTACAGTACATACAGTGTATGTGTTTTTAGGTGGATGTGTGGCAATAATAATTTCTAATCTCCATTTAAAATATTTCCGTGATTTATATGTTTTTTTTTTTTTTTTTTTTTTTTTTGTCATTCTCCGGATAACACGGATATTCGTTAACTCGGATCGGACCTGGTCCCAGTTGATCCGGGTAATCGAGGTTTTCTGTATATATATATATATATATATGTGTGTGTGTGTGTGATGCGAATTTTCACAGGTCTCAAAGCCACCCTATCTTCAAAATGTAAAAAATAATAAATATTTTAATTAAAAACATGGACAGGCGGTAGTGAATACTTTTGAGCCCAGCTTCGATATTTCTGAAGATATAATTGTGAAAGAAGTAATTTAAAATTAAAAAAAAAAAAAAAAAAAAAAAAAAAAAAAAAAAAAAAAAAAAAGTAAATAATGTAATGCATGAATCCATATTTCTATACTTGTTTTAAGCTGACAACCCTTCCTTGCCTTATGTACCACTTCAAATGTCGTTTTCGGCCTTAATTTGTGCCATTCAGTATTTTAAGAATATTTAATATTATTTTGGGCGAGTCTATAATATAAGAAGATAAGTTATAGAAGAGGTCATTATTCGTTAACTATATAAATATTTATATATATATATATATATATATATATATATATATATATATATATGTATATATATATAATAATCAAGCCTTTAAATGCTAGCAAATATATAATGATATTGTTAGTGAAAGTATTGACTGCGTTGCGCTCGTCCACTCCATTTATTTAGAATAAAGTTAAAAGTGTCTTCGAAACAGAATTATTGCTTTGTGCTTTAAGACTGGTATTTTCTGAATTAGGACACTCTGTAAAGTATAGCTATTACAAAGGAAAAAGAATGTAATGATTCCTTTGGATGAACAATTGGAGAAAATGTTCCTTTTTTTTTTTTTTTAAGTATTTTCCTCAAAGGCAACGTAAAGAATTCACTCGTCGAAATACACAGTTATTGCCACTTTCACTAGCACAGCAATTTAGAAAGGAAAGATTTATTTTATTTTACAATTGATAAATTATTAAGCATTTCTCTATTATCTACTATATATTTGTCAAATACCACTCACTCACTGACTCACTGACCTATCATCCCCCAGCCCAAACCGCTCGACAGAAAATTTTGAAATTTTGCATGGACACTCCCTATATAACGTAGGCGCTCGCTAAGAAAGGATTCTTTAATATTCGAATTTTTAAGTATTTTTAGGGGGGTTTAAAGTTTGAGTTGGTTAGAGCAGGCAAGCCTAGGCAACATGCGTTGCTAGGACGATAAAGAACAGCTGTTACCGTACATTATCTATTTCATAGTATTTTTTTTTTTTTTTTTTTTTTTTTTTTTTTTTTTTTTTTACGGCGCATCGACAAATCTTGGCCATTAGCGCCGGGCCTCCAGGGTGCAACCAGGAATTTTCTCAGCGAGCCCTGAGATGAGAAAATTCCTGTCGCCGGTGGGGATCGAACCCACCTTCTCCCGCTAATGAATCCAGCGCGCTAGCCACTAGACCACGGGAGACCCCATTTCATAGTATTATTTTTAATTGAGGTTAATTTCAACTATGATGGCAGTCCTTGATTTACTAGAAATAAAATGTGATTTTGCCCCTCATAGAGTTTACGCCCTGGTGTTGGCCCATCCGAGGTAATTATATCCCGAACCACTTGACACAAAAATTTGAAATTTTGTACGGACAATACGTTCAGAGTGTAAACACTCGCAAGAAAGGTTTTTTTTATTTATATTCAAATGTTTAAGTACTTTTAGGGGGGGGGGGGGGGGGGGTTTGAATTATTAAGAAGTTCCTCATCGGCTCAAAAATGGTTCGATTTTGACAACATTTGGTACAAAAATCCTTCTTCTGATTTAAAAGGTCAAGTTCATTAACCAGCTGATTCCGTTTACTGGAACATGGTTTTTGGAGCAAAATTTGTGCGAAAAAATCGCAACGCTCACATTTTCGAGTCCATATCCTTGCAGGTAGACGTTATGTAGGTTATACAAATTACTGGGTAACTTTAAAGTCCAAGCAATAATAAGCTGTACAAAATTATGTAGTAGCGTTAATTTTGATCTTAGCTTATTTAACGCAAAATAAAAACTACTTATCGGCCGTGGTGAAGCACGGGTAGTCAGCTAGTTTAATATAAAACAAAGCCTTTTCAGGACGAACTGATTTTTTTTTTTTTTTTTTTTTTTTACAATGTCATTCAAGGGAATGTATGAAAGAGAATAAAAGCCCCAAAAATTGAAACATATAGATAGTATCTACCAATTCATTCAAGCACATCCTTTTTTTTAAAATAATATAACATAATAAAATACATTTTTACACCCGTCTTCTTGAAATGTCAAAACAATTCGGTATGTTTCCTTAATTCGTGCTCTTGACGGGGATCTTCAGCTTCCTGGCAGCCAGATGAGCTTAAGAATCATCTCAAACATCATACATTATGGAACATCTTAACAATCAAAAAATATTACTCTAGTTATGACGAAAAATATATGTATTTACTACAACCTACAAAATATTTTTTCTTATACCGTTAACGACTGATACATAACTAATTATTGATTATATAAAAATAAACAATTTTAAGGTTAAATAATTAATGACGTAATGAATATTTTAAGGGAAAAAAAACAATTTATAAAATGCAGAAAGTAATACAAGGACTTACAATCGAAGTAAGTTCTTGGCCGGCTGCCATTAAAGTGTATTTGTATTTTTTTTTCAACTCTCCTACGCTCATATTCAAATTGAATTTATTTTCATTAAATAACCTTGAAAATAAGATTTAAGGCGAATTGTCTAAAAAGCCTTTTAACACATTGATGATCGGTGACACCAACTAGTTGCCATATTTTTTCTCCTACTAGGCAGACATTAAACTATTTTAAAAATTCCATCGTTTTTTACGTCGCCGGTAGTCAAAGTATTAATAACGGCAGAACGCTTTCAGGGAAATAAAAGAATGTCAATTTTCCTCTACTTTGATAACAATCCATCGAAATAGTTAATAATTGGTAACAGAAAGGACACTATTTCCAGAATAAATATAAAATAGGGTCGCTAAGAATACAAAGTACTCATCATTAATTTGGAAATGGGCCTGAATACTAGAAATGTAATATTTTCTGCATCGGAAGGTGCTTGAAAGGCTAAAGAGAGTAGAAACTAATATAATAAAAAAATAACATCGTTATATAATAGACTAGCTGAATATCCGTGCTTCGTCACGGCAGATAAGTAGTTATTTTATTGCGTTAAATAATGTTTCATTAAAATTACGTTGCTATACAATTCTGTGCAGTTTATTACAGCACGGTTCCCGTCATACTATATTTTATTCAATGGGCGTTAAAATTTAAAAGTTTATGTTTCCCAAAAGTCATATGGTAACACCCAATATATTTACGAGTATTACCAAGGTTATAGGCGAGGAGGCTGTGCAAGGGTTCCGGATATTATTACCTCGCCTGGAAAACCTAAGGATATGCCATACATCACGGTTTGACCGGGACTGTCCCGGTATTTTGCAATTGTTTCGGTGTCCCGCCCGGTTTTATCAATGTCCCGGAAAAGGCTGTAAGATGCAGAAAGTAATGAATTCATGTTTATAAGAATCTTTTATAAATCGGTTACTTTTCTACAATCAACATTGTTACTACTGCTAACAGTGTCAAAGAAATGAGAAGTAATCTAACTGTAAAACGCTGGAACTACCTGCACAGCGCTGCCAGCTGCCAGACACTACTATTTGGCTGAGAGATTTTTAAAAAAAAATCAAGTAGCAAAAAAAGTTTCGTTCTTATTTTTAAGGTTTGGGTAGGCAAACAGTTTAGGATTCCCCCTTCCCGTTAGTTGCTAGGCTTAAACCTCACCAACCATTTTGCTTATAATTTGTACTCTTTTTATCCCCCTCCCCTGGTGTGCCCATCCCATATTAATGTGTCTCGGTTTAACTCTCCAAAAATATGGCAAGCCTATCTGACGGGGACAGGCAGAAAAGAAACGCAATTAAAACTCTATTAAGGAACAGTTAATTTCTAGTAATTCAAGGTCTGCCATCAGAGTTGACATTAACCTCAATTAGAAATAAAACTATGAGATAGATAATGTAAGGTAACAGCTGTTCTTTATCGTCCTAGCAACGCAGGCTGCCTAGGCTTGCCTTCTCTAACCAACTCAAACTTTAAACCCCCTAAAAATGCTTAAAAATACGAATATCAAAAATTCCTTTCTTAGCGAGCGCCTACGTTATATAGGGAGTGTCCATGCAAAATTTCAAAATTTTCTGTCGAGCGGTTTGGGCTGGGCGTTGATAGATGAGTGAGTGAGTGAGTGAGTGAGTGGTATTTGACAAATATATAGTAGATGCATCTGAAATATTTCATATGTTTATATCAAAGTTGGATTAATAATCGGAAAAACATATTTTATCAAATTAAATAGAAGAAATTAATAGGAGTTCAACAGGCACAATCAGCAAGATTAATATTTATTTAATCATCTATAAAAATATTATTTGAAAATAATATTAAATAATTTATTATATGTTCTATTTCCTCAAAATAACAAAGAATATATCTGCATCTTGGAGAAAAAGGTCCAATGCCCAATCCTCTGACATTTGAGTCAACTGCACGAGTGACACGAAAGTGGGACAAACATAATTTTCAATAACTAACAATGTGAAGACAGTGTGGCCTTTTTAACAATTAATATTTATTCCACCCTAACGTCACTCGTTCAATTTACTCAAATTTCAGGGGATTGGACATTGGCCTTCTTTGTTCCAAGGCTATTCAAATAAAATGTAATCAAAATAAATTGTTTACCTGTACCTATCAGGTCTAAGCAATAGTTGCCCATCTTACCTTCCGTTCATTATCGTGGGTCTGTATTAAGAATTATCTATTTACTTCCTATTCAATGGATTTCAAGGGGTCAGTTTCTATGTACTTAAATAACTTTTTATTATTGTAATGATTCAATATGATATTTTTTTTTATTAAGGTGCTTCGACTACCTAGGTCATTAACACCAGGATAATTGTTTCAACTGTGTATCTATATTTATTTAGATTGGAATTACCACGATATTTGATGGTTTGAACGCTGTTTTGGTGTAAATTTTGAAATCAAAACACTTTGTATGGAAATAATCTCGTTTATGGGATGTGAAAGATCATGAATTTAAATCTCACAAAATATATTAAAAAGAATACAGATCCGTACATATTTGTCACAGAATATAGGAAATTAAAAAGCATACTTCTTCCAGGACATGAAATTTACACGGATGGCTCCAAAGACAACAATGGAGTTGGTGCTGCAGTACTTAGCTCATTAGAATCCTGTATGTTCGCTCTCCCAGCGATCTGCGGTAACTATACAACTGAGCTACTAGCAATTGATGAAGCTCTGTACATCAATTCTCCAACGAAATCCGATTTAAAGATATTTACAGATTCTCTTTCTGCTCTCCTTGCTATAGGTGATCCATATTCAATTCATCCTCTGATAGTAAATATATTTAAAAGAATATATGAATTACATCTGCAGAAACAGAGGGTGACTTTTATATGGATTCCCGGACATTGTGGAATATATCAGAACGAGAAAGTTCATAGTTCCGAAAAATGATCTAATAGCTCATGGAAAAGACTCTATATAGATGAGATGGCAAACTGTCTGGCACGAAATGAGAGATAACAAGCTCCAAGAGATAAATATAAAAGTCCGTCACGCAGGAGCTGCATAACTAAGCACTTTCCTCAGAATTTGGGTAGTGTAGACTGGTTTCCAGAACAATTTACTTAAAATATCCTACATAAATAAAATAAAAACATGAATAGTTCTCTCAGTAATGAGTAACTGATCAATTATTAATTTGCTTCCAGAGTTATGTTTACACATGGTACCTACTACACTACGTAATAAATACAAAAAACCTCATATTATCCTATTTTGATCTAACGCAGGAACAGAATACAGTCACTCTAGTAGTAGAAAGCGCCCCTTGCGGCGGCTTTGTGAACCTACGTCTGCCAGCCTATTCTATCGAAATATATTACAAATTAAACCCCCGCTTTCCGATTGACCGATTCAGCTCATTTTTACAGCACTTCTTTCTCATGAGTTACCCACGACGTATACCGCGTTTCGTTACAATAAAGCAGAAATTACGACCGGTATGAGTATATTAGGAATTTGGGTCCGGAGTAAACCCCCCCCCCCTTTTAATGAACCGATTTAGTTTATTTTTACAACACATATTTACCTGTAGATTACCACTATGAATACCAAGTTTCGTCGACATATACCAAAAATCACGGCTGGTAGTGGCGAATTGGTATTGTGGGTCCGGAGTTAACCCCCCTCCTAATGAACCGCTTTAGTTTATTTTTACAACACATATTTACCTGTGGATTACCACTACGAACACCGAGTTTCGTCGAAATATACCAAAAATCACGGCTGGTAGTGGCGAATTGGTATTGTGGGTCCGGAGTAAACCCCCCCCCCCTTCTAATGAACCGATTTAGTTCATTTTTATATCTCACTGTTCTCCCTATATTACCACTACGAATACCAAGTTTCGTTGAAATATAACAAATATTACGGCTGACATGGTCAAATTAGTGTTTTGGGTTCGGGGTAAACCCCCCCTTCCGGTGGACCGACTTTGGTGGTTAACGAACTCGTTCAATCGTTTGCTAATTGAATGCTATATACCAAGTTTCGTGACGAAAAAACAAAAACTCTGGCCGCTATCGTGTTAACAGACACACATATATATATATATATATATATATATATATATATATATATATATATATATATGCATATATATATATATATATATATAGATATATATAAATTTTAACGGGGGTCATTTTCGGTGTCTACTAGGTAGGATCGATAAAGATTTGAAGAAATTTTTCAAAAATTCCGTCATGAGTCCAACCTCAATAGCTACTTTCCTTCGGAGGAAAGTGCTAAAAGAAACGTGAAGCCATGGAAAACATCAACAAACGAAACAAGGAGAAAAGAAGTAGTCTTGACCCGAATGAGAATCGGCCATACAAACCTCAAGCATTCCTTCCTAATGTCTAATGTCTAAGGACCCCACCATTTGTAGCTCATGCAATGTGCTGCTAACTGTAAGCACATCTTGACTAATTGCCGGGCCTATGAGCAACTGAAAGAGCAACACCAACTGTCTGACTCCTTAGATCAAATTCTAGATGATCACACCAAACAATTCGAGCGACTCTTTGACTTTTTAAGGGCCGCTCAATTAATGGACAAAATCTAGACAGAACATAAAGACCGAAATGCTCGATTGTTTATTTCATTTATATATAATTTTTATATATTATTTTATTAACATTCTTCTTTTTTTATTTGATTTTTATTATTATTTTTTTGTTACATTTATTATTATGTTTTATTATTTTCCATTTTTTTTTATTATTTTTTTTTTTTTTATTTATATTTTTTTTGCTCAAGCAATTGAGCATTTCACGTTTATCGTTTGAATTAATAAAATCTGCAAATAGAAATATTATTGATAGCAATTTAATCATAATGTATACATTTTGATACTTTTTACCGAATTATAATGAAAATTACTACACACAGGAATGGCGTTAGTGACCTTAAGGGTTGACACGCCATTATAATAATTAAAAAAAAAAAGATCATGAAGTCTTATCTTGAATGAGTATTTGTTTTCCTTTATCGTCATTAGCACCATGTTGTTATTTTCTATTATCATATTTTTATGATGTTGGTATTATTCTTTGCTATGTTTGTACGAAGGAAAATATTAAGATTTGTTTCTCAGGAACGGCAATAGATCAAATATTGACACAGAAACTGGGTCAAGTTCAGCAGACATTGTGCTTGTCAGGAAGTCAACCTATCCGCCTAACCTTTTATCAGAACGATATTTTGTACCCACGCTTATGTTTTCACTTCATCTTATGGTTCAATCTTCATCGATAATATTACTTTATCGCTTAAGCCCTCTAGACAATTGATTTTATTAAATATTGTCTTATTATTATCTAAACCGAGTTAAGCTGTATCTTCAAGTTGAGCTTTAACTTTTTTTTCTTGAAGCTCCTTAAAATAAACTTACCTATGAAAGTGTACAATTAAATAGCTAAGTGGAAGAAGTGTGACTACAATATATTTGTCTCTGTGACTGTGCTGCGTTGTCCAGCTCTTTTGAATACTATTTAGACTTCTAATTTCCCATTAATTACAAAAGCAATGATATATGATTCTAATAATATCGAAACTTATACTTATTTATGTGCCAGAATATATGTCAGCAACCGTTACAACGGTAAATTAAAATATTTACTTCTTATTTGTCGGTAAATATTTAATAAGCCAAGTCATGTAAAAAACTTTACTTATAATTCATTGAGTTCTTTACACTCTATGGAAAGTATTTATAACAACCATCCCATAAACGCAAAAATATACATGCAGCTAATGAGATATAAAACAACACAATATTAATTGAGTATTTGTTTTGTTTTTTTGCCACGAAACTTTACAAAATTGGTTCATCAGGAGGCGGATGGTTAACTCCGGACCCAAAGTAGTTATTCGCCCATAAAGGCCGCAATTATTGTTATATTGCAACGAAATTCGGCATTCGTAGTGGAAATATTAATAGAAAAATATGTTGTAAAAATAAACCGGGTTCATTAGAAGGGGGGGGGGGGTTACTCTGGACCCAAATTACCAGCTTGCCACTACCGACCATAATATTTTAATATAATAAAACTCTAACGGATCGCTGTCTGTACATGGAAGATATATGGGAAAAAATACTTTTGGGAGCCTTTATCAACGAAATAGTACCCAAAACAATGATTTTTAGAATTTTTGTCTGTTTTTCTGAATGTATGCTGTCTTTCAGACACTCTATACAAACTAGGGTTTAACAATCCCTAAGGGGTTAGCTTAGTTCTGTCACGTTTAACAATCCTAGCAGCAGTTTATTTAAGTTTAAACAAAACTTTTTTAACATTAACATTGTTTATTTATAATATAGCACTCATCGCCAAAGATGCGAAGCCCTTGAAATAAATAAAAAATTATTTGCCAGTAAATAGTAGTAGTATGCTAGTTTTCTGTTCTTTCTTTTTTTTGGGGGGGGGGGGAATCAAATACTTGGTTATTATGCCCTCTACTCGAGCCCAGCAAACACTTCCTAAGGAAAACCTTGTCAGAAAAGCTCAATCTAAACCTTGACTTCATATTTACCATTAAATAAATAAATATGCACAAGCGATTCGAACAATATTCTATTTCGAATTCAAACAAAACAATAGTTGAAACCCCGGGATAAGTAGCATTAAAGTGTTGTGTGGTTTTGCTGAGACATGCTATCAAAACCTTATAAAACTCTTTATGTGGTGTTTTCCGTTTCTCTAAACCACAAAATGACTCAACCTGATTGGGCTTTGCATACTTAACCAACTTCAATTTATGAATTCCGTATACAAGACTTCCGTATACTGCAAGATGGAAGTACTTTTTCAACAAAGAACCTTTACTTTAAATATGAAGTCAGGTCAATAATAAATAACTTACTAAAGCTCTACAAATTCCGCGAGCTATCTAACGCTTTAATTCATTTTAAAATATGACTAATACTACATTTATTTATAAACTTGTCGAGAGGTAATACCCAGCACCGTAGTATTCAAAAAGATCATAATACACTTTTTGAATAAAGACAACTCATGGCTGAAAGAAGCAATCATGTCAGAAATGTTTAAGAGGATTTACAACATTGGTCAACTTCGGAGCTCCAAAATAGGAAGGAAGAAATGATACTACTACAATTACGCATTCACCATAAGAAATTGGCTTATAGACTTTTACTGTGAAGCTCACAACATGGGTTTGCCCACTCGATATGTGACACTTGCCATGCAATACTTGAAAATGATCGCACTTTACTTGATTGGCATATAAGTAAAGCAGAGTGTGATTATACAGTGAAACCTCCGTATAGCGGACACCTCTGGGAGAACCAAAGTTGTCCACTATAGAGAGGTGTCCGCTATACAGAGGGGTTGGTCGAGATGGATACGTACCGAATTTGTACATTTAATTCATGTTTTAATTAAACATTTAATAATTACCCATAACAAGTTTTTTTTAAGTATATAGAAAAAGTTCAATAAGTAAAAACTTTAAAAAAAGTTTTTATTCTAAAAAGTTTAAAGCATAAAGAAGTTCTTAGTTCTCGGTCAACATTTTTGTCACAATTTTCCGTCCATTTCTTCAAAATTTCATCTTTCTTTTTCAATATTTCTGCTGCTTGTGTTTTCCCTATCTTAAAAAAAGTCGGCAACTTTACGCACACCACATTTTTCGAGATTGGAAAATGTTATCACGCCAATTTTTTCTTTAAGTGTCAAAGATTTCCGATTAGACATATAGAAGAGAACGCACGATACTTACTCAACAAGAGCTAAAAACCAACTGAAGTGAAGAGAAGGAAGTTCTGCGGAAGGAATGTGAACCGAACAGATTTTTGGAATATTCCCGGAACCGTGATACCGCGTAGGCAAAACAATCGTAATCTGCCTGTTGTGAAATTCCTAGGAAGATATTACTAGTCACTATTCTGTATATATATCTTATTCTTACAAAGACTTTGTTATTGTTAACGCATTTTTCTGGAAACCTACACCGATGGGAGCGCTTCTATAAATAACATTAGCTGTAATTGTCCGTAGTAAGGAGGTAAAAAATCAGGATTTTCTGTCCGTGTCCTTTGTACAGAGGTGTCCGCAATATAGAGGTTTATTTTACCTATAGAAAAATTCGGGACTGTGAGAAAATGTCCGTTAATAGAGGTGTACGCTGTAGGGAGGTGTCCGTTAAGGGAGGTTTCACTATATATATATATATATATATATATATATATATATATATATATATATATATATATATATATATATATATATATAAATGATAACTTTCGCAACACTTTTAAAGTAATTAATTGCCTGTTGCAAAGAAATAACATTACTTATAGAAACAATACCCACCGACCTGAAAATAAATCATCATGAGCTTAGACAGAAAAATAAATGAGTTATTATTTTGATTATTTTATTTATTTTTTTTTTTTTGGATCATGCTTCCTTTAGCAATAATTTATAGTCATTAATGGTGGTCACTATAAAGAGAATTCCTGCTTCAATATATTTTTTGTATTAGTTAATTATGCACTCGTTCTTGATACTAATTTCCTACTAATACTCTTCTATTGCATTCTATAATTTTTATTTTATTTTTCTATTTTATCTGTGTGCATCGACTGCAGTGGCAATTAGCACAATTCTCCATTGTTCCTTCCTCAACAAATTAAAGAACAATTATTGATTTGAAGTACCTACTAAAACTAAGCTAAACTACACAAACTCTGGTTTGCTCATTTTTAAAATATACTAGAACTATCTGTAATTTTAAATCTAATTAGGATTATTGGGTATTTACATATTTACAGAAAATCGTTTACTCTAAACAATTCAAACAATAAATACGTGCATAGTCCAGAAACAATCACATACAAGTCACACACATCTCAAGTTGATCGTAAATTTGAAATGCAACGTTAAACTTCACAGATGCTTCTGTTCTAATCAACGGTTCTCTTAAGTTTTCTGATCAGAGGAGTCGCCTCCTTTTTTTCTTAAGATGTGTTTAACATCCGGAATTCTGCTACAGCGTTTGCATTCTATAATAAATCAACATTGTTCCTACAGAAACACTTTCAGTTCCTTCTTAATAATTAATTTTGCCGGAAAGTGATTATTCTACCTGTTCCTCAATATAGGTTAGAAATGACGGCCAAGTGCATAGAAGTAGCATATGAAAGCAAAGCGGAGGAAATGGGAAATGCCTTCACTTTCACCACACGAGAAGGCTGCAGCTGATTTAAACTTCCACAGCAGGAATCTCTTCTCTCTTCTGACAGCCGCCAATTTTTTTCGGTCGAAAAAGAACTCCGTCTCTAAACGATAGAAATCATGTCAGTCATGCCAATTCGTGTTGTTGGATCGGAAAGGCGCTCCTGGCCAATGTGTGAGTTCCAATAAAGTAGTGTCTTTTTTTTTCGTAAGTTATATCTCAATTTACTCCATTTGGTCTAAAAGAATATGATCAGGGATCGGTTTATACGGCGTTTCTAGCAAGTAGATGCCACAAATCGCAAGTACAGGTTGGGTAGAAGTGGTGGAAGATAAAACATATACTTTAATGATTTTTATGTAGGCACTATGAAGGAATACCTTTTCACAATTGTGTTTTAGTTGTTTTTTTTTGTTTGTTTTTTTTTTTTCGTTTTTCTCGTAAACGAGATATTACGCCAAAGGCCTTTTCTTTGTCATTTCTACCTGCAACGGATTCCCGAAGTTTTACCTTTTTGGACGGGGGGACACCCTGTAGAGATAATATAAAAATAAACGTGCTTTTGTTGAAAACTCCTTTGTTGGCAAGTTGTAGTGACTTTTATAATTTTTGTTGTAATTATAGTGTTTAAATTTTTAAATGTGGCTTTTCATCAAGAATAATTTTCATTTATTTCTGATAAGATCACAAAAATAAAAATGATACTAGTTTATTTATCACTCGTTTTTTTTCCCTCTAAATATCCAATTAAATTATAAAATTGAGAGATAATCTCAGTTCTGAGTAAACCGTTGGACAGGTAAAAAATTCTCTCTGAATTATTTATTAATATCAACTTTTTGAGCAGTTTTGTGGTTTGAAAAATACACGTTTACATTCGAAGCAATCAGTGCTACATATTGCAAATTGTTGTTGTTTTTTTTTTGTTTTGAACGTTTTTTATCTTTGCCAAAATAATTTCATTTAATTTATATTATGCTTATTGTAGAAAATAGGAGTTCTCTTAAGAAATTAAGAACAAGACCAAACCTTGAGTCAAAGAATTATTCAAATAATGTTTTCAAGGCTTTGGATAGGCCACACCCGACTTACCCCGTCATACTTACTGGACAGAAAAGAACGATCAAATTGTAGGCAATGCAACAGAACCTAAACTGATAAATATTTTTAGACGGACTGTTGCCAACGCAGCAACTTAAAAATTCCTAACGACTTACATGACTTACTGACAGAACGTAGTCCGTACATTCAAACGCTTCGAACTCAAAAGTATAGATGTATATGGCATATTTAATAAAATATTTTATTCTATTGCGATAAATAGCCACCGAAATCTCAACAATTATTTTATGTGTTGGTAGAAGATCAATGACTAAAATTCTAACTTAACGTAATAATCAATTTTATTAAATTGACTATTACGTTAATTTCAACTTTTATCAATTGATCTTCTGCCTACAAAAGACATAGGTATTTTTTTTTTTTTTACTGTAGATAATTTTTAATACTTTTTGTAAGCTTTGGTAATTTTATAATCAACTGACTACCACTTAGACTGACTTTGATTCTGCCGTTCTAATAAATAAATATCAACCAATGACAAATTTACGTCCGGAAAATATTTCTGAGACATTTAAATGTGAGTATATGTGTATATATATATATATATATATATATATATATATATATACACACACACACACAAAATACTATCCAACGTTATTTTCGTGATTTATGGGTTCATAAGCATCTTTGAAAGTAAAATTAAAGATTTTTTTGTTTTTGTTTTTTCTTAAAAAATAAAAAAAAAAACGTTATCTAAAACATGTGATCATAAAATATGAGAATATGAGGTAAGGTTAGGAACAAGACTGTGATAATCCTTGCTCCAGATCAAGATGGCAACGGACTCGCCACTAAATGCTAGTGGAACAGAAACATATGTCGCAACCAGTCTTAACAAGGGCGACCGCTAGTCCATCCCTTACAGGGGGAATTTAAATTATAACACATTTATATAAAGGTTTATTATCTTGTCTAGTTCATTATACAGATGTTAAAAAAAATATATCAAGAAAAACAAGTCGTATTACACAAAAGTATATAATATTTAAATAAATCAATACTAGTAAAAATATTCAAAAACAAATTAAATAACAAATTAAAAAAAGAACTACATATTTAGGTCAAAAGAAAATGTAGGCGAATTTTATTGTAAAATCGACCTTGTTCTTAATAAATTTCTTTGCTAAATAATATTCCAGCGCTTCAATATTCAATTATATTTCCATTCTAAATGGGAAGAAAACTTCCTAATGTTATGCACTGAATCTTTAATTTTAAAAATTAAATTCATGGCAGAACAAAACATATGTTCTGTGTTGTTGATTAGACTTGGAGAACCTGCAAATCGGCGATTTCCTCTAATATAGAAAGATAATTGGAGCAACCAAAAAATTTCAAAACCAGAAAAATGCGAATAACACAAAATAAAGTTTGCCTTACTTCCTTCATTTTCTATTCATTAACAAATTCTGTCTATTTGGTCTGTGACACCCCATATATTAGATTTGGGAATCGATCAAGTAACTTAAAGAGTGAAGTCTAGAGAAAGCATTTAATATCAAAACCAGCTCAATCCATTTTGTATAAATTTTACAGCAGAGACAAAGAAACACTTCACGTTCTGCCGGGTTTGGAAAAAATCGGTTTTGAAAACGACTCTTTAGCTGATTGGGGTGATTTGTTCAAAATCGCTATGTAGGATGGTATTATCACCATAGTAGGGTGATTTATATTGACCAAGAACTATCAAATAACGCCACAAATTTCAAATACTTACTTCAAACACTAAAATCAAGGGACGTGACAGCAATAAGACGGGTCCTATTTTTAATCAATTTAATTCTAAGTTTATTTGTTACAAAGCAGCAATTTATAGCGATTAACTCTACAATAGTATTTCAATGTCAATAAATTTTACAGATCGTGTAGTAATCGTACTATAATATGAGTTGGTAAGACAGTAGTAATACTTAAACAAAACAAAAATTGTGCTTAAGGTGGAAGCAAAGTGATTAGGCACAGGTTTTTAAGGTAGGAGGAAAGTAAATAATAAACAAAATAGCAGAAAAAGAACAAATACAAGAACATTCATTTCAGTGTCTGGACTTCTTTAATTTCTTCGCAGATGTTAGGATAAAGGTTTACAGACAGTAAATAGTTGAATTCTCAAATATTAATAATAAAATAAAGACAAAAAAAGGTAGGAAAAAATAAATGAATAAATTAGAAAATAAAAATGTATAAAGTTATGGTCGTTAGTCGTGCGAGGTTCACTCATTGGTGTATTACTCAGGGTTCTATTAATTGTAAGAATATGTAATAATTGTATCACCTTTGTTGCGCATGCTCATATATAAATACATAAATTTAATAATTTAGGATTTTTAAAGCATTTAATTTCTTCTAATTTTTTCAATAATTGAAAAGCGATTTATACAATATATTGGACCCGTCACTAAGTAACTTAGACAAGTTATGTAGAATGGTTTCTCTAAGGGTGGGTTTACACTTGCTAGTTATTGCAGGAAATTTATATCAGACAGAAATTGCGACTAGTGTAAACCATGAGCAATTTATGTCTGAGATATATATTTCTATCACGAACTATAAGTGTCGACACTTCAATACCACCAGGTGTAAACACAGATTTTTACGAGAAGAATTGAATTTCAGAGATAAATATCTTGGCTAGTAGCTGTATTGTCGACACTTATATACCAACAGATGTAAACACTGATTACTTGTGCTTTTGGTGAATTTATCGCAAATTAGAACAAATCCAGAACTGTCCTATACATATCCATGACATAAATGTCTAGCTATTTCTGTCAGTATGTAAACCTTCAAGAGAATATCTATCCGACATCTGACATATATTTCCTGCGAGAAGTGTCAGATGTAAACGCACCCTAAGGCTTCATTCTGTTAAAAAGTGTTGTATTGTTAAGTTTGTGTTGCAGCATTGGCATATAAATATCTACTTTTTAACACTCATTGACAAATTACAACACAACTAAACGTAAAATACGGACCATTTAATTTTCAGTCAAATTATTTTTTTTCCACACAATTCGTATAATGCCAAGATCAGCCGATACAGACATTATTATGAAAGTACCCTATACTTCCTCAATACAAAAATTTATTTTCCCTCGGTAATATCTTTCCATAAATAACACTTTCTCTTCTGCCATAACTTTCATTCGAATGACATTTACATTTTTAACCTAGCGAAACACTCCATTATCTACTGAAGCTTAGTCATTCAATTTGTGAAGACCAGTAGGTGGTGCCGCGCCTTGACAAATTGCACCGCGCGATGAGAACTTAAAAGTTCAATGAAAAATTCCACAGCTGATCTTGAACCAGAGCGTGGGGAAGGTATTTCAAGCTGGAGTCAAGGTACGTCTGATTTCTCAACTGCAGTTTCTCGCAGCACGGGAACAATATGACAATATGAAGGCTCTGTTTCGTCACATCGATTATACTGGAGAAAGAAAACTATATATGACTCGTCCTATCAGCTCATAACCTTTAATGCCATTCTGAAGCGAGAAGACGTAAAGCACAAATAATAGGGAAAGAAATGGGCAAACACAAGCAAGCACTCAGATTTCAATTTGATCAATCCAGTATGAGTACTACATTTTATTGGGTTGATGAATATGCTGATTTATTACAAAAGGTTTTGGCATTTTGAATTTTGCTATTTGGCAAAATTTAAAGAAAAATTATTTCGTTTAGAGCCTTCTGCTCAAATTCAGGAACATAAATATGCTTTAGCTCCACCCGACAAACCTATGTAATGTACTGTATAACATACAGTCTTCTTTTTCGTAAATGGCCACGCCACTACGCGTGAGCGAACGCCAGCGGACACTTTTTTGTAACGTTTTTTTTTCAGTTTAGTCACCTCTAAAGCATTAAAAAAAAAAAATAAATAAAAAAAAAATAAAACCTGTTTGTCCTCATTTTATTTTGGCAAATCCGGTTTTTACTTCAAGAAGAAAATCGCGAACACCACAAAATGTTTTTGCGTTACTTCTTTCATTCCCTATTCCTTGTTGATTTGGGATGGAGATACCCTATATATTGTGTTTCGGAGTCGATGGAGTTATCTTCTAAAATGTATATTTGATTTCATTGCCATAGTTTCGGGCTGAATTAAAAGTCATCATATACAAAATGTAATATTATAAGAAATATATTCGACAATAGTAAATATTTTGTAGGCGTTTGCTAACACTCTAGCAAACAGCAGCTGATTTTAATGTAACATCTTACAAATATATTTTATAAGAAGCTTTATTATTATAAGAGAGCAATAATAATAACTGTAGTATGTAAGAGGTTTAAGAAGTATAGTGTTTTTATGTTATAAAACATTCATTTTGGTATACAACATTTTAGCGCAATTAAGGGTGCTTACAGAATGGAGTGTAGAAAGAGCCAAGAAATCAAACACATGAGGCTAAAAGGAAGTGAACAGAGAACCATCTAGCAAAGCAGAGAGCATACAACGATTTCAACTCAGTTGGCATAGCAACGTTTTTCGCTATTCTCTTTGCTCTTTCTTCGCTTCCTAACTAGGCTAGAGAACTCTTGTAACGCATTGCTCAGAAGTCTGCAATACCCCAAAATAAACTTGAGGGATACATTTTTTTCATTACTTTCGAATGTTATATAGAGAGTTTCGTTGCAATAAAAGAACATTACAGCCACAAAGTGCTCATAAACAATTTGACGTAGAATAGAGGATTTCAGATATACTTGAATCTGTTTGTCCATCTTGATTATTTTCATAACATTTCTAACATTAGTTTTTTATGTTGTGTAGCGGATTTCGTTGTAATATGAATCGAATTTCTAAATTCGCCACACGTCTAAGTAGCCAAAGTTCTTTAGGAATAATAGGCAATTTGATTGGATCATTGAGTAACTAGATGGCATAATAGGAGCGGTTTGCCACTTGTGGCTGTGGCATGGTAGGAGCTTGGTAGATGGCCGAGGTATAAGTGTCAATCTTCCTAGCTTCCTGCCAATTCACTTAGTAAAAGATGGGGTACAGCTCAACTATCTATTACCTGTAGTATTTCCCTCCACTAAAATCATTTACTAAGGGTTGTAAAAGCCAATTAAATCTATAAACTATATATAAATATACTCCCTTAACTCGAAGTGAAACGAAAATATAAAAATCTCCAAAAACCGAGTTCCGGTGGATATATATATATATATATATATATATATATATATATATATATATATATATATATATAATATTTTGGTTTCACTTCATTTTTTATTTAATTAATACGTTTATTTAACATACCTATGTACATTTTAAAATACATTGGTTAAGTTTTCTCCCAAATTTAAATCATAATGTACGCAGAAATTTATTAATAAAACTGACAAAATAAAAAAAAAAAGAATAAATAAAAATAAATAAAATAAAAAAAAAAAGTAAATAATAAATAATGATAATAACAGTTTTAGAAGGAGCCAATCAATATTGCCACTTGAAATACTATTTTGTCCTTTAGTCGGATAACTGATCACGAGGCCAATGTCTCTTGAGCCTTCTAGGTGGGTTTGGGAGGAAAGTGTTTAGCTCTGGGATTGGATCACTTCGAGTTAAGGTATTGGAAAAAAATATTTTTATTAACAGACATGAGTAGTTTAAGGATTTCCGAATATTTTCTTAAATATCTTGAACAGGGTTGAGAAGTCGTGGTAAGTGAACAGTAAGACTTGAAAACCATACTCAATTTTCTATACAAACGGTTCTGACGTAATTTTCGATGGGGCGATTCGGAGAACTTGGGGATCAAATCTTCGAAAATATTGGTTTCGGCCTTTGAACTGTTCATTGTGTTCGTTTTCCCGAGTTTTTATTTAATTAAATTTAACAGTAAAGTTATATTCCAGTAAAACACGTTGATCGTGACGCATTTTTGTATTGTCTTATAGAGCCTACCTTAAGAGTGAGGGAGGAGGACTGAGTATTTTCCACTTCTGTGTGCTCTGTGTAAGTTGACTTCTGTGAGTTTTTTATGCCTTGAAACGCCTAATATATCCCTTTTCTTCGAGATTTTGTTCGAGTAGGTGTTGATTTTTTTGACGAAATATAAAAAAAAAAAAATATTTATTTCTAATGTAATCTATAGAAATATCACGTACGAAATATAGCTACTATGCGAAATATAGCTACTATGCGTCGGACTTTTTCCATTCCAATTCGTTTTAATATTTTAAATATTGGTACATTTTCAGTACGTAGCCCTTAAGTACCAAATCAGGATTATTGACATCGACCATCAGGATTCTATTAAATTCAACTAACAACTAGGAAATAGGTGTCATGCTTCCTTCGAAGGACTTTCTTAAAAAGGCATTGGTAGGAAAAAGATCAAAAGCCAGCATACAATGTAATGCCTTCAAAGAGCCTTGCCTTTTACTGAAGGCACAGGTGAAGGAGTCATTAAAACTCTGTCCTATTACATTTGAAAGAGTTTTGAATGAGCAGTCAGCTGGGTTTATGATGTCATTAGCCACCGACGGGGCTTTACGATCAAGAAATGACTAGCCTTGAACAGTGAGAGGAGATGCTTTCCCTAGTAAAACGCTCTGAGGAAGAAGGCTCTAGTAATCGGATGGAGAAAGGTGAGAGGCATGACGTTCTGTTCAGAAGAAACACAAGGCTGACTAATACATAAAGCACAAAATTATGTATTCATGTACGATTGCTTCAAGTACAGAAAAAACAATTACGCCAGGAAATATATTAACCCTCAACTGGTAACGTGTAAATTTTGTACGTTATAAGTAACATGCGTCTGTGAGACGTGTGCATGGTAAAAATGTTTTTGGGGCAAATATTTTGAAAAAAAAACTGTTAATAATGAAGGTATAGTTTATTAAAATAATTAAAAAATAATAATTTTCATCGTTACGTATTACAATCAGGTCAAAAAACGAACACAAATACATCGCTCTAAGAACTCAAGTATTGCATACTTTTGTTGAACACTCTAGTCATAATGGATTCAACATTTTATGCATTTGTAAGCTGTGAGTATGGACTACCGATCTGTGAATTATGAGCTGCGTTCCTCGATTAAATCGAATTTGCAGTAACACTTTTTTTTTTGTGTTCAAATAAAAGAAGCGTAATTTTTTTTATGCTCGAACTCAATATTTTTTTTAAATTTTAGAATTTTAGGCGGAATTCCCCTTTTGTTTTTCTTATTGTACCAATGATTCAAATTATGTTCATCTATTCATTTACTATTTCAAGTGAAGAAAACTCATTGACAACAGTAACGTTGGGAATGAAATATGCAATTGGTTTCGGTATAAAATATAAATAGACAGGAAAAATAATTAAATTCTGTTTTAAATGACTATTGTAGGTTTGCTGCGTACCTTAATTGTAGTAAATAAATCTTTTCAAGTAATACACATCTGTGAGACGAACATAAAAATGAGTACTATTAGTAACGAGCGTCTAGTAGACGGAGTACTTTTTATTTAGTGCCTTACTACTACCACAAAATACAATTGATGTGGTTAAAATTTCATTAGCGTTTTTTACATTATCTAAAGTGATTATACACTGGAGGTTTAATTTTACAAATGGTTCTAAAAACCGTAAAAAGGGAAAATACCATACCTAGGCGTCTAAGACGTATATTACCCGTTGAGGGTTAAGGTCGGTCAAAACGTTCCTGCGCATTTTGCAAAAAAATTAAATAAGCACGAGGTTCAGTCTGGACGTGGCTCAACTTGTGGAACGTTCCCCTCCTCAAATTGAGCCTGTAAGGTATTCTATATTAATAACATGTTCTCCTGAAGAGGCGCTAAAAGGGTGTGAAACATGTTGGGAAATATAAAGTTAGTAAACCTTTAACTGAATTTCTTATTTTTGTCCTTGCTCCGATAATGGATATTCGATTATAGAAGCTTAAATAAAGCACAATATAGCATTTTATTCAATAATATATTATTATTCAATTACTAAGGTTTCTCACCATCCTATAAGTACCTTTTAAATTTCATTGGAAACAAATTGTATTGTTCATTTAGTACATCCTGTTTAGAATTTAACATTTTCCTCCGTAACGGGCACGAAATAAGTAAAAATCTCTTAGGGCAATAGCTCTCAAATAAATTCAATAAGTTGTAGCGTTGTTCAATCCGTAAGTGGTTTAGCATTTTCACCATAAAACAACACTTCGTTGACATTCACCATTCACAAGCGGTTTTTAGTCTATGAGATAAATCCATCCTGTCTACCATCTTCTCTGTTAAAGATTTTTAAGAACTTCATTATTCTTCGTGTTCATTTATTTTGTTTTAGTAACTGGACGTACTAAAAGAAAATAAATGCATCTTTCTTTAACATTAATTTTTTTAAACTTTTTCTGGGTCCCTGCACTAATAGAACGTTCACCATTTACACTATTAATTTTTATCAATGCAGATCTTACATATTCGTCGTACAGAAATAAAAATGTATCACAGTACGTTCGTATTGATTATCGCTATTCATTTTCTACGGGTACTAATAAGTGGCTGAGGTTCAACCGATTTTTAACTATTAAATTACCTGCTGTCCCAAGGTTTCACTTTTTTTATAATTCTCGACGAACATATTTTATTTGTTAATGAACCATTATCTGACGTAAGGAAAACTTACAAACAAAATGTACCTCAGCCCAACGTTTTTTTCAGAACATTATTGTTAAAATTGTGTATTGTCAGAACTTTCTGTTCCATCCTTTGTCTGCTTTCTTATACGGTAATCAGGAGCGATCCAATAAAGTTAACGTACCGTTGGAAATTGGGCTAAATGAGGGATGAGCGCAATTCGTTTCAGCAAGGACGGTCACGTCGAGTTATTCGGTTAAGAAAGTTATTTTCTTTGCCATAGCCCGAATCTTCACACTAACTTCATCCATTACAGATTTATACCGAAATGAGCTACTTCAGCGTTTTCTTTCATTTATTTATTTTTTTTTTAATTCAGAGTATATCGAGAAAAACCTTGCAGATCATTCGATAGCTGAAAATATTTGCTCCGAGCTGAGTGTTCTTATCTTTGGTTTGTTTCTTTTATAAGTCTAGTAGTCACGGTAAATACGGTCTTCAGAGCTCTTTGTAAACCACTTCAAAATGTTGTTCTGCTTTTTCTGTACTTTACCTCCTTAACTTTTGGCAATCCCACTAGGAAATATTCTAGGGAAAAAACGAGATTAAGAGCCGCAAACATTATTTCATTGCCTTCGGTACTTTCACCTTGTGGTACCAAGGAGTTAGTCCGTAGGTCTACCGCATTCCTCAAGAGGAAATAGGTAGACTCCTTTTTCATGACTCCAGACGTTGGACGTGCCGATGCGGACGTCTTGCTACTTCACAAGACGGCAAGGAAGGCAGCCAAAGACTCAAGACTAATTGGACGAATGAGAGTCAGAAACGGAAGGACAAGTTGACTGAGAAAGTATTGACCTCCGCTTACCAGTCAGTAGCAGGTCACCTTCAGACATCTATAACCATTAATCCCCAACAAAGAAATACTGAGTTGGAAATTCTGGATCTAAAATACCAAATGAAGCATTTCAGCCATAATATTAAATTTTAAACAAAGTATTTTAAAATTGCAGAAGGTTATACATTTAAAAAACTTCAACTTCATTAACATCCCTTTATTTGGAGCTCTACAGGTTTCACGTCACTAGACTTTTCTTCAGGAGCAACTTAATTTTTAACATTCCATTTGAGCCTCAACACAAAAAAACGGAGATGAAATATTTAAATAATATATTTTTCAATATAATAAATGAAATTTAGAAATAATGATATGAATTGTCTTTTATTTTTTTATTTCAGTATTAACAAACGCATTCTCTGGCATATCGATTTTAACCATGATACTATCGATATTAAACAGGTTTATGACAACCGCCATCTTTATTTTACTTCTATTGTATTAGTTAATACGTGGACCTGCCTGTGGAAGGTTTTCCTGACGCGAAACATGTAAAGCACCAAAAAAAGGGATCTTAATGAAAAGTTGAATTTTTTTAAATTGTATGACATTCTACTAATTTAAAATACATTATTGAGAACAAAGGGTCACAATCTTATAACATTAAATATACATTATTAACTGCATCTTTATTTTATTAGATAGCCGCTTATATGGTCGTTAGCGCCGGGCTATCTAAAGATAGATATCCGTGATAGATAGTGGAGTTATGCTTCCAAGAAATACAATTTTAATTTAATAGGGTATTAAAAAGGGGGGTAGGAATTTCAAGAATTTCTGGAAGAGAGGTAGCGTGAACAAATTCTGCCGCCATTGCACAGCGATACTGGGTACAGCGAGACTGGGTACAGCCTGTACCTACTTTCGTTACAATATAGCAATAAATTCGACAGGTAGAGTCATAATAACTATTTCGGTGAGGAGAAGAGAATCCTCAAAACGCATCCATATATTGCCGGTTGATGAACTTGCCCAATCGTTTGTTAAGTGTGTGCTATTTTTGCCATGAAAAAAGAACATTGTAGCCACTAACGTGTTGACAAAAACACACAAACATACATCTATATATATTTAAACAGGGTCATTTGGTATCTAGTAGGAAGATTCAACGAAAATTATAGGACAACTATTGGTTGTAAGATTGAAGTTTTGATGTTGGTTTGTTTTCATTTAAGGTAAAATATGTATTAACAATTAATGATTGGGGTGGCAGGGGCAGCCTTGCTCCGGTATGGTGCCAATCGGGTGGTGGGGGGCTTCCGGTTCGTGGGCCCTTAGGACTAACGGGTCCATGACCTTGGAGGGTAACTGAGCAAACCCTTGTGCCACGTAATATCTGCAGTTTTCTGTAAACCCTCATCGGGTGGGGGGTCTGCGATATCGGTGGGCGTGCCCTCGCCTGGTCGGGTCCAGTCGGTGGTGGTGGCGCTATCTATCACCCCAATCAAGCCATAAATGGCCCGTGTGGCTGACATGCCTTAAAAAAAAAAAAAAAAAATGTAAAATATTAATAATCATTATTGTAAGCTTTACAAATCACTCTAGTGATAAGCTTCATATACGCTAAAAAGTCGTTTTGAAATAATAAAAAAAAAAAAAAAAAAAAAAAAAAAAAAAAAAAAAAAAAAAAAAAAAAAAAGAGCAATTCGCCGTCGTTGCGAAGCTCGTAAAATAAATAAATAAAATAATAATCACTCTTCAATAACGCCTTTCACTTATCATGTAATAAATTGACATGAGTTTTGTTTTTCCTTTAATTTGTCGGCGTTCCAGCCGAGTTAGTTTGATTTATGCCAATTAGGTTATGCTGATGATTACCTGTAAATAATTACTAGCTTATGTCTGTAAACTTGCTTTAAATATACGATTGATTATACGGTTGATGGTATTTCAAGAACTGATGAGTTCAAAGTAAACATGCAAAAGGTCCATGGAACAAGGTCAATATGTTAACTAACATCTTGGGTGGCATACACAGAACATACTAGAAAATTATAGACCAAGATCTGGGTGAAAGATAACATCTAGGTTGCTTAATAGGTCAAACTTTTAATTACCTTGACTTGTATATTATGGAAATTCTTCAATCTGCGATCAGTAAAATAAGGTTTAAAACCCCAAATATGGTTCAGATGAAATTTAACACATGGTCAACGCGTACCTATAGTCTCTCTCTAACTCTTTGCAATTACTTCTAGTAGATTCTTCTATAAATATGTGCTTTTAGCACTTTCCTCCGAAGGAAAGTAGCTATTGAGGTTGGACTCATGACGGAATTTTTGAAAAATGTCTTCAAAGCTTTATCGATCCTACCCAGTAGACTCCGAAAATGACCCCCGTTAAAATTTATATATATATATATATATATATATATATATATATATATATATATATATAACACGATAGCGGCCAGATTTTTTGTTTTTTCGTCACAAAACTTGGTATATAGCATTCAATTAGCAAACGATTGAACGAGTTCGTTAACCACCAAAATCGGTCCACCGGAAAGGGGGGGGGGGGTTTACCCCGTACCCAAAACACTAATTTGACGATGCCAACCGTAATATTTGTTATATTTCAACGAAACTTGGTATTCGTTGTAGTAATCTAGAGAGAAAAGTGAGATGTAAAAATAAACTAAATCGGTTCATTAGAAGGGGGGGTTTACTTCGGACCCACAATACCAATTTGCCACTACCAGCCGTGATTTTTGTTATATTTCGACGAAACTCGGTATTTGTAGTGGTAATCTACAGGTACAAATGTGTTGTAAAAATAAATTAAATCGGCTCATGAGGAGGGGGGGGGGGGTGTACTCCGGACCCAAATTACTAATATACTCATACCGGTCGTAATTTCTGCTGTATTGTAACGAAACGCGGTATACGTCGTGGGTAACTGATGGGAAAGAAGTGTTGTAAAAATGAGCTAAATCAGTCAATCGGAAAGGGGGATTACTTTGTAATATATTTCAATAGAATAGCCCGCCGGACGTAGGTTTGCAAGGTCGCCGCAAGGAGCGCTTTCTCCCACTAGAGAGACTGTATCCTGTTCCTGCGTCAGATCAAAAGACGAAAATATGAAGTTTTTTGTATTTATTAAGTAGTGTAGTATGTACCATATGTAAACATAACTCTGGAAGCAAATTAATAATTGAACAGTTACTCATTAAAGAATTAAAAGAGAACTACTCATGTTTTATTTTATTATTATCGAAATTTCGTATCCCTAAAATATTTAATCCACGCAGTATATTCGAACACAAGTCTGCGATCGATCTCGTGCCTTAATTACAGATATTATAAAATCAGAAGCATTACAAGTATATTTAATTTTTTTTGTAGGATTCTAATTTTCGATTCATTAAATTTTACCACGAAGCATTCGATATAGCACGTTGAGACGTTTCATCTCTAGTCCCTCTTATCATCTACTGCCCAGTGATATCATCTTTACGAAGTACATCAGGATTTACTGATAATTTTCACAATTCCCATTATATATATATATATATATATATATATATATATATATATATATATATATATATATTCTTCATGACATCCACAGTATAAATCAATGATTAAGTGTGCTCCATCAACTAACTATCACATAACTTTTTAAATTCGTATTTTCCCCTGTTTTCAGTAATTGCTTTTGCAAACATTCTATGATATCCCTGTAAATGGCTAAGCCTTTGACAGAATATTTACAGGGTGTCCCCAAAATTAACGGCCAAACTTCGGGAAGCGATGCAAGTTGAAAAAAGAAAGAATAAAAGTCCGTTGGCATAAAACTCATTTTTGCTTCATTTCCGAAAAAAAGGCAAAAAACTGAAAAAAAAACGCAATTGCGAAAATGCATTCTTTCATAATCTTCTTTAATCACCCCAAAAATATAGGAGTGACTGTGCCTTTGATTTTGTGTGGAGTAAAGAAACATTTGGTCTCCATTTTTGGACCCTTTGACTTAACGCAGCCCACTACGGGAGGGCCGTCCAAAAATCGTTGGACACTAACCATCCATGGCGAGGAAAGGACGTGGTGGGCCGGTATCTTGACATTGAAGGTATAGTCCTATTATCAGATGGGCCCGGGAATACCAGTGCACAAATGCCATCATCTGTCGGATTGCTTTCACATCATGTACAAAGGCAAACTATCATCTGATGACTGCCAAAATGTAAAGATTTTTCCTAATAACCTGAAATTTCGCTGGACTGCACCCGGCTTCTTCAGACTAGCGACAACCTTGAATGTTGCATGAAGGTGGATGGGGTTCCGACGAAATATCAAGGTTTTTGTGAAATATCTTCTTTGCATTGTTAGTCGTTGGTATATCTTTGTTTTTGAAGACCCTTTGCTTGGTTCAAGTACTTCGCCAATACTGATGGAATTCTCATTCATTAAGAACTTTCAGTTTTTGCTAAATGCCATTCTTCCCCTTAGACGACCAATAGCGTAACTTCATCATCGCGTGAACCTTTAATATCTAAGAGATGGATTCAAGGTGAAAAGGTCAGGGCCACGATAAGTCTTACAACTGCTTTGGCGAATGCCCTAGTCTGAAGTTCGTGACAAAGTTCGTCGAACTTGAAGCACGACTAAGCTCTAGATGGAAAAAGCAACTTGGGAATTGTGGCAGAAAATAAAGTGGTTTTGATTGTATCTCTCTCGAATCGGCGAGCATGGTCCCAGCATTGTGGCAATGCATCATACGTTGGCCAACATGAGGTGTGGCTGACTTATTGTATGAACTCTTGCACTCTGACTCCAACAAATAGCCTTAATCCTTGTAGATATCTTAAATGTAATACTTGTCATATCAGCATTTCTTGCATTTATCTTCTAGATTAGAAAATTATTCCATAACGGGATATCACCAACTAGATCACCTAAAGAGATCGAATGATATCAAACATTTATTTTTAGTAAAAATATTATTAACCCTGAAATATCACTCAATACAGTCAATCGCATATGCTTAAATGTTCTCCCTGTAAATGGAGTCATTTTATTCGTTTTAGTGACAGCGAGATGTTGCATTAGCCAGCGCAAGCCAATCGCCTGCTAGCAGCTATGTAGAAAGGTTAAAAAATCTCGAAGAGCTCCGAAGAACCAATGATGTCTGAAAATTTCAGTACGTCACGGATACACGTTAAGCTGAATTTATTAAAAAATAACGTTCTTAACAAGCCGTATATTCCGAAATTCAAATTTTATGATCAAAATTGGAAAAATTGGATTAATTTAATAATTTGACCATTAGATACTAAATATCAAGCCATTTCAAAAATAAATATCAAGAAATTCAATGGATAATAAAGATGTTTATGCTAGCATCCGAAATACCCATTTATAATTATTTTTATTTTTTAATAAAATAATATAAGGAATATAATCATGATAAAAATTAAAGCGTATAAAATATTCGCTAAAAATGGCATTGAAGACACGGCATGTTTAGTTGTTCAAAACGTACTAAGGCAAAAATATTCCGAAAAAAATTATGTAATAAAAAAATTGATAGCACTTTAAAAAATAGGACGAGTTTTTTTTTCCTTATTTATGTTAGCTCGAATCCATTCTGTCTTGTACAAAACAAAAGTATCCTAGGGAAATGCTTAAAGTATTAAAATATTAGGATGACAGCAGAGAGCTTTTACTTAATTTCCTGAAATAATCTTTATCAGGCCAACAAAAATCGTATTCAAATTCGTACTACGCAAGTCTAAATAATTTGAATAACTGCCCTCATTGTATCAGGGGTGTAACTTTCTACCCTATAATAACATAAATATTCATAAAATCACTTAAATGTCAATAATAAAGATCAATAATAAAAAACACAATTACTTCAGCAACAAAAAGTTTATCTCTCGCTCTACATATTTCACACCCTTATGATGCCTCTTGAATGGAATGGAAAGAAATTTAGGACGAACAACTTACTGTTTTAATCGTCCAGCTGCTAAATCGTTTTTGTTTTGTTTTTCTAATACGAAGCTTAGGATTTACTATTAAATAAATATGTAAGCACATTTAAAAAAAAAAAAAAAAAAATACTTATACGCACCTGTATGTTAATCTTATCCTATCTTAAAAACTAGTCTGTTTTTTTTGTTTTTGTTTTGTTATACCTTTATGTACGTTAATCTAATTTTATTTAATTCTATTTATTTTATTTAATTAATTAATTTATTTTTTTTTATACTGTACGTTAATCTTATCCTATGTTAAAATCTAAAAAAAGTAATACGTTTTCTACTTATACCTAAATTACGTTAATCTTATTCTTATCTTATCTTAAAATTAAAAAAAATAACAAAAAATATAAAACTATATAATTTTTTTTTTGTACATATACGTACATGTGCGTTAATCTTATCCTATGTTAAAGTCTAAAAAAAGTAATAAAGTTAAAATATAAATAAAAATATTCATGTGAGAAGAATAAAACTACTCACCTAACTATATCTAAGAGAAATAGTGGCAGCTTAAGAAAAGAATGAATGTTCAGCATCTAATATGAGAAAGGGAAGAAACTTGAACATAACTTTCACACCTTTGTACCCCGAAGGGTAAAGGAAGACTGAACAAGGATTTCAGACTGCTTGGGGTTTCGCAAGGCTGTTGTGGAAATGCAGGACGCAAACCCCCACCCTTTATTAGGGCGCGGTTAGCTAGAATTACTGATATTTTATATATATATATATCAATAAAGGAAGAAAGCTCTGTTATTTGACAAAGTTAAAATTGATACTACTTTAATTACAAAATGTAAGCTCGCTGTGTTCAGGGATGGAGGACATCAGTACGTAACATCATCCAGGATATCTTATGTCGAGGACAGAAAGACCCAATTTGTTTATACAGCTAAACAGATTTGAGAGTTAAACGCTTACTGCCGGGCTTAATCAAAGAAATAATAAGACATTCCTTAAGACATTTATCAGACAAGAACATTTGAAAAAATGAACGCTATTAAATAAGCAACGTCACTTTTCTTCCTTCCACCCTGTGGTGATAGGAATATTAATTATGAAAACAATTTAAGAAAATAACTGTATTCATTGAAAGTGAATGTAATAAGTGTGAAGATCATAAGCCTTTGTTTGTGCGAGTGTGTATGTTTTATTAATAATTTACATCGAATCATAAATTTGGAAATATTTCTAAGAAAGAATGGTGATTTTAACTCCTTTGATATTTCTTGTATGGTATAAAATCAATGAGGAATCGTACTAATGACGACACACAACAATTAAAAAAAAAAGAACTCTGCGTATTTAACTCTCTGTGTATATATCAATATTCCTGTATATATATATATATATATATATATATATATATATATGTATATATATATATAGATATATATGTAATATATATATATATATATATATATATATATATATATATATAAATGTGTGTGTTTATATAACAAACATTTACATTGCAAACCATGGGATCATCCAGCAAAATCGGTCGATCTCGATGCTTAATATGGTCGATTATTATGCTACTAACGGTACATTTTTTTTACATTGCGAACTCGTGCTTTTAAAAGGATAAAGTTGTTAAATGGTGTTAATAAACTAAATCAGTCAAGTAAGTATATACATAGTAAGTAAGTAGGACTCCCGAACCAAAGTGCACCTCCCGCGTGACGGCTTTTTTTTTTAATTACACAATTCAAAAAGTTGTCTTATTAGTTAGTAGTATTAGTAGTCGACTTGAAGTGACCTTTTATATTGACTCTAATAATCAGAATGGGTGGGGACAATACTCCCGATGAGTAAGCATGTCGAACAAGAGGATATCCGGCACTGTGCTGATGGTTCCTCGGCTTATTGTATACCAGATCGCTTTGTCTAGATGCTTACTATTAACTAGGGAGTCGTTGCTTTGCACAGGAATCCACGCCTACAAAGGATATTGTAGGCTGATTGAAACATCAAACCTCATTCAGGAGTATGTTCAATTTTGACAATTCAAAAGTGCCATACTATTTTATTTACTACAATCACAATAAATTAGAGCTGAAGCCATGATTTCAAGAACGATTTCAGTAATGTTGACTTCATTCAGACCTTTTCGTTTTTAGACAAGAAGCACAAAAGTGTGCAAGGTGATCCTCGTGGATTTAACCAAGTAAACATTCTTCAAGTTATCACACAGAGGCTCTATGAGTGCTCTTCTTATCGGTAATTAAGAAACACCATTATTCCTTATTCAGTAGCATAACGACCTGATAAGGGGACGAGGTTAGCTCAGTGGTAGTTCACTGGAATAATGATCTGGAGGACCCATGTTCAAAACTCGAGCACACACTAAAGATTTAATCTTGTACTGTCGTTGGTGTTCCAGACCCTAACCAGGCACACCCAGCTTTTTATTAACACAATGACTACCCGAGAAGTGGGAAATCAGGCAGCCGGAGCATGGTACTGATCACACATTCTCCCTAGTGTGTCTCATGAGGAAGAATTAGATACCTCTACACTATCTTCCTCTCTGGGCCTGAGTGGTACCGTTTTTTTTTTTTTTTTTTTTTTTTTTTTTTTTTTTTTTTTTTTTTTTTTTTTTTTTTTTTTTTATGAAAGGATAAAGTCTGATATGGTAACACAATCAGGATCACAAAAAGAATCACTACGCGTTTTTATTTCTTATGCCACTTAATGATGTCGCATGCCCTACATTATTACTAAAGTGGTAAAATAAAAAGCAAACAATACCTAAGCCACTTAGAGCTATACGAAATGTAAATATACTTTATTGGGTCAAATATAAAAAAAAATAAATAAATAAATTGTGAGGACAAATATCCAAATTACACATTAACATTCAGTGACATGTGTGTAGCTCAAGGTAAGGTAGTCAATGAGAATGTCCAAGTTGGATATGGAATAGCTGAGGGTATCGCCCTCTATTACCTAATACAGCAATTACTAGCAATTACGATACTTACGTAACAGCTGAATTAATCCTTTAAGAAAGCTAATAAAGAGGTTTCACAGCTTCATATCGTCAATCCACTCCATTGTAATCAGCTATAGTTCTACAAGTTTATTCCTTATTGTTACATTTTTTCATACGATGACCAAATTAAATAAATATACATAACAATTTCAGTCAAACTAATAAATATGTTATTATATATTTGTTTTGTTCCTATTTGGCTATGATAGAAGTATCTTTTGAACTATCTCGATCTCATGATTGATATTTTTATATGTTGAAATGCTCAAGTTATCAAGTAGTCGAGCCAAAACTATTTGAATTTCTCGGCGACTAAATGTTCGGTAGCTCGAAGTTTAGTGCAAGTTAGTAGAGATGTGGGTTTTCCGGAAAATTGTCCAGAAAATTTTCTGGTAAATTTTCCGGAAAATTTTCCAAGCCACTAAATGTTCGCGTTATTGTGAATTAAACTTTCATTGCTAGAGACTACAGGTAAACGACACTGGAATATTTGTATCAACTATATTATATTATGCACAGGACACCCTTTGAGTTTTCCCTCTTCCAACTAAAATAATAAGCAAAATTATAATGAACAAAGCATAGAAAACTTATGTGATTTGTAAGTTTTTAATCATGCATGTAGCTGAAAAGTTAAAATATAATAATTCTTTAAAAACAGTCATGCATATATAATATTTTAGTAATTAATTAAAGAATACCACATTGGACAAAGTATTTTTTTTTTTTGCTAAATTGATATATGAATATATCCGAAATGAAAACAAAATATATTTTAATTTAAATGCCTATTTCTCTTCCCTACAAAAACATAAAAGGAATTTTTATATTAATTACACTGACACATTTCATAAAAAAGATCAATTACCATAAACAGTCCAACTCGCAGGAACTTCGTCATCTTAGGACGGTTCCATTCTTATCCCTAGAGTCATTAGTAAAGGAATAGAATCTCCAAGAGAAGGAAGTTTAACCCTCAACTGCATACGTCTGAGAGACATATTACTATATTATACGTCTGAGAGACGCCTATGTATAGTATATTACTGTAACATACGTCTGAGAGACGCCTACGTATAGTATTTATATATGTATATGTATTTATATTACTATAAATATAAATACATATACATATTTATATATGTACATGTACGTATTATATTTATATATGTATATGTATTTATATTACTATAACATACGTCTGAGAGACGCCTATGTATAGTATTATCCCGCATTGTGGTGCTTAGAGCTATTTGTAAAATTAAACCTCCAGTGTATGCTCACGTTAGATAATGTAAAAAATGCTAGTGAAATTTTAACCGGATCAATTGTATTTTGTGGTAGTAGTAAGGCACTAACTGAAAAGTACAACGTCTGGTAGACGCGTTTTACTAATAGCACTCATTTTCATGTTCATATCACAGACATGTATTACTTGAAACTATTTATTTATTTCAATTGAGCTACTCAACAAATCATCAATAACCATTTAAAACAAAATTTAATTATTTTTCCTCACTATTTATATTTTATTCCGAAACCAATTGCACATTTCATTCCCAACGTTACTGTGTCAATGAGTTTTCTTCACTTGAAATAGTAAATGAATATATCAACATAATTTGAATCATTGGGACTATAAGAAAAAAAAAGTGCAAAAAGGGTTCTAATCTAATTTTCGATGGGGTGATTTCCAGAAATGTAGCCTACTTGAAACGGGACTGTTCTCTCTCTTCTCCGGAGAATTTCCTATGCTAAAGAGGATAGTCACATTAATTAAAAAAGTGAAGAAACGATACTACTAAACATTTTAGAATGAATATTGAATCAGAAGCCTCAATAATTTCGAACAATGGTAGTAGAATTCAAAATGTCTTAACATATTACTAACTAAATAATTATTGTCAATGTAGATAATTTAGTAAATTAAAGTGTTTTAAAGTGTGTTAATGTATGAATATGAATAAAGAGAAATAAAAATATATGTAAATAATGGCTAATTGATGTGTAAATGCTACAACAAAGGTATCTAATAGAGGAGAGGATGAAGAGCAGAGAGAGTTGAGTCGCTGTACGTAGACGACGAGAATTACAAAAGTCCGATTCGCAGGAACTGCGTCATCTTAGCGCGGTTCCGTTCTTATCTCTAGTGTTTATGAAGGCATAGAATAGAAACAGTTATTACTTTGTTTAGATCAATAGCGAAACAGCTATCCAAATGAAATCTCAAACAAACCAGTCTTGAATGGTCTTGATTTACAATCTTACCTGTATGGGTCAGAGGCATTTGGAAAGCCTTGGGATCTCTCTCTTTGAACGCTACATTTCTAACAATAAATTGATCTTCTTATTTTACTTAATCTGTTTTATTGTCAAATTCATTATGTGACTATAAGCAATTTAAAAATAACAAGGAATAAAAAAACAGACAAAAAGAACAGTTCGAATAAGCGAAATCAATTACTTTAAAGTTTTAAGCACTTATTTCTCCGATTGACATCGCCTAATCATTTTTGTAGAGCATTTAGTGAGCTTTCTAATGGTCATCTTCCGTTTCCCAAGATTCTCAACCTTTTTCGAGATATTAAGGAAAGTATACAAAGTTACCAAAACTTTTTATGTATGTTAATAAAATATTTTATTCTAACCCTTCCTAAACTCCAAACGTAACAAAAATTTCAACATATTAGTTTTAATGAATGTAGAATATGCAGAAAATGTTTCAACTGAATCCCATAATTCTAAGTACCAAAATCAAAGAGAAAAAGAACAGTTCGAATAAGCGAAATCAATTACTTTAAAGTTTTATGCACTTATTTCTCCGATTGACATCGCCTAATCAAAACTTTCATCAGAACCATTTTTATAGAGCATTTAGTGAGCTTTCTAATGGTCATCTTCCGTTCCCCAAGATTCTCAACCTTTTTCGAGATATTAAGGAAAGTATACAAAGTTACCAAAACTTTTCATGTCTGTTCATAAAATATTTTATTATAACCCTTCCTTAACTCCAAACGTAACATAACTTTCAACATATTAGTTTTAATGAAATTAGAACATGCAGATAATGTTTCAACTGAATCCCGTGATTCTAAGTACCCAAACCAAAAACGGAATTCAAAAACTATTTTTCCAATTTTCTCGACAACGGTTAAAGCTATCGCCTTGAGAATGGTTTCATTCGTTTTTCTAGCCCAAGAAGCCTATAAAAAGAGTACTTACAAGCTTATGAACTCAAAAACGTAAGCGTTACGATTTTTTCTGCGCGAATTTCGCCCCAAACGCCATCTTCCAGTGGGCGGATTTTGCTGGTTAACGAACTTGACCTTTCAAATTGGACGACAGATTTTTGTACCAAATTTCATCAAAATCGGACCATCAGGGAAGCCAGAAATGAGCGAACAGACAAATATATATATATATATATATATATATATATATATATATATATATATAAATAAATATATACATATATATATATATACATATACAAATTTGAACCACCGTTATTTTCGGTCTCTAGGGCTTCTGAAACGCGAAATTTTCTAGTCGGCACTTCCGGATTGTTTCATTGTATCAACCCTATAAGCGGGGTTCCTCCCTATGGGGGAGGGAGGAACCGCGCTAAAATGCAGAAGCCCTGAGACTATGTTTGACTCCGGGGAAACTGAAATTTCGTGACATGGATTCAAACTTCATGACTTTTACGTGACTTTCGTGCCCCATTTTCAATTTCGTGACATTTTCATGATTTTCGTGACTTTTCCGTTCAGTAGACACCCTGTACTGTCAGTTTCATGTTGTGGCGGCCTTAAATCTATTTTCTCAAATTCAAACCCCACCAATAACTGATACTATTCCTTTACTAATAGCACTAGAGATATGAACGGAACCGTGCTAAGATGACGAAGTTTCTGCGAGTCGGACTTTATATAGGTATTTAGCCTTAGTTCCGATGCCTACTGGTTGATAAGTACTTTGTATGGAAAGCAACCCAAAATAGGTGGGCAACTCAACTTTTTCTTTCTAAAACAACGTTTTTCTCTCTCTGTTCAGAAGAAGAAGCAGAATTTGTAACGGTCATTGTCATCGCTTGTCAAATGAAGATTTTGTGAAACTGATAGCAGCTTCGCCTTATGTCAATCTATTTTCATAACAATATTTGAATTTACCTATAATATTGTTGCCTTCCTGGGCTTCTACAAAATGTAGAACGTCCGTACATTTGTTTTTTTTTTTTCTGGTTAACCATTATTACTGACAGAGAGCAGTACATGAGGCGACTTTTCTTAAAACAGTTGCATCCAGTACAGAGTGGTGGAGCCATCTTTTGGTTTCCGCTACAACCTTGTTTATCAAATATTAAGAAAAATGGGGGTTTCATTTTCTGTGAGTGTTATTTTGTTATGAAATAGGATGAATTGACGTTTTATGAGTTGTTACATAACAACTATGGCAATTGTAAGGTACAAATAATCAAATTTAATTTTATTCAAGCGGATTAAAAAGTTGAATTATAACCTGTAGTTTTTATTTAAATGGTTCAGAAATTAGCTAATATAAGGGAATATGGATAGCTCATATATGTCCTAGAACAAATTTACCAAAAAATTGCCTTTTGTAAATGGAAAATTTTCCGGAAAAACATAGCTGAAAATTTTCTGGAAAATTTTCCACGGAAAATTTTCCTCCCCACATCTCTATTAGTTAGTCGCGTACTTGAGTAGTTGTTTTATAGTTTTACGTTATTTATTGAGCTTCGAATTGCATTTTTCGTTTGATAATCTACTATAGAACGTTTCCAAGATCTTCTTCCTTAGTAGCCGGATATTTTTTTTATTTTTTAACGGCGCATCAACTGGCTATTAGCGCCGGGCTATCTATAGGTCGTCACCCTATTATAATGCCAACAGCACGTGGTCGGTCACCCATTCAGGTACTGACCACGCCCGACGTTGCTTAAATTCGGTGATCTACGGGAACCGGTTCATTCAACGTGGCTACTTTAATTATTATTAAAATTGTTCACTGCATATTGATTGACAAAAATCAGCAGTAAAGCTTGCTAACATTTAATAATTGCAAAAGTTGTAAGAATGTAAGAGACTTTAAAAGCGATTTCCTCAGGTCATGGTGATGCTTGCACAGATTTAGGAGCACTCCTAAATCTGTGCAAGCAGCTCTGCTAGATTAAGGTCTATGAAAGTTATTTTAGTTTCTAAAGGAGGTAGCTTTGGTTGTATATGTGCTCATTTAAGTTAACAATATTTTAGCACAGATTGTAAGAACAGAAGTTTTATGAAGATAAAGAGGGTTAATCCTGAAAATTGAATTTCCTATATTATGACAGGGTTGGGTCTCCCCGTGGTCTATCGGCTAATACGCTGGTTTTTATGGGTATGATGTGGGTTGGAAACCCACTTGTATCTGGTATATGGGCTCCCTGCTAAACATTGGGTGTTTGAAAGGGGCTACCTGTAGATAGCCCGTTGCTAATAGTAAAACGGTATCTAGTCTTCTCCCGATTTCTCAATTCGTTAGAATTTCTCCTGTCAAAGAGGAATAAAATGAAACTTATCGAATGCCATATTCTTAATCATCAAAAGTGCTATTTGTATACAGCCAATTGTTAGAAAGTTCAGATGTCTGTTCAGACGGGACAGCAATAAATTTAGGGTTTCCTGGAGTCAATATAATGGCTACGTAAAAGGACTGACAGAACGACGACAAAATCAAGAGCCAGGACGTAAGCACCAGGAACAAGCAATTGGTAATAATTGGAGTGCCTTATTAGGATCTGCCGAGGGCAGCAGCGGGAAAAGTTAGGGTTTCAAGGTGGCTTTTCTCTCTTATCACAAACGAACGTTTTGACAGCGCAGTTGAAATAACTCGTAGTATTCTAATAATATTTTTAGAAATATGAATGTCAAAAGACTACTTCAATATGGCCCAATAATTTGTAAGAATGCAATTTATCTTCGGGAATCATCTATGCTGCGGAAAAATTTGCATAGACATAATAATGTATAGAGATAAATCAATCTTTCTTTAAGCGACCTCCAGCAACATATAAACCATCGATTTTACTAGTCTTGACGCGATAGTGCTGTACGTGCTGATAAGAAACGGGTAGCGCATACTCACGAGACGATAGTTTATAGGAGCGTTAAAGTATCAGGTCATCCCATTTGTAATGTCGGTTTTTAATGGCGTGTTATAAGGCACAGGATAAAATCAATTAAACACATTGAATCTAAAAAGTATTTACCATCTAGTTGTATAACAGTGTAAAACTAATACACATTCTTTCTTCATTATGTGTATATTGATGGAGAAGTCTGACAATTACAAAGTGATCGTTATTTTCAGTACCTAGTGGTCACGAAATGTAAAAATTACCATACTATCAAACTCATTATATGTTTTGGACTTAATGTTGTTTGAAAAGATAGAGAAGCTGCAAAATTTACCTTGCTTGAGTGCGATACAGTTAACAAAGTTTTAAGAGGCTTAATTTACACAGACCAGAAAAACAGACACACACGTAAGAGGCCAGAAAAAAAATAAATGAAATAAATAATAATAATAGATTAATTAATAAATAATTTAAAAAAATATTAGATTAGTCAATAAATAATTAAATAAAAATATTAAAATCTCATCCTATGTTTAAGACAAGAATATAATTGTCTTAGTTTAAGACAATAATTATAATAATTTTTAAGTTTTAAAATATTTATAACAGCTTGTTTAATTTAAGGTATATTAATTTTCTAAGTTTAAGTAAAGATTTTAATTAGTCTTAGTTAAAATTATACTTGCCTTAGTTTAAGACAATAATTATAATAATCTTTAAGTAAATATGGAATGGTTGGGATTCGGCTAAAGAAACCTTAATACGATTTTTGTTAAAAAAGTCTATATTTATATGATTTGTTCGATCATATTTTTCAGAATCGTTATTATTAAGAAATTCTGTTACACATGGGGTTCCAAGAGACTTTGCTTTAATAATAAACTTTAAAGCAATTATTCTACGCCGATACTACAGTGGAGGTTCTCCCGTTTCAGCACATAAGCTTTCAACTGGGCTTGATCTGAAGGCACCTGATGCTAACCTTAATGCTGTATAGTGTATTGTGTCTAATAGCTTAAGCGTGGTCTTGCTGGCAGATGAATAATCTATACATCCGTAATCCAGAAGAGACCTGGTAAACGATCGATAGAATGTAAGCATCGTCCATTTGTCAGCTCCCCATTTGGTAGTACTAAGAATCCTTAATAAATTCAATGGATTTTTGCCTTTATCAACGAGTTCTTTAAGATGGGGCAACCATGTTAGTTTTTTGGCTAGTGTTATGCCAAGAAATGTTAGTGTTTCACTTTGAGTAATGGGTGTGTGATTTAATGTAATGTGGGGGACAGGAGTTGCTCTTTTTCTTGAGAAGACAATACTCTTCGTTTTTTCTACTGAGAATTTAAATCCTGTTCTATAACCCCACCTTTCTAATTCATATATTGTGTTTTGTATATTTTGTTCTGCTGTGTGTAATGTTTTGGCTGAGCTGTAGATGAGTAAGTCGTCAGCATAAAGGCAATACTTCACACCTTGGGGAATACATTCATGTATTGAATTAATTGCAGCATTGAAAAGAGTTGTACTCAGTACACCTCCTTGGGGCACTCCATTTTCCTGGAGAAATACATCCGAATAAGCGGTACCTACCCTCACCCTGAAAGTTCTCCTCGTAAGATAGTTGTTGATGTACTGGAGGATGTTACCGTCTATTCCCCATTCAACAAGCTGATTTAATATTAGTCTTCTCCAAGTAGACATGAAATATCGTAATTGCTAATATCGTAATTGCTAATAGCTTAAGCTATAGTTACAACTTGTAACTATAGCAATTACGATATTTCATAAATAGATTAGCGGTTAGCGCACTGCCGCCGCTAACCGCTAATTATTAGCGCTGGCTTTCTACAGTTTCGCTAAATTAGCGGAGAGCTATCAGCTTTTAGCGCGCGCTAACGTTTGCCCAACTCTGCCAAGTAGTATCGTAGGCTTTATGTAGGTCTAACGACACATATAAAGTAGCATCCAAATAAGTATATAAAGTAGTATAGTATTAGTTTTATAGTAGCTAGAGAAAAGCATAATTCAATTAACTACAAACACACCACTACACACATCCCAAAAAATCTACACTTTTCCCCCAAACTCATAGATGTCTCAAAAGCAAATCAAAATAAGTCAAAATAGGATAAACAACTAAATTTCTAACATAGAGCCTAATCTTTTTAATCGATAAACTAAAAGGCACAAATAACCTAATAGTTGAGCGCCAAACACCATATCCTATCCTATCCTAACAGACCAGACGTTTGAGAGTGATCGCAACGGCTTAACGGAGCTATCTTCGGCATATTTCGCGTATTCATAGCAGAGGTAACATAGAAAGAGTGATCACAGCCTTGACAGACACCCTTCAGCCTTTAACATAACCTGACCGCGACCATGACAGACCTCTGACAGCCTTTAGAGAACTCACATTGATAGATTAAGCACGGCTTAACAAACCGGACTTTGAAAGTTGCCGCACGATTTAGCAGGCCTGACTTAGACCTCATGCATTGTACTTGAAAAATTATATATTCATTTATTTGATAGGCTCGACATGTTATACGTCCAACTGGCGTCACTTCAGGGCGCATATATCCATGAACAAAGAGATACCGGGCCACGTTCTGAATTGAGTTAATTCCTCAGTATAAATCAAGAATTCTTAACACAATTAATTCTATCACATTTGAGCAACTAAAGTGAAATTGAATGGCTCTTCAATTTTCCACAATAAAAGGAAGAATCATTAAAGTTCAAAACTCAATTTATACGATGCAAATTTCAGTTTTTTTTGTTGTTTTTTTTTTATGTCAAAGACATAATACTTGTGTCCACTTAGCCATAGACTTGTGAAAGACTTGTTTTATGAATTGGATCAAACTGATAAATGATGATATTAAATCCAATTCATCTCTGAAATAAAAAATAGTGAAAATACAATTAGCACTTTCTAAACTAGCCAACTCTGCCAAAGTCTTCATTCAAAAATACCTAAAAATTGGTATATAAGCCTAAAATGTATTGCAAAGGAGATACGAGAATCCCAAATGAGATAGGATCCTATAGGAATAGTATTTTAGGTGAAATTGGATTATCTTTATCTTTATTTTAAATTAAGTGGCTGGATGAAGAATGTTTGTGTTTCAGTTTTGTTTTAATATATTCCACCTTTATCTTATCATTTATTACATCATTTATAAATAAAAGAACCAAAAACGAACTGTAAGAATAACACATAGAATGTATAAAAATGCATGGGATCTGCAAAATACAAAATTATGTAGAAAATCTGGAGTAAGAAATTTATATTTAATAATTCCCCAACTAACCTCAAACCTTAATCTGCATTCAGATCCTGATATGTAGCGAGAGTAACATAAAATATAAGGTAGCGAAAAATAAAAACTATACAAAATGAACTAGTAATAAAATATTGTGTACAAATAAGGCGAGTAATATTTTTCTGTAAAGTTTTTCTGTCAGAATGAGGTTGGGAGAAATCGATACATTGATGCTTAAACTCATTCTGTCTTCTAAAGAAGCCGGCCGGAGGATAATCGCCGAGTTCATAGCCTTCCTGGAATGGAGTGAACTTTCTACAAATAAAGGCTCAGGATTAATATTGCCAAAGAATTCCATTTGCTAGAGGAAAGGCCGTGGCCTGGTAGGGGTCGGTTGTCGGCTCCAATGATCTTTTCGCTCGAACTTTGGGTAATCCATATAATCTAAATGCTCATCTTTAGCCCCCGTCGATTAAGAAAAAGAAAACCCAAATTTCTTTGAACATTCATATCTCATGATTGAGTTGTATGATCGGAATGAAAAAAAGTGCTAAAAGGAAAATATGTATCTTTCTTAAAACTGTAAATTTGTGCAACTCAATCGGGAAATATACATTTTTAAAGAAATTTCGTTTTTGTTTTTTTTATTCGACGGTGGGTTCAATCTCAGAGCTGAGGATTTGGCTTCAAGCCACTTTCAGGAGATTATATGGATCCACTAAATTTCGAGCGAAAAACTCTCTGGGGCAACCCAAGCTTTGGCAACTATGGAATTTGGGCCTGTTGGAGTCTAATGTATAGATAACTAATGTAAGTTCTTTTTTTTTTGGTTCATCTACAGTCCATGTACAGTTAAAAACAAATACATAACCATCATATGGATATTATTATATTATATATTATCGTTAAAAGATGATATAACTGCACCTTAACTATATTAAGGACAAAAATTTCCTTCATTTAATCACTAAGGAATTCCCGAGAAGTGTAGAAACGTAGATGGACAATAAAAATGTTATTTATTTCTTTAGCTTGACATCGATATTTAAATATTAATTTAAAAAGTTAGGAATGGAAAATAGTCGAATTCTAAAACAGTACATATGCCAAAAAACCAAAATAAATAGTTCCTTTTAATTCATTTCTATTGAATCTTCTTCAAAGGGCTACTAGCATTTGACCAAAATACTATTTCCCTTATTAAACCGTTCGTTAAGAACGAGGCAACTTAAAGGGCCGCAATTTAAGGACAATTACAAATATTTTTCCCTCGGCTAAGGGCTCAATCCAGAATTAAACCAGCTCCATATTGAACCTTCTTCAAATAGATAATCTAAAGCCGTAGCTGAAGGACTGTGTATTTAACTGAACTCAGAAAAGGTCTGGTGCGCCTTTTTGGGCTTTGACAAAGCTTGGTATGTATTGTGTCAAGGCCTAAAGAATAAGTCCAACATTAAGCTGTGTCCAATATTTAACCTCCTCCCAAGGGCTGCTATTTGAGCCCTTTCCAAAGGACTGTATGCTTTACTGAGCCGTCACCTGAGAGCTAGACAGCGTATTGAACCCTGACCTAAGGGCTGGATCCAATATTGAGCCGCTGAAAGAGGTTGCAGGAGGGCGGTGCAACAGGTGCCTTGGACCGTTACTCCTGGTGACAATAGCACGGTATAGTCATTGACCCCTATACCGCTCGCTTCATTCTCTCTATCGCCGGGGCAAACTCTACTTTAGCAAAGATATGTTAGTGTTTCTTACTCGCAAAGGGCATAAACATATTCATCTATTCAATCCCAAGAAGGTTTAGAAGATATAAATTAACGTTCGCAACTTAACAACTCAAGAATTGCTCCTTAAATCCTAAGTCGCATTCCATTCCGCGATCCATCAAATTCTACCGTTCACATCATCCAACTTCTCATTCTCAATTTTAAATCATTTATACGTTTCCTTAACAATAGTTTCTCCCTTTTCTTTACGGGCACCTTCGTCTAGAACCATTAGCGCCGGGCTATGTATAGTTTACCACCCTTCCTAAACATCCATAGAGTAGCACGCCTGAAATTAAAAAACTCAACCTGCTACAGGCGGGATTCGAGCCCATATCTCCCGCATGAAAATCAAAGTTACTAGCCACAGGACCGCAAGAAGATCCCAATCATTTCTCCCTATTACTCTTACTGTCATATTGTAAGGTTTGATGACTCGATTTCGTCCATCCTTTTTTACAAACCCACCTAATCCATGCATATCCAATGCCCCCTTTAAACCCCTTTTCCTCCTCTAGCAAAGGTCTTATTAATATGTTCCACCATTTATTTTCTAATAATGGTGAAACATATTAATAATAATTCTAGCTAATTAACATAAGATGAAGACTATCACGGCGTTTTTGAAGTATTGTAGCGAAATCAAGCGTCAGCTAACCGTTTCGAGCTAAACGAAGACATCCTTGCTGTTCTTTATTTTCCCATCCAATCCAAGTTCAACAATCACACGTCAAACGCTGAACAGTCGAAGATATCTTTTCTAATTAAACGGGCCAAAAAGGAGTGAGGTTTCATAAGACAGTCAAAATATAAATCTCTGATCATCGTGCTAATTTAAGACAAATCCAGGTGGTATTTTTAAAAGATTTCATCAACAATAGAATTTAGATGATCGGGAAAATCTCTCACATCCGTATTTAAAAAATGTTTCGAAATATTTCTTTGGATACGCCTTATATATATAAATTGTGACTGTTCATTTGTCTACGTACTACAATTAAGAACAACGATTAACAATACAATTAAATTATTGTCTCTTTTTTAAAGAATGGGCGCAACGAAATAATCAGCAATAACATCAAATCAATCATAAACGAGCAAAAAATTAAAACCAGCACAGAAATATTGTTAATAATATTCATCCTTCCTTTGAAGACTTTCATCGTTAAAGCTGAACTTCTGTAAGCTTCAGTATAGTTTCCGTTACGCAGGAATTGCCAGCTACTGATTTCCTCAGCTTGATTATTTAGTTCCCCGTCATTTAGCAGTCATATTCAACCGCAAATAAGAGATTCCCAGTTGTTTCATGAACGTTTCACCGAGAGGTACTTTCGATAGATGAATTTCCTTTAGATCGAGACGGATCCACTACCACCTTGAGCGTGTAATAAATCGAGTTATACAATCGAAAGTGTATCAGTAGAAACGGTGCAACTCCCATGGGCAAGATCTGCTTTCTCCCTCCGAGCCTCCGGCACTCGCACTCAAGAATGAATTCCACTCATGTTTAAATTAAATGAGGGAGATTAGGATTTTTTTTTTCTTTTACCAATGGTTTAGATTCATTCCTAGCCTCTGGTACTATATAAATTGACAGAATGAACAATTTACGAAAGTGAAAAAATTAAATTGCTATTAAAAACCCAAGAAATGCATTGGGATCGATTAACGGGAAAAAAGTCCGTCACGCAGGAGCTGCATAACTAAGCACTTTCCTCAGAATTTTTTTAGTGTAGACTACATTACTGAATAATTTGCTGTAAATAACCTATATAAATAAAATAAAAACGTGAATAGTTCTGCTCATTTACATTTCTTATGAGGCCTGTTCAATTATTAATTTTGTAAATAATTTGCTTCCAGAGTTATGTTAATACATGATACTGTACTGCTTAATAAATACACAAAAACTTCACATTCCGTCTTTTAATCTGACGCAGGAACAGGATACAGTCCCCATAGTGGGAGATAGCGCCTTTGCGAACCTACGTCTGGCTGGCTAATTGTAATGAAACAGACTTTAAAGTAAACACTCCTTTCCAATAGAGCGATTTACTTCAATTTTACAACACTTCTTTCTCATGAGATACCCACGACGCATACCGCATTTCGTTACAATACAGCAGAAATTACGACCGTTATGAGTATATTAGTACTTTAGGTCCGGAGTAAACCCCCCCTCCAAATAACACGATTTAGTTTATTTTTACAACCCATTTTTCTCTGTTGATTACCACCACGAATACCAAGTTTCGTTGAAATGTAACAAAAATTACGGCTGGCAGTGGCAAATTGGTATTGTGGGTCCGGAGTAAACCCCCCCCCCCCCCCCTTCTAATGAACCGATTTAGTTTATTTTTACAACGGAATTCTCTCTTTAGATCAAAATAACGAATACCGAGTTTCGTTGAAATATAACAAAAACTACGGATGGTATGGTCAAATTTTTGTTTTGGGTCCGGGGTAAACCCCCCCCTCCCGGTGGATCGATTTTGGTGGTTAACGAACTCGTTCAATCGTTTGCTATTTGAACGCTATATACCACGTTTCATGAAGAAAAAACAAAAATTCTGGCCGCTGTCGAGCGTGAGCTGTGAACAAGAATATACCAAGAATCACAGTGAGTCAATTCAAAAAAAATAACAAAAATCCCAAAAACGGCATTTTTAAGTATGGTAAAAATAAATGAAACTGTAAAATTAGTTGTGCTATAAAGTAGGAACTACGACGTTGGTCTTAAAACCAATGATGGTGCAGTTTATATTTTATGATATTGATTGTGTATTTCTGCGTGTATGATAATTGTTTTATTGACTCATGGTTTCACTTTCATTATTGTCATTTCAATACTGTCCGAGCTGAGCTAATCTCATATTACTCAGCCTATAGACCGCATCGAATCACAACTTCTTAGCGTGAAATATCATTATTAATTAATTAAATTAATACATTAATTAAATATAAATAATATTAATTAAATATAAATAATATTAATTAAAGAGGTCCTTAATAAATGCAAAAAATCACTGAATCTATTGAGGATCTTAGCCAACACGAAGTGGGGTGCTGACAGATGTTCTATGCTGACATTTTATAGAGCTTACAAGAGATCAATCCTTGATTACGGATGTACAGCATATTCATCGGCCAGTCCAACTGCCTTCAAACAATTCGACACACTACACAACACCGGTATACGACTAGCAACAGGTGCATTTCGATCAAGTCCATGCAAAAGCCTATATGTTGAAGCTAATGAACCTCCACTAGAGTATAGACGTCAACTCCTCTGCTTAAAACACTTCATAAACCTCAAAGCCCTGAATAAGCCTTGTATAAAATCTATAATTGAAGATAACACAAGGCCTTATTGAGTCAAGCAAGAGCCTTTGAATAAAAGAATTTTGAACTATTCACGTAACTCAACTATTCTTCAAATACCACTGTTTTGTAATGAACTCCTCCCACACCCGCCTTGGAGAATTAAAAAAATTAGTATAATTACAAAATTATCAAAATATAAGAAACACAATCCCACATCAACTCATTTCTACAAATATCATTTTAACAAAATAGTATCTGAGAATCCTGAAGCCCTCTGTATTTTCACTGGCGGATCCAAAACACAGGACAGCATCTGCAGCACTCATTGACAGCACATCATACCACTCAAAATTACCAAACAACACTAGCACATTCACATCAGAAATTAACGGAATTCTTTTGGCCCTTTCAAATATTAGGCATACTAACAGACACTGCATTATTTTTACAGATTCTCTCAGCTCACTTCATACCCTCTCTGACATGTACAGTACACATCCATTGATTACATAAACACTATCACAACTTTACGATCTACAGGACAGAAACATTCATGTAACTTTTGTTTGGATACCTGGACATGACAACATACCAAGAAGTTCGGACGTAGAGAATGAAGCAAAATTAGCTACAAGACGAACAGCTGAAGACATTAATCAGATGACTAGACATGACATAAACAATGTAATAAAAAGCCACATAATGAACAAGTGGCAAACTGACTGGACATACACACAAGACAACAAGTTACTAGAGATTAAGCCGACAATAGGAGCCTGGAGTTCCAGTATTCGGAACGCTAGGCGAGAAGAAGTCGTGCTTACTAGACTACGTATTGGACATTCACACTTGACTCATTCCTATTTGATGACAAAACAGGACAAACCGATTTGTACACTTTGCAACGTTCCTTTAACAATCAAACACAACTTACCTACAGACTTACACGAATTGCTTAAACAGGACAGTGCACACATTGATAATATTCTAAAATATTTAAAAAATAAAAATAAGTTCAAACGTTTTTAGAAATCCTCCCAATAATTTTTTTTATTTTTTATTATTTATTGTCTTTATTATTAGTATTGTATTTATTTATTTTGTTTTCTTAAACAATGATTCATGTTTTCTGCTGCTACAGTATTTTTTTGTATTTTTTCATTTGATTTCCTCCTAGCTTCAATAGTATAAGAAAAATTTAGCTCTGTTCGCAAATAGACTTTAAGAGTAAATAGCCTTTGTTGTGTACTCTCAATAAATAAAATAGAATATTTAGCAATTTTTATATGCAATGATGATCCACCTGGAAAAAAATCTAAATGATAAAAATACTGTCAATATTACTAATGGTGATAAAAATGTTATATGCATATTAATGTTGTTGAACGCCTATGTTAGTAAAAGTGATTGGAAACTAAAGAAGCTCTTTGCGTAAATTTTTCTAATGATACTTAGTTCATAAGTCAGCGGTAGAATAATTTCAAGAATGCACATCTGAAAATTCACGCTTAATGTAAAAGAGTGTTCCGAAAATTCTGATGTTTTCATCAGAAAGTATTCTCGTCGTGTAAATCAGGGGTTTAAAGTGAAATCAAGAGTAGAGATTATTAGCCGAGGGGTGGAGCAGCTGTTATCTGGATCTTGATGGGAGGGTATTACACCTTCGGGCGGGGTGAGTTTTTGTGTAATAGAGAATAAGTTAGAACTGAGATCATAGTCTGCCGACCAAGGGCGATTAGACAAGCTTTTCGTTAGTTAACACGCATATTTCATGATTCCGATGTTGAGTTCGTAGTATCAGTCGAGTACTAAGCACAATACTAAGTAATATCGAAACAAATCATGTTTTTTCTTGCAGTTGTCATATTGATTGATAAAATTTAGCGTCCTTGGCACCAGCGGTAGTGACTTGGCTGGATGAATTCAATCAATCATAACGGGTAATACTACCTTATGCGATCAAAATCAAAGTCATTTTCTTGAATTTATAAATAACAAATAAATCAATATTTTTCAACTCTTTGCATCAAACGTCTTATTTGGGATGTTAAAGTATACAAAAAAAATTAATTTTCAATTCTTCAAAAAAACTGGCGACGAAGGGAAACCCTCTTCTTTACGGGCTCTCTTTTTTTACGGGTGATAGTCTGCAGGCGGAAATTTTTAATCTACAACGAAAAAATAAAATTATTTCGAAAGAAGAAGGTTAGATCTAGTAAAGTACATAGGATATTAAGGAAATATTATTTTTTTCGAAAATGGTGAACAATTATTCCTTTTTAGCACTTTCATCCGAAGGAAAGTAGCTATTGAGGTTGGACTCATGACGGAATTTTTAAAAAATTTCTTCAAATCTTTATCGATCCTACCTAGTAGACACCGAAAATGACCCCCGTTAAAATTTATATATATCTATATATATATATATATATATATATATATATATATATATATATATATATATATGTCTGTTAACACGATAGCGGCCAGAGTTTTTGTTTTTTCGTCACGAAACTTGGTATATAGCATTTAATTAGCAAACGATTGAACGAGTTCGTTAACCACCAAAGTCGGTCCACCGGAAGGGGGGGTTTACCCCGAACCCAAAACACTTATTTGACTATGTCAGCCGTAATATTTGTTATATTTCAACGAAACTTGGTATTCGTAGTGTTAATATAGAGAGAAAAGTGAGATATAAATATGAACTAAATCGGTTCATTAGAACGGGGGGTTTACTCCGGACCCACAATACCAATTCGCCACTACCAGCCGTGATTTTTGGTATATTTCGACGAAACTCGGTATTCGTAGTGGTAATCTACAGGTAAATATGTGTTGTAAAAAGAAACTAAATCGGTTCATTAGAAGGGGGGGGGTTTACTCCGGACCCAAATTCCTAATATACTCATACCGGTCGTAATTTCTGCTGTATTGTAACGAAACGCTGTATACGTCGTGGGTAACTCATGAGAAAGAAGTGTTGTAAAAATGAGCTGAATCGGTCAATCGGAAAGCGGGGGTTTAATTTGTAATATATTTGAATAGAAAAGCCGGCAGACGTAGGTTCACAAAGCCGCCGCAAGGAGCGCTTTCTACCACTAGAGTGACTGTATCCTGTTCCTGCGTTAGATCAAAATACGATAATATGAGGTTTTTTGTATTTATTACGTAGTGTAGTAGGTACCATGTGAAAACATAACTCTGGATGCAAATTAATAATTGATCAGTTACTCATTTCAAAATGAGAACTATTCACGTTTTTATTTTATTTATGTAGGATATTTTAAGCAAATTGTTCTGGAAAGCAGTCTACACTACCCAAATTCTGAGGAAAGTGCTTAGTTATGCAGCTCCTGCGTGACGGACTTTTTCTATTTATAAATCAGTCGAAAATCGTTATAATTCTATGAATCGAAAAAAGCCTTCGTACTTTTCTAGAAAATATTATTAAGAAGCTGCAGTTAAAATTTGAAGTTTATCAGGCAAAAATTGAAGACGCCAGAGTACCGCCCGATTTGAAAAACATAGTTTTGAGAAAACGACCTTTAATGTTTATTGGTATGAAATGTTCACTTTTTCCTATTTAATTTTTCCCATACTTTCTTGTAATAAAGATAAAAAAAAGTGTTTTTATTTTGAAATGTATTGAAGATATAAAAAAAAAGTCCGTCACGCAGGAGCTGCATAACTAAGCACTTTCCTCAAAATTTGGTAGTGTCGAGTGCATTCCTGAATAATTTGCTTCAAATAACCTATATAGATAAATAAAATAAAAACATAAATAACACCTGTTTCAATTTAAACATAGTACAAAGTAAATCCCCCCTTCCGATAGACCGATTAAGTTCATTTTGACACATCCCTTATTAGATACCGTCGTTACAATACAGCAGAAATTACGACCGGCAAATTAGTAATTTAGGTCCAGAGTAAACCCCCCCCTCCTAATGAACCGATTTAGTTTATTTTTACAACAAATTTTTCTCTTTAGTTGGCCAGAACGAATACCGAGTTTCGTTGAAATATAACAAAAATTACGACTGGTATTGGCAAATAACTACTTTAGCTCCGGATTAAACCCCGGTAAAGTCCGGATGGACTGATTTTGTTGGTTAACGAACTCGTTCAATCGTTTGATAGGGGAAGAACCCCTATCAAACACTCTGGCCGGTATCGTGTTAACGGACACATATAACTATATATATATATATATATATATATATATATATATATATATATATATAAATTTTAACTGGGGTCATTTTCATTGTCTACTAGGTAGAATCGATAAAGATTCGAAGAAATTTTTCAAAAATTCCGTCATGAGTGCAACCTCAATAGCTACTTTCCTTCATAGGAAAGTGGTAAAAAAACTAAACAATTAAAAAAAGACCAATCAAATCAGCATCCCATTCACTCGGCATCGGGACTTCACTTGGAAAATCGTAGTTTTCCCCATTTCAGAAATTATTCTTCACATAAACACTCCTGGATATCAGTTTTAGTTAGTTCAGGAAGAATGTTAGGCCATAAAAAAAAAAATGTTAGAAAAAAAGTTACAAGGTATATTACCCCTTAATTTATGTCAATCTCTGTTAGATAATCCGCATTTGAATATAGTACTTCACTCTTGTAATCCAGAATACACTACGAAGTTTTCGAACTACTTACTATAAGCTCATAATACGTTAGATAACATAGAATTAAATACAAATTCTTTTAAGTGGTTACATAATGTTACTAAACACAGAAAGTGTTTTCGATATTTTTTAAGGCTATGAAGGATTTCAATTTAATATTTATAAGTTGAAAAAGGAATGTCAATGGAACCCATTTGGATAAATAGAATATTTATTTATTTTTCGTTTTATAATAGTTGGCTGTAGCTTTGAATAGACATACATAAATAGAATTTCCTATACATATACAATACCAAAAATAGGTCACATCTACACCAGTACCACCATTTTCGCAAAGGGTGCCTACTTTCTACATACTTTTTAGACGTTAAAATTGTTGTTATCTCCAAGTTGATAATGGAATACTCAAATATTCGTATCTCTAATTAATATGGTTGTAAATTATATTTATTGTTGTATACACATATTTTTTTCTCCTTTAGTAGTTTAATAATTGACAACCCGTTCTTTAGAATCTTTTAATTTACCAATAGTTAAATATAGAAATTAACTAATAAAAATATTGTTGTTAAATAAATTTTTTTTAATCTTGTTAAATAAAAATTCGTCTTTTGCAGACCTATAATTCTTACTTACCAACCAGTAATTATTCGGCGAAAAGAAGATCACTCACCTGAAACAAAACAGAATAAATTAACTGTAAATTCATTGAATTGTTTTTTTAAATTGTCATTTCCACAACAAAACTAATCCAATAATTAAAAAAAATCATATTCATTGGATCATAGACAAAATAAAAATGCATACAAACAAAAATGAAATTTGTTGGAGACCCGATGGCCGTGAGGTTTGAGGCGTGAGCACTTAACACTCTGTGCCAAAGGTCGTGGGTTCGATTCCCACTAGAGGTGGTGGCTTTTCTTTAGAAAAAAAGAAAAGGCATCACACCTATCCTGGCTAGAAAAGGGTGGTAACCTATAGATAACCCGTCTCAAAATTCGTAGTTAATAATAAACGGACGTTAAAATTAAAATTAAATTTGCTTGTTCCCAATATGTATAAAAAAGCAGTTAATGAATTCAGAAATACCCAATGTTTTAAAAGTTTGATATTAAAATAATTTTGTATAAATTAACTGGTAATTAATATAAAAACAGCAAGAGAATAGAAAAAAGATAACAACACAAAGCTCAATTATAAATCTAGCAGATTCTATTATTGGAAATCATCTTGAATTATTTTGTGAAATAAGAGTTCATGTTATACAACTCATTCTAATTTATGTGAAGCAATAATATAAAACCTCTGAATTCGGTTTGCAAAACGGTATGCGATGTGTTGGTTTTTTTCTTCTGTGTAAATTCAAAATAAGTTAGTTTTAATCTCAGCATTCATGTATATTAGTTTCGATGACACAATAGAACGCAAACAAATAAATGATAGTCACTATCATTCCAAATTTACATATTTTGCCTAATATTTTAATATTTCTATTTTTTAGAAGCTATGGTACCCAAGAAGTTACTTCTGAATGAACCTACTTCACTGCTCCCGTTAACATTGATGTGACTTATTTTATTTTACTTGTATGTTCAAAGAGAGCGAAACGGTTTGACAAGAGGGTCATGCTAAGAGACACCACGTGGCAGAGACCAGCTTAGAGATACTGCTAAGACTTTCTCTTTAGAGGCAGGTCAGGTCCGCTTCGCAGAATCTGCAATCTTCAATACACTCCCGTGAACTGATCTTTAACACATCGGCTACCAGATTACGAGTCAAGAGAGTAGTCTGTGCAAGTCAAAATATGGAGACCCCCGGCCATATGACATTTTAATGTCAACAATGATACTAAAAAGGCAAAGCAGATGTAATGCATCAAAACAAGAAAGCATAAAATTCCTAATTGCTCACAGACATTTGTCTTGACATCCTACCTCATGACTCAAAAATAGTAGGCTTACATTAATTTGACATCATTAGATCCCTAAGACAATATTACTGCCCACTGACGAAAAAGATCTTCCAGGAACATGGCCGATAAAGGAGAATATATTATTTAACAAATGTATGAGGGAGTGTAAAAGCTTGGGCAAAGAATAAAATTAGAAGAAATTAATACTCTTTTTGTATTATTTGCTGAATTATTTTATTTCCATTTATTATTTCATATTTTCTAATTTTTCTTTTTTCATTTTGTTTAAAAAATATGTATACAAAACAACTGATCGTAGTAACAAATTTAAAAAATCGTCTAAAGCTTTGAACTTGATTATTTGATGGAATATGGGTAATAAACATCTTCACATGACGAATAATATTCTGAGGATTTGAGGTTATCTCGCCAATATTTCAATAAAAATGCAAGCAAGAAGAATTGAGTTATATTATACAATTAATTTAAATGTTTTTGTTTATATTCAAGTGAATAATCTTTGATAATTACAACAATTAAAGTGCTCGCTTCACAGAGAAATAGCTTTAATGACATGAAGGGTTCACGAAAAAAAAATTCAAAGATCAAAATGAAAACGCAACGAACAACTTAAAACCAATATTATGATTCAAGTAATCCTTGTGTTTTCCATCCGAAATATAATACTTGGGCCTAAAAGAATTGATGGTTTGTTTGAGATCAGAATTATTTGATTTGCTATTTATACCGTAGGTTTATTCTCTTAAAGGAATTTGTCAAATTCTCTTCCAATTTTATATAGTTTACAAGTCGAGGTAATTGTGGTAAGATTTTGTTATTTTGTAATTACAAACGACCCACCTTCCGTCTAGGAAGAATATACAATAAAATCTAATTACATTCTTCATTTCGAGAATGAAATTCAACCTCCATTTAACAGACGTCATAAGAAAACCAATTTTCAGCTACAATTATAGGTTATTTTCTCGTCCCCTCGTCGTTGGGAGAGCTGAAAAGTGAAAGAATCCTTAAAAAAAGAACCCTTCAGTAGTGAAGATGAACTGAAGCCCCAGTAAGTGGGTACTGTATATAAAAAGTAATGAAAGCCTTTATTAGTAGTTATGAACCGCCAAGGAGGTAGGAAAGACTGTCTACCATTGAGGTATATTTAAGTTCTCTTTTCTGCACCAGTTATACTCTCTAAGGCACTGGCCGTAATTTTTTTATTAGCAGATTTTGTTTTTAAAAAGTTTCGATTCTCACATCATCTCAGAACCTTTCCATAACGTTCTTATCTCTAATGTCATTTTGAAAGGCTGGAATAAATATATTTATTAATTTGTGAAAAATGAAAAAAACCAACTCCAATGAAATTGTGCAGAAAGGTTACGAGTTTACGCGCCACTAATTTACATTCGCGGGAACTTCTCTCTCAGGCTCTTCGACTTCCGCTCGGAAAGATCTATCACAAACAACCAAAAATTGTTTCTGGCAAATTAACATGCCTCCTAAAATAAATTAAAGAACAAGAAATATAAAACTGAGGAAATCAAATGCAAAACCCGTTTAAAGCAATGAATCTAACACTTACCAAGATTTAAGCACTAATTTCCTTGATTGACATCGTCCTATCAAAAAATACTTTCATTGTAAACAATTACAGATATCGCTTTAAAAGTGGTTTTATTAGTTTTTCTAGTCATTAGTTAATGCTCGTTTCTTCCATACAGAGAAGGAATAAATTACCCAAATACACAGAGTGATGAATTTTATAGTCGACATATATATGGTATATCTAAGGAAATAAATAATACTAAACTCATATCATAATAAAAGAAATATTTTTTTTTTTTACAATGTAATTGTAAGATTGCAATAAAGGCTGTTTGGTGACCTTACACTGTCATTGTCATTGTTTAGAAAGTACAAATGTTTGCAAACACTCAGCGAGTCTACGCTGACGAAAGCAACCAGTGTCCGGGAGTTCTGGTGTAATTCCGTTTTTCTATCAGCTAACTGGGTTTTAAATATAGTATTTTGTTATCGCTGCTTCCTTTAAAATTTGCATGAATGTAGGTATATGCCTTCGAACTGTGCTTAAAATATACCAATACAAGAAAAAAACTACCTCCTCGTGCCATAAACATATTACTGAAATTCGGTGAAAGATATCGCGAAATGATAACGATTTGTGGTGGTTCGGAATTTATTTTCTATGTGCCTGTTAGTACACCATTATGCAGAACATTCTCATCACTCACAAACGGATACGGATACGGATTTACGGGGGAGAGGTGGTAAGACTTAAGGAGGAGAGTTTGATCTTCTAAGCTGAGTGGTTTCTCTTAAAATGTATAGTTATAAGTGCTTAAAAGGGGGAAAAAACCAAGATAGGTTTTGACTTCGCAAAGTTTTTGCGACACCCTCTCATCTAGCAGGATTTTAGAAACAAGCTCTTCCGCGTCACTTAATATAATATTCTTGCAATACAATTGGGTTTGAATGGATTAATGTTCGAGTTGGAAATTCAATTGTGTTCCTCTGGCTAAGGTAAATAAAATTGCAGACGCTTTCGAAAATGGATTTTATTGTACGATAATGGGTAAAATTTATACGCCTATGGTAGCCTAATGAATTGGTGAGTGAGATTGCTTATTTTAATTATTTATTATAAAAGATTATTTGAAATAAAAAATAAAATCTTTCTGTACCCTAAACTCTCATTATTAACAAATCATTTTATGGTTAATTACTTATGTTAATACCATGTCTTTACTGGCCAAAACAGGGGAAAGAGCTAAGCTAACAATGCTCTCCACTCCTATTGAAAGGTTTATTACCAATGTTAATTATATTACTCCATGTTTTTATTAGTATATCGAAAGTTTCTCTTGTGCACCACTTTCCCATTTTTTGGTTAACTCATAATAAAGGATAGAGAAAAACAAGGAATACGTTTTGCAATTATGGCCTTTTTTGAAACAAGAAACGGGGCTTATGAACTTATTATTTAAAATAGGTTCAGCTTTAATTACAACTTCTTAAGATATATAAAAAATATTGGAACGTCCGCCGTTCTGGATTTATAGTTTCAAACTTTCTAATATACCCATCAAGAATTCCGTTATTAAGCGTACAAATACTAGATAGGATTTGGAATCTATTACTATGTTTAGGGAGTATGCTATCATTATGAATTCCTCATCGCTGGCGTGCAAATACTGGCCTGAAACAGGGTTGTAACCTCCCGCCGTTCCTATTTAATCTATTTATAAATGATATTCTAGAATATGTCGGGGGCGGTCTAACTATCGAGGGCCGGAGAATTAGAGGTCTGCTTTATGCCGACGATATAGCGCTCCTAGTCTCGGATGTTTAACTCTTCAATTTATAATGAATAATTTAGAGCGATAAACGAAAAATTGGGGTTTATCTATAAATTTGGATAAATCTAAAATCATGATTTTTCGGAATGGAGGGAAACAAGCTAGAAATGAATCTTGGACTTTTGAAGGAAGTAAAATTGAAGTCTTACAAGAATATAAGTATTTAGGAATTCATCTCTCACCTCTCCTATCCTTTCATAAGCATATAAAAAGCGTGAGAGAAAAATCTATATTTGCTCTTAATACTGCACGGAAGTGCTTAATTAATCACTTTAAGGTACCCATAGCCACTAAGTTGTCAGTTTTTAACTCAGTAATACAATCAATCCTGAGCTATGGTGCTCAAGTATAGGGATTTGATATGTACAATGATTTGGAACAAATTCAAAGATTTTACATAAAAAGAATATTTAATTTACCGAAAAATACTCCAAACTATATTTTATATTTAGAAACAAAAACTGAACTCCTTTACTTTCACACTCTAAAACTACATTATCAATATATAACTAAATTGCAAAAATCAAATAATAAACTTACTAAAGTTTTGGTTACACAAATGGTTACACAAAAGTCGTAGGATTTACTGGTACATAGCATGGACTCGTATTTTCGAAAAATGTAATTGTGCATTGGAGACAGGAAATGTTGAAAACTGGGGGGGGGGGGAAATTGGGATAAAATTATAGGAATCACGATGGAGTCAGACGTCTCAAATCAAAGAAATTTAGATGTTATCATAAAACATTTAGTATGCTGACTATACTATAATACGTTTACTAATCTGAGAATGGTTAGTATGTTGTTTAAAGGAAGGGGAAGCTTATTCTATTTGAACTATAGTCCAGATAGAGATGAACCACCTAGATATTCGTTATAATTATCTAGGAAAGCGACAACTGACACAGAGTGAATACATAGGTTATTTAAACGGCAAAAATTGGAATATCTTCTATAAATATTTAGAGAAAGCATGGAGCTATAGGAAAGAGATCATGTGATATTTCGACTTCCAATTTGTAAATTCATATTATGAAACTTATATTTTTCTCATAGGAGCTATAAAATAAAAGCATGATTATGTCTTGTTAAAATATATAGCTTTAGTAATTCTTTGTTGTTATTCTGGTTGCTTGAAAGTGTGATATAGTTTTAATTGCATGTTGTTATTTATCCAGTTATTTTTATTATATATTTTCGGTACAATGGCATGTGTAGGTTAATATAATATGTATATTAAAGTTTTTTGTAAAGTAATACGGTTCGTATTAATGAAAATGCTATTCTATCAAGATCCTTAATCAACTTAAATACGTTATCACTCGGGTATGTTCCCCAAAATGATTCCCAATATTAAAATTGCGTTTCTTAAATGTTTATAATTTAGCAGTATTGTACCAGATTTGTGAAATGATTTCTTCCTACATAATTTCACTGTTTTGTTATTCATTATTATTGAAATATTAAACCTACTGTGCACAATATTATTATTTATTGCTGGACCACTTCGGAGGTGATTAACGAATGATTTACTCTATATGAAAACGTCAGCTATAATATTACTAAAATAATAAATATAATTACATCGGATAATACCTGTTGCAAGTGTTCTACATTATATAAATAGAATCCCAATAAAATATGATATCTATCCTTCATAGAGTGGTCGCCGAAGGAAATTGACACCATCATCGAGGTCGTTTTCACTTCGGGTTCTTTTTGTTAGAAGAAAAGCTATACACTTAGTCAACCACTAAACGGACTTATTTATAAGTGAATTAAAAAGAAAAATATTAAATTGTTAACATTGGGCTCTAACGCTCTTGGCACACGATGATGGGAGATTTCAAGTTAATTGGCGCGGATAAAAAGTCTCTAACGAATTGTTTATCGAAAATGATTAAGTTCTACTAGTCCCATAATGTTAAAGTTCAATAATGTTTCTCGTTCGTGTCGTATGAATAATTTAAAGTCTTCTTTAAAGGAGAAAATGTGTTTGTTTGACTGTTAGTTAGGAATTTGCATGACCTACATGAACGAAGCAGTTCAGGGCGTTCAGTCATTAACCTGACTGGGTGTGGTGGAAAGGCAAAGACACAAAATGTCAACATAGCATACACACGCCAATAACTATGAAAGGTCTCACTGGCAGTCTTTCAAAATCTTGGAACAGATTCAAAAGAGGTTTGCTGGGAACTACAGTGGTTGGTTTCATACGGTTAGAATTATTCTTACTTTCCCTGGATGTATGTAGTATAAGTGGCAACGCAAGCAGAGTTTTAATGGCCACTGAAGAGGTGGTATGGAGGGCACAAAATATGTAGGGCGATTATACATTAACATGAAGTATCTACTTGTTTTTAAAAGGCCTTTGCCACATATTTTCAGGAAAAATTGGTTAGAAATGCTTGGATTAGAGAAAGAATTATTGTCATACGCTGGGAAACAAGGAATATACATAATTTGAAGTGTTCGGCTGAATTAAAATTTATTTAATTTTCGGGCTCCCCTAAATGGCAAAACACAGACCGTTTTGTCCATAAAACTATTATGACAGTGCTTTTTGGCTTTATTTATATATTTCAATCACAATTTCTATACTTATCGTACAACCATCTCGATTGCTCTAATCCTTTTATATAAGTTCACCTAATCAGGTCAGCTGTCATTATTGTCTTGCGCAGCTTACGTAAATAGAAGATTAATTAATATATTTTGTAATAGATTGTTCTTCAGTAAGATGCAATAATTCAAACATTTGAGGTTAGACTCGTCCATTTGCATTTTTATACCTAAATGTATTACAAACCTTAAAAATTTAAACGTAGCAGAATATTAAAAATGTAAGCTAATGAAAATAACTGACCTATTTTTTTTTTCTTTTAAGCCTACAAAACTTCAAGATTATTTACACCATATATTACAGGGTTAGGCAGCTCAAATTATTATTGAGGAGGCCCGGTGGCCGTGAGTGTTAAGGCATGTGCACTTAACACTTCTTCCGGGGGTTCGATGCCCACAATGGGGTGGTGGCTTCTCTTTAGAAAAAGCCTGGCCAGAAAAGGAGGGTAACCTATAGATAAATCATCCTAAAATCCTTAGTTTATAATAATGGAAATTTCAATAATAAATATTATACAGGGTATCCCGATTTTAAATGGCAAAACTTCAGGAGCCTGTAGGGGACCGAAAAACTAAGACAAAAAGTCCTTTAGAGGTTTGCTCGTATTTCCTTCGTTTTGGAGAAAATCGCAAAGAAGAAACGAGACAAGTTTTCATTTTTGTTCTTGCTTATTAAAATTTTCAATTGAAAAAATTGTCATTGCGAATAGTTTCAAGAAACCAATTACTAAAATCCAATCTCTTGATGCTGATATAGTTCTCGTGTATGGTTTCTGCAACGGTAATGCTTTAGAAGCGGTGCGAGTGTTTGCGCGCCGATTCGCAAATAGAAGAGTGCCTAATCGACAAGTCTTTTTGTAAATGTACGATATATAACAAGGGATTGAGTCATTTTATTCATTCACATTTTTTTTATGCTATCATATATTTAGTTTGCTTATTAAATGTTGCCCTATGCAGAAACGTAAGCATTGCATCTAGCACTGACTTGATAAATTGCAGCTAAACACTGTTCTGATGATATTTAGTGCACTTCATCTATGATTCGGTCTCTTAATTGCTCTCTTGAGTTGATGGACACCAAATAAATCTCCTCCTTCAAGGTTCCCTAAAAGAAGAAACCAATTACTGAAATTCTATATCATTGCATAATTTCAAGTAATAAATTCTGCAATATTTGGATATGGTACGAATGGCGATTATCACCTTTCTAAAGTTCTACATATTGCCTGCTGCGATATTCCTAATGCAAGCGTTGGACTCAATTTCTTCACCGACGATCTGCTCTTAATGCTGCCTGGAATTGGTAGCCTTCATTGCCAGTCTCTAGTAGTCTATTAAAAGTTTACAGAAAGACTCGTCAATTAGGCACTCATCTATTTGCGAATCAGCGCGCATACACTTGCACCGGTTCTAAAGCATTACCGTTGTAGAAACTGTACATGAAAACTATATCAGCATCAAGAGATTGAGTTTTAGTAACTGGTTTCTTGAAACAATTCGCAATAACAATTTTTCTCCATTGAAAATTTAAATAAGCAGTACAAAAATGAAAACTTTTTTCGTTTCTTGTTTTGCGATTTTCTCCAAACCGAAGCAAAAAGGAGCAAATCTCTAATGGACTTTTTGTCTTAGTTTTTTGGTCCCCTACACGCTACTGAAGGTTTGCCATTTAAAATCGGGTCACCCTGTATATGTACTACTGCAATTAACGGTTATGAATCTTCCATGTGATAATTTATTATCTTTAATTTTAACGTTGGAAAAGGTTATATTATTTTATGTTGAATTACAGTTTATTCAGGAGCTCCGTTGATTTTAAAAAATCAAATAAATTTTTAATCTTAGTGGAGTCGTCACCCATAACTTCACTCAAAATACCGATTATGTCAAATAGACACCTTTCATTCTCGAAGGCACGCCATTCAGTGAAGATATGTTTGATTGAAATTATGACACCACAAGCTGGGCTCTCTGGTGCTTCATTGCCCTACAACAGATGGAATGGGTCAATATTGTTACCTTGCTCTTCCACCTATTCCAAAATTTTCCATATCTTAAAAACGCCCGTTAGATTTATATCACATCATTTACAAGCTCCGGTGAACATAATCAATAATAGAGGACATTTAAATACATAAAATTAAAAAAATAAATATAAATTGAAGTCAAAGTTCTGAAAGCTCTTCAGGAAAGCAAGGGCGAATGTTTGCTCTATGGATTGCTAATTCATAAACCTGATAGATAAAGTATGCAACTTAAATTCAATAATTTAATTTTAATTTATACGAGTGAACAAAATGCTAGGAGGGGAGTTTCAAACCTGGGATTCGCCCTTGCTCCTCTAGGAAAATGGGACATAGAAACATTCATAGATTATGGGGCTATCCACTTTAACATGAAACTGTGAGAGAACTAAAGCCGAACCAGTGAAACAAGGCGAAGTTTCGTACAGGAAAAAAAGTAATAAATAATTTCATTTTTCAGATTCCCTTTTTATCTTCTAATGTGCTAATACAATATCGTCTAAATATATATAAATATAAAAATCGTCTGAATCAAGGTATGAAAAAGGGTACAAGACAAATTTCACAGACCATGACATTTGAAAGCAGTATAGTATGCAAATTCGCCGAATTATAAACGGACTATATAATCTTCTTCTGAGGAGCGCCCACATATAAAGCCGAGGCTTTCTAACCACATAAAACCACGCTTACATCATCGAGACGATTCAAGACCAATTGTAAAAACAATAGACCAACTATACATCCATTTGCGTTATGAATTATGCTCAGTTTCATAATCAGTATCAATTAAATTAGGTCCAAATAAATCGTTAGAGTGAAAAAAACAAAACAAGACGAGTCCTCAACACAACAAGAAGAAAAACCTTCCCCGGTGTTTTCTTTGTCACTAAGTTTTTTCCTTCATTTTCAAACAAATCTATAACATCCAAACAAAACTATAACATCCACGATATGGTAGAGAGCAGAAATATTTTTCACTTGATTCGGAAAATACTCATTTACAAACTATAATTATTATTATTTTTTTTTTAAGGTTTAACGGCGTATCAACAATTGGGCTATTAACGCCGGCCTATCTATAGGTTGCCGCCCTTTCATAATGCCAGCAGCACGTGGTTGGTCACCCATTCAGGTACTGACCACGCCCGACCGGTGCACTCAACGTGGCTATGGCCGTTGGTTATAATTATTTTTTTTTTTATTTTTTTTTTTTTTTTTACGGCGCATCTACATCTAGGTCATTAGCACCGACATCCAGGGTGCAGCGAGGAATTTTACTAGCGAGCCGTGGGATGATAAAATTCCTGCCGGAGGTTGGGAATCGAACCCACCATCTCCCGCTTATGAATCCAAGGCGCTAGCCATTAGACCACGGGAGACCCCTATAATTATTACTATTACTGCTATTAAATGTTTATATCTTACAGTGACCCAATCTTCTTCAAACCAATATTTTTCAGGCGGAAGGTCAATAAGAGATTAACTAAGTCAATTCATTTATTTGTTCTTGCTCTACATGTTTCACACCTCAGGTGCCTCTTCAGGAGCGAAAAACTCAATAAACTAAAACTTACAGCTCAATTGTATTAAGGCGAACCTTCCTGTACAATGGCCAGGTCCAATATGAGGTTATTATTATCCACTTATAGCGTCGATCAGCTGTGTAAAATCGATAGATTCTAAAAATCGATCACCCAGAATTAGAGAAAAAGAAAGAAATTTGACGAAAAGAAAAATAAAGGAAAACATTTACATAATAAAAAACAGGAAAAAAACGGTTAACAAAAAACGGATATAAAATATTTAAATAGTATATTTTTTTAATTTGCTAGATAAAATTTAATTAACTATTATCTCTTGACAAAAAAAATGTATTTTATTATAATGGACTTATCTTGTTCTGGACGATCGAATTTTGGAATCTATCGATTTTAACTCAGTTTGGTCTTACTCTCTCTTGATAACATTTACGCTAACAATAATTAAACATATACACAAACAATTGCTCAGCAATCAAATCTTAACACTATTATCAAACTTTGCACTATTACGGCTACTAAAAAGAAGAACTTGGACATTGAATAAATATCGGTACTGGACAGGTTACATATCACTGAGTGTGTGTGTGAATATATACGTTTTTCTTTTAACTGTTTTATCGTTAGTACACGTACATTTTTCAGTGAAGTGACATAAGCTAAACACCTTGGTGAGAAATGTTTCTTTCTTAGATAGTTTTTTTTTTTTTTTCTCTTGTGACGTTTAACCTAGATTTGGAAGGATTTTAAGCAGTCCAAGGACTTTCCATTTGCTAGAAGTGCTCCTTAACTATACGTAAATGCAGAATAAAGAAATAATTTTATATGTTTACATTATGATTTTGCAATAAATTATAGCCGACAGATTGGTGACCTTTGGCTGTAAGCATGTGTATAAGGACTGCAGTTGAATTATGGCCGATATAAGATAAAAATAAATAATAAAACGGCTACATTAGGGAGGTTAGTGAAGTGAATTGCCATGACCTCTTTGTTTATTGGCAAGTGACGTCATTGTTACAAAGCTTGCCTTATCACCGACACCTGGCAATGTTCACAACCCAACAATTGGTGACATTCAGGCACAGAGAACCACTTTCGACAAGGGCGGATAAGAAGAGAACAGGGAGAAGGGCGGACAAGGGCGGTGTTTAGAAAAAGAACTAGGACACTTGTTTATGGGAACGCTTGACTCCAAGTAAAGCTAAGTATGTCACTTTAACTGTTTTTTTGTGATAGATCAAACGCCAATTTTTCCTTTCGTGGGTTGCTCTCATTGTTTTCGAACGTTCCGTATCGGACATGGACAAACGGATGTGTTGAACTTGTAATGGAACACTTACACGCATTACCTATGCGTTCAAGAAGACACGTCACTGTTTGCGGATCGCGACGTTTCCAGTATTTCAATCAAATTCTTTATTGTGGAAAGCGTTGTCGAGATTGCACAAAAAATATAATCAAAACCAACTCGCAAGAACTGCATAATTGTCGCGCGATTTCATAACTTAATTACTCTAGTGGAATAGAAACATTTAATATTTTGTGGAAAATGTAACCTATCCAATGACTTCCGGAAAGAAGTGAGGTTTTTTGAAAACACTTTGTGCAGAAAACGTAAGTGTAAATTCCTCTACAGGCGGAAGGGAAGCTCTGTAAACATAATCGTCATTCCCTTGATATACTAGAAGTTTCATTACCCAATAAACGCAAACAAAAATGAGTCCGACTCGCAGGAGCTGCGTCATCTTAGCGCGTTTCCGTTCTCATCACATAGTAAAGGAAAGAACAAGTTATTGGTGGATTTAGACCTTTCGTAAAAAATATAGAATAAAATATCGAAGATGAGGGAGATTTAAGGCGCCACAACAGTAAACCGACAGTATTCTAAGTGGAAATTACTCCCCCACCCTCACCTTCTCAACGTTCGCTCTAGGAAAACACCATTAAAAATACGTTTCTCATTTTCTTACCTTGTTTTACTAAAATAATCATTTTACTGTTAAATGTAGCTTTTAAAAGCAAAGAATTAAAAAGAGAGTTTAACAGGTACTTCCGAACCTTCTTTGTAGAAAATTAAGTAAGCATTCGAAAGGTCACCTTCCAGTTCACACAATCAATTTTCTATCAGTTTTCGAAATATTTAAGAAAATACACGAAGATCGGAAAACATTTCATGTCTATTAGTAAAATATTTTTTTCGAATACTTCTTTAACTCCAAATGTAACCAAAATTTAAATATCTTAGTTCAGATGAATTTCATATAAGTAGAAACTTTCGTTGAATCCAACGATTCCAAGTTACCTAACGGAAATTTAGTTTCAAAAACTATTTTTATCCTCTTGTACCGAATGCGTTTACAGATATCACCTTAAAAATGGTTTTTGTAGTTTCTCTACAGTAGAGAGAACCTATAAAAGTAGTAACTGCAGTTTTCGAATGGGACCATCTTGGAGACATTTAAGAAATCATACGAAATTTTCCATACTTCTCAGGTAATTTAATTCATTTTTTACCCTCAATTCCCAATGTATTTATGTATATCTTAGTTTAAATAAATGTAATGTATCTTGAAATCTTTTTAGCTCAATCGGCCATTTTAGGGTAAAAAAAAACAAAAAAAAAACAAACGAAAAATCCACTTCTCAAAACGGTTATGTATATATCATTTTAACAATGGTCAAATCATCTATAAATTGTGTACCTCGAATCCTATTAACGCAAAGCCGCAAGTACTACGATTATTTTCGACAAATTTCGCTGTAAAAAAATATTATGGGGACAGATTTTGCTGGCATATTTTTGAACCAAATGGTATCAAAATCGAATCCTTATGGAGCTGATAGAGAGCGAACAGACAAACGTATATACATATATAAATATATATATATATATATATATATATTTATATATATGTTGTTTTTTAAGCTACTTCGCTGGGAATTAAATGTGTTGTTAATTCGGCATCTGTCTCCAGCGGTCTTGCTCCTCCTGTCATCGCAATATTTCGCCGGATTCCTCTCCGGCTTCTTCAGGCAGCCATTCATCCTTACCGACCAGCAAGGATGAATGACTGCCTGAAGAAGCCGGAGAGGAATCCGGCGAAATATTGCGATGACAGGAGGAGCAAGACCGCTGCAGACAGATGCCGAATTAACAACATATATATATATATATATATATATATATATATATATATATATATATTTATTTATAACTACCGTTAATTTCGAGAACACGTTCTAAAACGTGGAGCTACCTCCGGACTTCCGGATTGTGTCACATGGAAGGTTTCCTCCGTTTGAAGGCATCAAGAATATGTAATAAAAGAGTAAATAAATTTCCAATATGCTGCCAAGATCATTACTCAAATTAGTACAAAAATAACACAAGGTTAGTCAGCATATAGATTAGGAACTGGATGAAATTTTGCGTGACACACATGTCCTTCATTGACTGTCTGAGGAACAGCAAAGAGTCCGTGCCTAATCGCAAAGGTTGCTATAACGTGTTTATCTGCCTCTTTTCGACGAAGGTATCATATCTAAAGGGTGTAAGCATGTAAAGTGCATGCAGATATGTTTCTCACAAAAGATTTTCTAAGTCAATCCACTGTCACAATGTGTCGCAACATTAAGACGCATTGGGTTCTCTGGAAAGTATGTTAACATTTTGAAAATTACGTTTTATCATCATCTACCAAGAATACAAATGCTATTTTTGTATATAAATTTGTAGTCTCTAAGGTACTAAGAGCACTAAAGGGGTATCATAAAAAATAGCCTTTGCATTCATTATATGTTAAAAGAACTATGATTAAGCACCCCCTTTTACCTTATTTTCAAAATGTCTAGGTACTTTACGGACAACCGGGATAGAGGCTGCAAAAAAAAAGATAATTGCCATCAGTGTATTTTCTACTTTGTTGTACACTTATTTAAATGCATAAGGTAGCATTTAGCTTAAAAGAACGGTCTGAATTTGATTTCCAGGACAAGACAAGGTCGTGGTCAACGACGCATTTTCCAGGTCGTCTAGTTGCATTGCATCTTAAAAAGCGGTGAAAGAGGAAATCATATTTTTATACATATACTGAGATGACATTTCAAAATCAATCAGCAATATTCAATTAAAATTCCAAAAATAATATTAACAATTTTATTCATTAACTCATTTGATTCTCAATGCAGTAGAACTGTTTCGTTAGACGCAGATTACGAAGGCTGTTCCGGACCCTTGACTTACAACAAACTCGTTCACTTGTTTGATATATACCAACTTTCATGGTGAACGAACGTATATATATATATATATATATATATATATATATATATATATATATATATATATATATATACATTTTACTAGGTAGGAGGGATAGAGTTTGAAGAAATGTTCAAAAATTCTCACAAATGTTTGAGTCAGGCCATCTACCTTTTTCTATCCAGGATAGAGCTCATGCTTCTTTAAGCTATAAAAGCATTTGTGTATACAATGATTCAAGAAAAAAAATGTTTGATCATTAATATATTTTTTTCTTAGAATTGCGAATTTAAATCGTCGATCGATTTGCAAGAACAAAAATGTACATTTTAAATATTGCCTGTTTTTAAATGGCGACTCACTATAAGAAACTGGGGGTAGACATGGCGAGTCTCAATATACAATGGATTAGTTGACCTTAGCGTGCGTGGGTGTTTCTCCGGGTTGTTGGCATTTCGAAGTATACAATTTTTTTTATTAAACTCTTAAAAATTTCCCAGTCAGAAAGGATTGCTTGAAGTTTGGTCGATACTTCATTTAAGTGAAACTGTCCTTGCGTTAATAAAAACGCTGCTCCTTTTCAATCTCTGGAAGTCTTCAAGTCCCGATCATGTTGATATTTCCTGCGCCGTCAAATAGCAATTTTCATTTGTATTCTACTGACAAGCAGAAGAATGTCCAACAACACAATTGTTTGCTGGAAAAAGCCATCTTTGTAAGCGACTCTCGCCGATATCAAGATTATAGGTACTATATTTACCTAAGATGACTTTCCTTCAAGGTCAGTGACAGACTGTCAGGGCTGTGAAAGTAAAGATAAGGGACATGGGAGCAGCAGGCGTGAACCTCCACGGTAGGTTGCATGGATAGGAGTGCGGAACTTATAAGCATAACTAAATACTACATATGCAATGATGAGATAACACGGATAATAATTCACACTCCACATATAACACTGCAGTCAAGAAACATGTCGGTAGTTTACTATCAATTCAGTGTGTAAACTGAAATGGAACAAACAACATTATTATATTTAAATATGTGAGCAGTTTTGGACTTTTCGTTTATTTATACTCTTATAAGTTCAAAATCATTAGATGGAGAAATGTGTTACATGAAAACACACTTAGATAGGCAGTTTCTGTGGCTGGCAACTCTTTTTTTTTTTATTTTCATTATTGCGTAATTAATAATTCTATTTACTATCAAAGAAAAGACGTTGACAGAAAGCCAAGCAACAAAACTCCAGAACATAGAAACAAATGAGGCATCTTGAAAGATGTAACGACATATTGTAAAAAAAGAAATACATATTCCGTAGAACAAACTGCAACAAGATGAAAGACAATCAACCGCGAAAAATTAAAAATACTGAATAAAACAAATTAATATGTAAATAGTGTAACGAAGTACAAACCATTAGACATAGATTTACAGACTGCAGATGACAAGAACAATTACACATACAAATTTCCCTTTCATAAGGTATGAACTATGGTAGCCATTATTTTGACACGAAATTTTAACGCCTACAAACATGAAATGTATTTATCACAAAATTTATAACCAAAACACACTATTTTTAGCATTAGGCTCTTTTGGAATTGTTTTACTTATTAAATTTATCTTCCTTTTTATTACTTTTATTTTTGTTTAAATTGATTTGTTTATGCCTACGTTTCCGAAATTCTAGCTTTATTTATTTTTTATTCTTTATTTATTACTATAAATGCTTAAAGGCTGACGTTTTCATGTAGACCTTCAAATGTGTATATCACCTTCGTTTGTCGTTTGTTCCAATAAAGAAGAATTTTATTTTTAAAGCTAATAATTCAACTAATAAATTATTGTAGCGTTTAAACCTAATATCTATCATAAAAGGGTTGTAATTTCCATAATAAAAACTATGATGACTACTCCTATGTGATTTAGGGTGGATTGAAGGCCATGGCTAGATCCAATCAGGCGGGAAAGAATTGTTGATAGTCATTTCGTAGTCCATCCTTGACCGAAGGAACGCCTAGGTGATCCACAACAACTAATAGCACACTGGATTAACAAAAATGGTTCTGGCATTTAATGATCTTTAGAACAATATAGGCCAGGGACGAGATGGATCGGGTTGAATCACTTCCGTAACTCTTTTAGGATGTTCAAACTTTTGGACTTGAAGGAATGTAGCAGTTGAGGTTGGATTCACGAAAACATGTTGATTAATTTCTTCAAATTTTCGTTTATCGTACCTACTAAATGGCGGTCTTAATAGACGTTCTTTCTTTGCATACTACATTCTCATAACGAAAGATTGAATGAGTTCGTTCACCAGATAGACATGTCATGTGTAGTCGAGTGTTCTTAGACCAATTAATAATATGCGCAACTGAAGAAATTGTGGTTATAATACTAGAAAGTAATGACGGAAGTCTCCAGTGAAAATAAGTAAAAAAAAAAAAAAAAAAAAAAAAAAAAAAAAAAAAGATTAGTCCCGTAACAGGCCACGAGGGCCCTGAGGGGCAGATACTGTAGAGGTATCTGATTCATGACCATACGGCACACTAGGACGATAGTGTGATCAGTACTATGCTCCTGCCGCCTGATTTTCCCCTTGCTGCTTCGACTGCTAGAGTCATTAGCACCAAGGTACCCATTAATAAATTAATTAAAGGCTGGGTTGGCATAGGGACGGTCAGGGAGGCCGAATTCAACCCATGAACAAAGACACTAGAAGAAAAAATCTTAAACGCTTGCTTGGGATTTGAACTCAGGTCCTCCAGCATATGAGTCCAGTGCTCTACCACTGAGCTAACCTCGTCCCCAAGTGAAAATAAGTAATAAGATCTAAAAATGAGAATTATGTTCCTAATTAAAATGCCCCTAACAGTCTAAATACTCTTATTAGTAGAAACTAATACCAGAAATGTCTTGTGTAATAAGTGAAATCTCTCTGTGTCCAGTGAGTGTTTACAATGAACCCAAATTATCAATAAGCCCCTAGTAAACATAATTTTGGTTTTGTTTTTTAATGAAGCTTCCTATATAACATATTGAGATGAAGATAGTTAATCGTTGTGGTGAAAAGAATTCAGATCATGGGCGTATATAAGGGAGGACGCTGAGGGGGCTGCAGCCCCCCCCCCCCCCCCGAAATTTTGATTTGATCGGTAAAAATTATATAAAACCTTCAAAAATAAATTAAATAAGATCATTTCGTTCATAAAACATATTCTATTTTGGGTGTAATAGCGTTTAAGTTGGCTAAAACTCTTCCAAGAACTAAATTGTTAGTATTCCATACACCGGAAATGGTCTCAGCCCCCCGCAATTTTCCCAGCCCCTCCGAAATTATTTTCTATATACGCCCATTATTCAGATAATGGTTGGGATTCGGCTAAGAGAAAACATCGGATTTTCAAAAAATAAAAATAAAAATTATTTCGTTTAGAGCCTTCTGCTCAAATTCAGGAACATAAATATGCTTTAGGTCCACCCGACAAACCTATATTATGTACTGTATAACATATAGTCTTCTTTTTCGTACATGACCACCGCGCATGCGCGAACACCAGGGGACACTTTTTTGTAACGCTTAGGTCCACCCGACAAACCTATGTAATGCACTCTATAACATAGTCTTCTTCTTCGTACATAGCCACTGCGGGCACATTTTTGTAATGTTTTTTTTTTTCCAGTTTAGTCACCGCTAAAGCATGTTTATGCTAATATATTTCGAACGTTTCGCCATGCTCTTTTGCAGCCTTCTAATATTATGTATTTATGTATATCTATTTTTTTGCTAAAGAAGGCTTCCACAGAGAGTTTTTAGCAAACTCAGACATTTCTATGTTCAATAGGAAGGATGGAGAGGAGTCACCGTCTCATCTGTCCTAAACTCATCCATCTTCCTGACCTGACTAAGCGATACTGGGAGGCTCGACGTCAAATGGCTCTACCGCCACCGACGGCGTTAGATAAAATAAATAATACTATTGTTAATTATTTTGTAAATATCATATTACAATCAAATAATTACTCGCAGTACCATTATACCAGAATCAGAAAATCAATAAAGCGTCCAGAAGAAATATGGTAAAAATTAATTTATTGATCTCCGAAAAGAGGAAAAATATCTGGCTGGATAAGATACATTAGTATTTTTCCACCATTATAAACATTCAACGTGGGAAGCGATAAGCTACGAGATTCTCTTGTTTGGTAAACTAACTAATTTAGGGAGAGTTTCAAGTTGAGGGTAAATCCTTCAAGTATACAACGAAAATAGTGGAGTCGGTTCTTTTTAGGCCTGCAAGGAAGTCAGTGACATGTCAGAAGAAGACGGAAATAAAATAATCAGCGATCTATATACTAGAATGAATGTGGATGCTGGGTTTTCCACCCGAAAAAAAATAGTCGTTAAAATAAAAAATAAAAATGTACTATCAGACCCTTATAAAAGGAAAATGAGGCAATATAAGCCAATTAACATATTTTTATTGTTAAAAAAATGGAAATCCCCATCATAAACCAAGACAAAAACAAACCTTGAAACTCATAAATACACTTCTGATAAAAATACATAAAATTCTCGATGTGTTTATAACAATACTCAAATATTTCTTAAACTACTGTACTATTCACACGATGGTAAACTCTGCAAAGACACGACGGTCAGAAAGTCTGCAAAGAATGTTGGCCTACATTCATCTTCTCTTCTTGTTGATGAAGAAGCAAAAAATATGACTTTCTAATCGAAGCCTAAATTCCAAAAAGGTTTTTTAAGAACAACTTTAATAGGTCAAGTATAGATCAAATCTGAAGTATTCGAACGAATACAGACAAATACCGAATTCTGGAAGATCCAGACAGGCTCCTTGATTACTTTTCAGCATGTAACTAAAATGTTAAATCTGTAATTTTTGCAGGCTATATAAGAAGTCCGACTCGCAGGAATTCCGTCATCTGAGCATAATTTCGTTCTTATTTCTATGGCTATTATTAAAGGAATAGAAGCTGTTTTGGTAAGTTTTGATCTTTCGTAAAAATATAAAATAAAATCTCAAAGAGAAGTAATATAAGATTTTAAACGCTACAACAGCAAACTGATGGTAACCCAAGCGGAAATTACTCCAACCTCTTTCTCAACATTCTTTCTTTGAAACACAATAACAAATTTTCTCATTTTCTTACAATTTTTTGCTGTTAAATTAAATTTAAAAAAACAACCACTTAAAAAAAACAAAAAAAAAAAAAAAAAAAACTTAAAAATACAGACAAGAGCCCGACGAAAAGAAAAAACTAACAATTTCAAAGTATTAAGCACTTTTTTCTTCGATAGACATCGCCCCATCGAAAATTGCATTTGAATCTATTTTTTAGGGAATCTAGTAATCTTTCGAATACCACCTTCCACCTACCATAATTTCCCAACCGTTTTCGAGATATTTAAGAAAGTATACCAAGATAACTTTTCATGTCTATCAATAACATTTTTTTTTTTTTTTTTTCGAATACTTCCTTACCTCCAAACGAAACCAAAATTATAATAGATTAGAGGAATGTCAAACGTTGAAATATGATAGGATATAACAATAATCATAATAATAAATTATAGGGTCAAACGAATCATCAATTGGACTAAATCATCAATAGATTCAAATGAAAATACTAATAATGTACCCACAATCAAGAGTCCAATGTTCTAATCTTGACATAATAATTGATTGCGAATTGTCATTCTTCTTCATTTACATATTATTATACTGGAATAACTTTCGCTCGCCTCCGCCATCGATTACATAACCCTTCAATATTTAACGTTTAGCAAGGGATTGATAGATGGACTTTGGGAGCTTGTCTGCAATATTTTCATTATTATTTATTTTTATTAATAGACATACTAAGTAACGCTAATTGTCTCAATCAATTACTTCCTTCAAATTAGAAATTTTCTTAAGAAATTTTGATCCGTAGTTTAATAATATAAATTTCATTATTGACTGGAACATATTTCTCATCTTGCAGGAACATATCAGTCATTTTTATTACAAATGAATATTTGAAAATAAATTTCTTACGATTACACAGCCACACACAAAAAAAAAAGTCCGGACCCAGAGACCAAACCATGTTTACTATATGTTTTTGGGGTCGCTGAATCCGAATGCGGGGTCAGAAAAACCCCTGCACTTTTTTTTTAAGCCACACCCCCCAAAACTCATAATTTAAGATATTTTGCACTATAAAATTTGTATTCAAGTTGTTAACCAATATAAACGACCATTTCATGGGTTCTGACTTTTAGTGCTTAAAAATACTAATGTTCTCAGACCTCAACGAACTCGATTGATCTATTTGGAGCGAAGTTACTGCCCTTTAAATATATAACATTTATTAAAAACTACGCGTTTTTGCTTATATTTTAGCGCGGTTCCTCCCTCCCCCATAGGGAGGAACCCCGCTTATAAGGTTGATACAATGAAACAATCCGGAAGTGCCGACAAGAAAATTTCGCGTTTCAGAACCCCTAGAGACCGAAAATAACGGTGGTTCAAATTTGTATATATATATATATATATGTATATATTTATTTATATATATATATATATATATATATATATATATATATATATATATATATATATATTTGTCTGTTCGCTCATTTCTGGCTTCCCTGATGGTCCGATTTTGATGAAATTTGGTACAAAAATCAGTCGTCCAATTTGAAAGGTCAAGTTCGTTAACCAGCAAAATCCGCCCACAGGAAGATGGCGTTTGGGGCGAAATTCGCGCAGAAAAAATCGTAACGCTTACGTTTTTGAGTTCATAAGCTTGTAAGTACTCTTTTTATAGGCTTCTTGGACTAGGAAAACGAATGAAACCATTTTCAAGGCGATAGCTTTAACCGTTTTCGAGAAAATTGGAACAATAGTTTTTGAATACCGTTTTTGGTTTGGGTACTTAGAATCACGGGATTCAGTTGAAACATTATCTGCATGTTCTACTTTCATTAAAACTAATATGTTGAAAGTTATGTTACGTTTGGAGTTAAGGAAGGGTTAGAATAAAATATTTTATGAACAGACATGAAAAGTTTTAAGAACTTTGTATACTTTCCTTAATATCTCGAAAAAGGTTGAGAATCTTGGGAAACGGAAGAATACCATTAGAAAGCTTACTAAATGCTCTACAAAAAAGGTTCTGATGAAAGTTTTGATTAGACGATGTCAATCGGAGAAAGAAGTGCTTAAAACTTTGAAGTAATTGATTTCGCTGATTCGAACTGTTCTTTTTGTCTGTTTTTATTCCTTGTTATTTTTTGACTGCTTATAGTTGGATAATGTATTTGATAATAAATCAGGTTAAGAAAAATAAGAAAAACAATTTAATCTTAGAGATATGGATTTCCAAGATATAGTTTTTCAAATGCCTAGCGGGGTCCTTCCGAGGGCGGGAACCCATGCAGGTAAGATCGTAAATAAGACCTTTCTTGAAAGTAAAGATGGAACTGTCAACTTTGGTCCTCCTCTGCCTCCCGGCACTTTCATTGCTGAACAAGGCTACCAATGAGTAGCCAAAACGTCCTAAATATAGATTTTTTAACAAAACTCGTATTGAGGTTTCTTTAGCCGAATCCCAACCATTCCATCTTTACTTATCACCTCGACGGCTAACTATCTAATCTTCATGCTTTCTAGAAATGTGGACCCAAAATAATAACAGCTTCTATTTTAATCATTTTAAATGAGTCTAGATATAAGAACGGAACCGCGCAAAGATGATGCAGTTCCTGCGAGTCGGACTTTGTTTGTATTTAATATGTTTTCTAATGCATACAATCTTTGAGTTTTTACACAAAAATTGACAAAAGACCTTCGGAGTTAATTCTTGAACTGATGCAATCCTTAAAACCCCAAAATACAACCCTCAAAAATCTCCCCATATTTTATTCAAACAATGTATCAATTGAGGTAAATTAAATAAAAAACCTAAAATAAATTAATTAAGCTTCCATTTTCGAACTATTTTTTTTTTTTTTTATAAATTTGTCTACATGTTAATTAAAGTGTCCTCTATGCATTGGAAAAAGGTAGGACCCTCCAAGCGGTACTCGTTTTTGAGATATTGAGCCTCAAAGATCCAATTTTTAACTTGGAAAACGTATCCATGTTTACTAAATATAAAAGTGAGTTTGCTTATCATTTTTTTTGGAAAACTAGTATATCATACTTAATAGCAAACCTAATCTTGCTGACAGAAGTTTTAATAGGGTAAGCAGTACTCGTTTTCGGGATATAAACACTCGAAGTCTAAATCCCGTGCAGTAGTTCTCAATTTGGGGCGTTGCAAAGAAATCTCTATTTTAAGATCTTACTTGGTGATATCACGGAAGAAAACTATCTTACTCATACCAATGCACAAAAGATGTTCCCATAAACAGGTCAAAAATATTTCACAATGTATTACAAAGATAGTAGTGAAATATGCCAGGGCTATATACAGTTGTACTAATAACACGGGATTTAGACTTCGAGTTTATATCCCGAAAACAAGTACCGCTTACCCTATTAAAACTTCAGTCAGCAAGATTAGTTTTGCAATTATGTATGATATACTAGCTGTCCAAAAAAATGATAAGCAAACTCACTTTTATATTTAGTAAACATGGATATGCCCTGCCTCTGTCTTTCAAGTTAAAAAGTGGATCTTTGAGGCTCAATATCTCAAAAACGAGTATCGCTTGGAGGGTCCTACCTTTTTCTAAATATCATAAATTATGAGTTTTGGGGGTGGGGCTTAAACAAAAAGTGCAGGGGGTTTCTGACCCCGGATTCGGATTCAGCGACCCCAAAAACATATAGTAAACATGGTCTGGTCTCTGGGTCCGGACTTTTTTTTTTTTGTGTGGCTCTGTTATTTATTTGTATTTATAAATTTATAAGCATCCACAAAGACGATTCGCCCAATACAATTATTACATATACTTCCCATTACACAAGTGAATTTATAGTTATATATATCATAGTTACACAATTAAGTATATATATATATATATATATATATATATATATATATATATTGTGTAACTATGATATATATAACTATAAATTCACTTGTGTAATGGGAAGTATACTTCCCATTACACAAGTGAATTTATAGTTATATATATCATAGTTACACAATTAAGTATATATATATATATATATATATATATATATATATATATATATATATATATATATTATACATAAATCCAATTATACAATTGATCAAATTTAAAAAAACAAAAAACAAAAAAAAAAACAAACAGTATAAATAAAAATACAAAACAAAACAAACAAGCCTAAACCAAGAAAATCTTAAAGAAAATAAATATTCTAAGAGTAATACATATAATTATTATGTATTTATGTATGCTCCACATCAGTCAAAAAACGTTAAAAACCTTGAAGTTCACTAATGGACCCATCCACTGTTTATTAGCACGGCTGCTGTTTGCCGGACAGCAATCCTTCTGGAACCAAGAATTTTAACTTCTTTCAAATGGAACGCCTTCCAATGCAATAGGTCAACCGTGTTGAAGGAGGTTCAAAAATGAAGTGGCTGAAGAAGGAATTCGTCCAAAATCTGCCAATCTGTCAACCTTTCCCTCATTTGCAGAGATTTAATGCTTATTAAGTGTAGAAGTGTTCCTGTAAGTAGACCGATAGGGGGTTGAGGAAAAAATTCGCGAAAAAGTTCTAATTCATCGAGAAAAACATTGCGTTATTGGACGTCTAGAAAGTATCTATTATCAATGTGTTTAGTGAATTAAATCACTGATTTCTTAAAGGAAATGTTATCTCATAATGAATTTCGTTAAAGTTTTTATCTTGACTTTAACCTCAAAAGCTAAATTCCTTACAAATGAGCTAATGTGATGAATCCAATAATTTCTTACATTTCAAGTCATTATAAATTGTAAGATACTATAATGACATAATTTAAAATGACTCTAGGACACGGAGTTAGCCATACTTGTGACATGAAATCCTGTGACGAAGTTTGGATGAGACGAGTGGACTATTTGCGACACGAAATACAAGTCGCTAATTTCTGCAGGACACGTAGGCTATTTCACAAACTGGGTCAGAAACCCTGTCGCTAAGTCCTACTTTCTTACATATTATTATATCATGAGATATTTTTCGCCTTCCTTGGTTACATTTTCTAAACGTGTTTTGTATATATATATATATATATATATATATATATATATATATATATATATATATGTATATATATATATATATACATATATATATATTTTATTGTATGATTAAATCTTTATTAATGTTATATTCCCAAATTTGGGATGGCTATATGGAAATATTGCATAGGAATCTAGATTCCGAAAGAGGAAATGTGTTTTGTGCTATAAATAAGCAGTACTTCTAACAATCCAGTAAGTCCTTGGATCACATATAACAAAATCATAGAAGTATGATAGTATTTAAGGTCTGTTATTTTTTGGGGATATGAATGAGAATTAATTCTCCAGAAATTTGGGGCCTTCTTTTCAGACTTCTATGTGGAATAAGCTAAGACGTTTTCAGGGTAACCATACACCGAGCATCAAAAACGTCCCGCAGTTCACCGAGCAGTTCACAAATCTGTTCTACAACTGCTCTCACCTGAACGAGCAATCAAATTCACTTGCTTAATACAAACGAATACACATACACATATATGTATATATGTGTATGTATATGTGTGTGTGTGTGTGTGTGTATATATATATATATATATACGAAGAAGTGTGTCAATTATGAGATTTCTCCATTTAAGAAGTAAAATGATTTTTTCTTCCCAGAGTAATTTTTTATTTTATTCTGCACGCTTTCAGCAATAATGTGCTGCTATTGTAAAGTTCCTGATGCTAGAAAAGAAGAAACCAACAAAATGCCAGGTCACAAGTCATATCTATAATTACGGTTAGGAAACTGAAAAATTATTTTTTTGTAATTGATTTGATAATATAAGTTCAAAATGGTAAAGAAAGAAGAATATTACAATGCAGTTTAATGTCCGAGATATTATTTGTTTAAGAGATGTAAATAGCTAACCGTCGAGGTGGAGAAGAATAATTGGGTATTAGCTAAATAAAAAAAAAACAGTCAAATTTTCGGAAAAATCTATCTGCAAATTATACCTAAACATGCAAATTTTATTCCTTGACCCCAACTATTTCTTGCCTTCTTATTTTTTTTAATGGCTCAGAATAATGTCTTATTTTCTTAATTCGGCTGATGGAATCAATGTGTTTCTTTATTCCAATAGTTTTACTCAAATTTTCACCTCACCTTCCTTCTTGCTGTGACTGGAGGGCAGAGGAGATTTACTCGTATCTAGAATAAAGTGAAAACAACATGTTCAAAGAACCCAAAAAGACTCGCATGAATTACAGGTCGCTAATAAAGGTCTGCGCAGATGCAACATCCAGGACATTGATACATATTCCCTACTCAAATAGTTATTTTCTATTGAATCATTTGATTTATTACCTTAATAAAAAATAATTTCTATATTATAAGTGACTTTAATTCAACACTTCAATAAACTTAATGAAGGTATGCGCTAAGTATTAAGGAGCACTCAAAAAAACGTTTTAAGCCTTGAGCTCGATTTGTATAAATAGGACAAAGAGCTATCAAGATTTAGCTCCTATTGATTTAATTTTACACGTTTTTCTCCTTGGAATAATCTGGTTTGTCATAAATAATATAGTGCAAGTATAATATATCTATATCAATAAAAATGAATTCCTATGCAAAGTGAGCCAAGGCTAAGTGGACTAAAAATAATTCAAGTTTATAAGTTACCGTATCATGTTTTGTATTAGGAAAACTGTGTTTAGGTTCTGATATAATAGAACTCTATGTTGCGGAAGATAGGTTGATAAGCATGACATTGAGCGGGTAATCGGTTAATAAGCGTTTAGGTTAGAATACTAATGTTACTCCAACAAACGCAGATTAATTCTACACTCATAAACTGTTAAATATTTATTTGCTTTGTTTTTTGACAAACTGGGATTTTAGTCAGTTTACCAAATGTTGTCTGGACAAAGAGAAAAAAAGACATTATAACGCTATTTTGGCAAAATTCGTGGACTCGACTAAAAATAAGAAAATAGTCCGGTTAATGACAATATTGATAAAGAAGTCATCTCTTCTACCTACCAACATTTTCTATTTATGGAAAACATCCCCTTGCAAATCCACAACTCATTACTGAAATAAAACGTTCGTGAATTTACCTCAGTTTTATGACAACTCTCTCCACGCCCCTGCTCTACCACCCTAACTATATTGGGTGTTCAAAACTCCCCCTCCCTACTCTCTTTTTCTCAAACATACAGCGATCCACCCGATTCAGAAATTATTGCAAATCCGTGAGGTATTTCAGTAATTATTCATTTTATCGCTTTGCTCACGTTACCAATGTTTTAAGTTTTAAATTGGTATCAATCTAACTTTAATTTAAACTCTAGCTATAACAAACATTTACCATGTGTATCATTCATCCTCATCTATAATGTTTTTACTTTCATTTCATCAGTATATATATTAGTATTAACCTTGTTTTTCTTGTTTTACAGGCCTGTGAACCATGACTATATCTACCTTTGAAAATAAACTTCGCTTGATAAAATTTACAATAAAAAAGTGATCATCCAGCTCACGCGGTAATCGAAATTATTTCGCCTCGCTTAAGAATTGACCATTTTCAAATTACAGATAACTACTTCAAGACGAAAAGAGAAAACTACACTGTGGAGTTTGTAGAACAACTCACACGATAAAACGTCTAAATAGACTGCATAAGTGGCATCACCTGAACATACCACATGGTTTAAATGAATTGCTAAATGAGAGTAGCAAGTACATAGACCAAATACTAAATTACTAGAACAACCTCCTTGGAAAGAAAATTATTTTATTATATTATAATGGTGTCCTTTGGAGAATTGAATATTCCATTGATGCAAGAACATTTTCCTTGAGTAAATTCTTCAGATAATAGTCATGATAGCATCCTAGAAGTATGCTATCATGACTGTTTCAGGTACTGAAAAATAATGTTTGCGGAACATTTAGCAATAGAGAAATAGTTGGGTGATAAGTAAACGGAAGTAGAAGAGGCCTGCAAGCTATTGAATATGCTCAAGAAATCACAAACACAATATTTATGTAAATAATTGAATTCAGTAAAAAATTTTATATTGCAATATAATGAATAGAGAAAAAAATGTATTCTTCTTCTCAGGGAAAGATTATAAACCATTATTTTAGAGGTCATTATTTTTATTTGTTGCTAATCCCCTTTACATAGCTATATAAGGTCAGCCAGGAAGTATGATTATTGATCGCCGGATGAAGTACTCATCTAGATCCTCTTAATGTCTCGTGATTTAGTACTGATCATTTAGCTTAATCATTAGATGGTTACAGCTTCATTAGAACAGGCTAAGTCGTGACGCTATTCAATTTCAGAAGTATATCCTACGATTTACTTCTGAAGAAACCTTTACTTCTTCGAATAATCTAACAGAATAAAATTGTTAGACATACCTTCTAAAAATGTCATTAATCATGAATAATAAAATGAAATGACAAATTTCATTAGCACCGTTTGGATTATAAGAAATGGTTAAAACTGGCCCTTTCGCTGCTTCAAATACAGCTAGACACAACTGTTTTTGGCATGTTTCCTCTATACATTTTCAGTTTTTACGTATTTCAGAAGTTTGAAACCCCTTCGAACTGTAATATATAAGTTTTGGGAACGGCTGAGAAATAAATGTTTATTAGCAGACATACTAAACCGTTTAAAAGTCGTGTTAACAGAATGACAACCATTCTAAAGCTTAATATTTTTTTTACGAAATGGAATCTCTGATTTTTGATAGGAATACGTCAGTCGAAGAAATCAGAACTTAAACTTTCTAGTGCGTTGGTTTAGTCATTTGGACGTGTTTATCTGAGTTTCGCTCGGTTTGTAAATAAAACTAGGCAAAATGGGAAAAACAGCAGCTATCAAAAATATCCTTTAAAAAACCTATTCGCATAAATAGTGCAGATATTTTATACTTGTAGTGAACAGCGGACTCAATTATTCTTTTCCATGGATGTTTAGAAAATCATGTCTTTTGCGAATGGCAATGGATATTAATGCACCGAAAAAACATACGGTATATGAGTGAGCAAACCACAATTTTTTTAAAAACATATTTTTATCAGTGAGAAAAGTGTGGATAGTTTTGTCATTAAATATATTGAGTGGTGGTTCACAGGAATAATCGACTCTGAACGACGCCAACTGAACAATTCTGGCGAACAACTATGAAATAATTATTAGGTTTACTTATTTTAATAAAAAGTAGGTTTAAGATTTCAAGTAACAATTTTATGGTTCAGAACCTTGTTGTTGTCTTTTTTTAGTGATGAGTTTCTTATGTTTAGAGAAGGAAGGCTTTTGCAAATGGCATTCGATGTCAATGAACCGAGAAAACCATAATTTTGGCAACAGAGAATATGTTTTTCGGGTTCAGATTCCCTGTCAGCTTTTTAATTGTAGGATGATGCTTCTTAAATATGGTTTATTGCCCCTAATCAAACGATAAAAACTACGACAACCTATTGTAATCGACTTTACACAAAGTCAAATATTTAATGCTTCTAAATTACAAATTAAGATTAAACCCTGACATTACAACAGCATAGTTCAGGGCCGTGAATTTCACTCTTATTAGTAATTGAATCGTTAAAAGAGTTCCTTTTTTAGCTGCAGAATTTTTTAGAAAGGAGGCACGCTGTAATCGCTGAACTAATGGGCGATACCCAGAGAAATCAAAATATTTTATATGATTGAGCATAATCTATTTTTTGTGACAGAAATAAAATCAGTCCTTTAACAGGCAATGAGGGTGCAGAGGGGATGATACTATAGGGGTGTTTGCTTCTTGGCATCCGGCACAGTAGAGAGATACTATACTCAGGCCGCCTGATTGTCCTCTTTGCAGGTAACCGTTAAAATAATTAAAGTCCGGGTGGGCCTAGAAACTGTCTGGGGCCCTGAATCTAACCCTGTAACGATATAATTAAAAGATAAAAACTGCAGAGCGACTCGTTGTTACAGAAAACGTATTTTGGGGTATTATGATACACAGTTATGCGTTTTCTAAACGTAGGACAATGGTGGGCATATGGTTTATTATCCCTCATCAATCGATACAAACAAGAACAAGCTTTAAAAAGTAATAGACCATACACGAAGTCGACTGTACAAGCCTCGCTTGCCGAGAACGACCAAATTAACTTGATGCTTACTCCTTATAATATAAATGTCATCTTCGCAATCATGAAATTATCAATCTAGAATAAAGAGAGACCCATATGTTTGAGAGTTATTGATCTGAAGGGAGCCGTAACGAAGTGGAAGTCCTTGAACTACTCCAAGTTCCTTACTTACACATTGCTACAACACTCCCTCTGCTCTAGAGCCGTCTAACACCTTTCTGTTTTGCTACTGGCTTCTTTTGGGCAATATGCAGATCAGATTAAATAAGGGGTAATGTCAACTCTCTATAAGTCGATATTCAAGGGATGGCCAGAAATTGTTCGCCTTTGGTATAGTTCGCCTTAATAAACATAGGTTTATCCAGGTTATACTTCGAATTACATACATGTTAATAGAAAAAATAAACAAAAATAGGAGTTAAAATCAGCTACGTGAAGTTTACTCAAATTCATGTTTTCCGTACGTACTTATAAAACCAATTCACAAGAAACGGCTAATTGAACTCCTATTGATTTTGAAAACAAATGTCGTCGATACAAATGCAAAGCATCAAATGAGAAAAGTGCTTTGGTACCTCATAGATGATTCTATATACATTTTATCTTATGATATAGGTTAATTAGACTTCATTCTCTGTAATTGATAATTATTTGCCACAACGAACATCAGTCAAACAGCAATCATTATAGATTGAAAATGAAAAATGCGTTTTTTCACATTACTTTGCATTTGCATTGACGATATTTGTGAATTGCTCAGTACCTATAAAATAATAAAGGTTAGCAAATATAACCTTTTTGTCGCTTTCCCAATAAGTGATTGGAGAATTGGTGATGATGTCAATTGGAGCTCGAATTATAGAGGTTCAAGACGTCGTCCCATTTTCTGTTCGACTTACATTATTTTCAACGATTTTGCCTTGAAATCAACTTATTGGAGCAAAATTAATGTTTAAGGACTGGGTACCATAGATTCATTCCGACTTACTTAACCCGTTGACATTGACGTGTCCGAGGCTGCAAAAACTTTCTTCCGTATCTTTTGGATGCGTCGGTTTGGATTTTTCTGTATGTCAAGGGGTTAAGGATTGGATTTGTCGAATTTCGGCAGATCAAGAGTTGGCTTCGTTTCAGTTTTACTCGCTACCTAGAAATTCTGTTTCCTGCAATTATTCCCACCCTTCAAGATCTACCAGTTCCTCTCCTTAGATGGGGAAACTTTATAATACTAGGGTACGTTTTACTCCACCAACTGGCAGACTTCTAAATAATTTCATCTACACTAATATAATATTTTCTGAATAATCGAAAACAAAACGTTTCAAATGTAAATAAAGCTTCCAGAAATACACACTCGAATTAATGGAACTAGGTACACAAAACTTGATGAGGCGTTGAACATCTTTGTATACAAATTATGACAGAAATTAAATATAAGCGTTGAAATAAAAATCCTGCTAGGGGTGGTGGCTTTTCACAAAGGTGGTAACCTGTAGAAAACCTGTCCCAAAATCGTCAAGTACAAGTGGACGTTGAAATTTAATTTAATAATAATAAAAACGAACGTATTTCGAAAAAAGTCAACCTAATTGCTGCATTGTGTTGCAGTGTAAATGGAATTACATAAAGTAATAAGACAGATTCAATGCAGAAATACTGCGGAATGAGAAAGCTGTTGTAAAAGTGTATGAGAATGATCATAAATTTTAGAGGCCATAAATATTATAATTAAAAAACACCTGGTAGAAATGTCGATATTGATCGTTGCCATATATATATATATATATATATATATATATATATATATATATATATATATATATATATATATATATACATATATATATAAACAAAACTTGGCCGGAAAGATTAATGACATAGGAAAGAATCAAGATACATTAGTGTTTTACTCACTATTTCGGCCAATATTTTTTGTAAACGTCGTTCACCATTTTTTCAAAATTTCATAATTTTACTCACCTGAAAATAAAAAATACATATTATTTTTTCATGCTTAAAAAATATTCCTAAAAAAATATAAAATTATGCTATCAGTTACGCAAACAAATGAATTGAATTACTGAGCAATGCTTTTTTTTAAACTTTATTATGAAGCAATAATGTAACACTTTGCAAACGAGGGCGTGGTCATGGACAAAGAATTAAAATTATAATTGCTGAAATTTTATAATTTTCCCGCGTTTGTTTGAGTAGTGCATTATTTTAGGGGGACTGTTATATATTGCCCTAATATAGCTGAAATCCGTCAATTTTCAAGATTCTTCAAGTTCAAAAGGACAGCGATTGGGCAAAATAACTGCCTAACAAACATCCGGTTATAAAATAAAACTATGTTTGAATAATTTTTTCAGCGCATTATTCGCCCTCAAGGCAATTATTTTCTGGAGAATAGACTGTCCATCTGCATTAAAAATTACATCAGATAGTAATTTCTAATGCTGATGTCTCCGTGAGATTGTCGCCATGTTGCTAATTACCCATTGCAATGTCTGCTAATAAGCACATTGTCTACAAAAGACCTGTCCAATCTTATCTATGCAGCGTTCATGTGAGATGTTCATTGATCAAGCAAATATGCAATTGACTGCGCAGTATTCGGCGTGACCTTCCGACCATAGTCGTGTCTTACTTATGCAGTCAATGAGATCAGATTGAAATTTAAGCAGGCCCGATTTAGTAGGAGTTTCCACGCCGACAGTTACTCAGAAACAGTTACAAACTAACACTGGAGTTCATTATTAATTGACTCACGCTCAGGGTCAATTTTTATAGAAAAAGTAACACATTTATGAAGGTACACTGCTTATACATAAAAATTGTGTTCTTTCCTATTAGTACAGATTTCTGTTTCTTATCTACTTGCTACCTCATCATGGATTCTGTAAGTCGAAACATTCCTATAGTATTAAAAAAAAAACTAAAGGAGAGCGATCGATTTTGTAGCTATCTCAAATGCGGCCAAAACAACAAATGCACTAATTAACAAATAATTACATTATTATTTGTCAATTAGAGCATTTGTGGTTTTAGCCGCATTTGAAATAACTACAAAATCGACTGAACCCAGCCAATTTCTACCTATAAAAAGTAATATAACACATTCTTACATTAAAGGATCTCCACCTCAAACCTTTTCACAATAATATATGTATTCTTGTGTCTCTATACTATTAATAAATCCGTATCAATTGTAATACCCAAACGCTCAACAGGCTAGTTTTAATCTGACCTCTTGCTCTTAAAAAAATATATTTTATTTATTTTTTCTCTATTTGCTGAAAAAGAGTTACTGCTTTTCTCGTTTTCCCGATTCTTACTTTGTACAGTAATTATGTTCATTATCAAAACTTGTATATACTTTAACCACAGTATTTGCTAAACAACTTCTTATTTTAGACTTTCTTTCACTTGCTCCAATGTATTTTGTCTGTTATTCTTAACAGTTTACAACGTATTTTTTTTAATTACAACTGGAAATGTATGTGTATAATTGCATGTGTGCCTTACTTATGTGCCTTAATTGCGTGTGCGCATAAGTAAACGAATACACAAAAATGAAAACTATTAAATCGACTTATTGGATAACAATCCAGCAAAAAGCAGTCGACTATTATCCTGAAGTTCCTTTGTGATAATATTAGGGAATGTTTCCAGACTGTTACGTCGCCAAGTGCCTAACTGCAGTCCAAATAGAAAGCTGCTAAGAGCCGAGAAAGTGCTATAATTGCACAGATCCACATGTTAGAACTCTTCAGCCATCTTGATGGTTTCTTAAGCACTTCAAAGATTTATCAAATTGTAAAAGTTTCATTTATTTAAAATACTGTTTCAACAAGACAATGTATTTCTAGAACTTAGGGAACACTAATAGCTCTCTAATAGAAAATACGCCAAGCATCTTTCGAATTCCTCGTTAAAGCCTTAACAACTGGACTTTCATAACTTATTTCAAACAGGATATGACCTACATATTTTTATTATTTTACATTAATTGTAAAAAGTAGCATTAAGTAAATGCATATAAAAATGAAAATCATTCTATAAACATGTACTACCATCCGGAGTTTCATAAAAGTAATGATGAATTAAAAATACCAATATTTATTTACTACTATGTGAAAGTTTTATAAAAAATAGAGCAATTTTGGCTATAGATAAGCAATTTGATTGGCTCCTACTGTAGCTAAACTAGTATTGTTTCAGCAGCCTTTATATTGGCTCTAAAAGAAAGAATAAGATAATTAATAAGAAAATTAATTCGAAAGAAAAACAAATTTATCCCTTAACACTTTCATTAACGAAAATAGATTAGATGAAAACACTTAAGGTCACATTTGACAAATAGAAATATTTAATTTTTATGAGAAATATGGACATAAGGATGTATGTGTTTTTCCTACTAAATTTCCAAAGACATTATTAAATTGAGAGATGATCTCTGTTTAAAGCACAATGTTAGAAGGGAAAAACATTTTTTATTTATTTATTTATTTTTTTTTTTTTTGCTTTTGTTAGAGTCGGTAGCTTGCAGAATTTTTTTCGAACAGTATTGATCCTCGAAAATTTTTCGCTAGACTTTTTTTATTATTTTCAACGCACTGAAGAGTTTCTACGGTTTAAAAAACACTCTTGTGAGCATTAGAAGTACACTAGCCTCAAAGCAAATTTAATGTTGATTTAAAAAAACTCCATTTTTGTTCACTGTTTAAAATAGTACGTTTACAATTTATAAAATTAATTAAAACTACCTGAAAACATGAAGGGTATGCATAAAGAAAGATGATAATTTCTTTATGCATACCCTTCATGTTTTCAGGTAGTTTTAATTTTTATCTTATTTTCTTCATTAATTTGATATGGCATTATCTTAAATAAATAACTAAGTAAATAAATATATATATATATATATATATATATAATATTATAAAATATTATAAATACCAAAAATATTAATTATTAATTAAGAAAACCTTTTTTCATTCCGGTGACTTAACATAATTCCTAAATTTCTGAATTGGCGATGCGTGTACAGCGAAACCTTATTAATTAAATACTTTTAAAAAAAGTCCGTCACGCAGGAGCTGCATAACTAAGCACATTCCTCAGAATTTTTGTGGTGTAGACTACATTACTGAATAATTTGCTGTAAATAACCTATATAAATAAAATAAAAACGTGTATAGTTCTGCTTATTTACATTTCTTATGAGGACTGTTCAATTATTCATTTTGTAAATAATTTGCTTCCAGAGTTATGTTTATACATGATACTGTACTACTTAATAAATACACAAAAACTTCACATTCCGTCTTTCTATCTGACGTAGGAACAGGATACAGTCCCTCTAGTGGGAGATAGCGCTCCACACGGCGGCTTTGGGAACCTACGTCTGGCTGGCTAATTGTAATGAAACAGAGTTTAAAGTAAACCCTCCTTTCCAATAGACCGATTTACTTCATTCTTACAACACTTCTTTCTCATGAGATACCCACGACGTATACCGCGTTTCGTTACAATACAGCAGAAATTACGACCGGTATGAGAATATTAGTACTTTAGGTCCGGAGTAAACCCCCCCTCCAAATAACCCGATTTAGTTTATTTTTACAACCCATTTTCCTCTGTTGATTACCACCACGAATACCAAGTTTCGTTGAAATATAACAAAAATTACGGCTGGCAGGGGCAAATTGGTATTGTGGGTCCGGAGTAAACCACCCCCCCCCTCCTAATGAACCGATTTAGTTTATTTTTACAACGTATTTCTCTCTTTCGATCAAAATAACGAATACCGAGTTTCGTTGAAATATAACAAAAACTACGCCTGGTATGGTCAAATTAGTGTTTTGGGTCCGGGGTAAACCCCCCCTTCCGGTGGACCGATTTTGGTGGTTAACGAACTCGTTCAATCGTTTACTAATTGAACGCTATATACCACGTTTCGTGAAGAAAAAACAAAAACTCTGGCCGCTATCGTGTAAACAGACACATATATATATATAAATTTTAACGGGGGTCATTTTCGGTGTCTACTAGGTAGGATCGATAAAGATTCGAAGAAATTTTTCAAAAATTCCGTCATGAGTGCAACCTCAATAGCTACTTTCCTTCGGAGGAAAGTGCTAAAAGGAATGCAACATATTCTATATCGTTACAGAAGAAACTTTTTTTTTTTTATTGTCCTTTACAAACTTGGGGTAGAAAATACCTATTTTTAGTATGCGGAAAATTTCCAGTTTGAAGAAGGGCAGTGGAAAGGTACAGTTAATCTTCAAGGCAGTATTTAATTAGGGAACAATTGATTGGCTTTCATTAGTGATACAAAGTGAACACTTAGAAATTATTCTTGTTCCGGAAGATATCGTTTTTTGTTTTTTTTCTCTGGCATTCGATTTATTTTCTTTCTGGGTAAACAAGTGATGTTTTACTTGAGTCGACTTCGTGTCGGAAACCCTTTATTTAAATAAATATTTATAATTTAAATTTTAATGCCTACTTTTTGGGCGGCTTTATTTTTTCGGGAGAAGAACCACCAACCCTTGTATGAATTGCACCCACGACCAGTATTGAATGTAGAAAATAATTTCAGAAAGGGCCTGGGAACACTAGGGGAATTTGGGGTGACAAAGTTTTAAATATTTTAGTGTAAAATGGTGAGTTTTGGCGTCCTCTGGACACCTAGTAAACGAGGGTAAATGTTGAAGACATTTTTCGTTTTTATAAGTTTTCTTCAACAAAATTTCACAACAAAATTTATAGGTTTTTCGTGAAAACAAAATTTCTGGGAGGGGGCCTTATATACGCCCATGCCCACAACCCAAGGCACGAAGTGCACGCGCCTATTAAGACTCACGGAAACTGGGCCTCCTGTAATAAATAAATATAAAAGGTCTTTTTCAGAACAGACCCGCCAATGATTTTATCTAGTTACTATTACATGCTGACAAATAATTTATTTATTTTACTTTTAACCTCCATTATTATTAACTAAGAATTTTAGGACGGGTTATCTATCTACCACCCTTGGGGACAAATAAAAAAAATATATTTTATTATTAACATGTGTTATTAAATTTATTAAAAACTTTAATTTGTATCAATTTGTACAAGAAGTAAATTCCTAAGATAGGTTAAATTTCTGATGACCAATATTTCATGTCCGTTTTTGCTCTTCATTATTGTTGGGAGTATCCATTATTTACGTACAATAATCGCACTAACTGCAACTTTGCATTTTTCATATAAATCAAATAATCTTTCATATTTATGAACGTGTTTATAGCGTCACTGGAATGATATATATTATCATCATAACATGTCGAACTAGTATTTCTAAAGTGACACAACTCAAAAATTGGTGTTTTTCATTTAAGGCTATGAAAGACTTGGTCAATATCTCTTTATCAATCAACAAAACTTTATGTACCTAGCTTCGGAGTTTGTACACAAGAGAGCACTTGTATCGCCCTTCCTAACTTAACCCTGGAACACTAACCCTAATTCATCCTACGCTATTACTAACCTGTGTATCAATTTGACGTATACACAGAAAAATGACTTAGAACTTGATTATCAGGGATAATGGAGAAATCTGTTTTTTATAAAAAAATGAATATTTGTCAATATTTAATACATAAAAATAACATAGAGCAACAAAAAATATGGACCATTTCAGGGGTATGGAATACTATTTTAGAACTTGGAATAGTTTTAACCAACTAAAACGCTTACACCTAAAATAAAATAGTTTTATGAACTAAGTAATCTTATTTTATTTATTTTTAAAGGTTTTGTAACACATTTTTACCGATCAAAAATATTTCCGGGGGGGGGGGGGGGGCTGCAGCCCCCCCTTACATACGCCCATGGCCTTTCAAAAGAAATAATAACTGGAATAATAATAATAATAATACATAATATAATATCCCAATGCCTTCTCGACTTTTAAAATAATTACTTCGTTAGCAATGTGTATTTTGCAATTATTTATTTACATAATTAATTAATAATTAATGGTGTAATTATATTTTAGGTGCTCGTTACTAACTCTGTGTCAAATTGATGCAATTTATGAGTCTTTATTACTACCTATACGTCAGAGTGACGAAGACTTAATGCTCATATTACTAACAGTGCATCAAAATTACGTCGAAAAATTTACGTGTATTACTAACCTCTACGTTTGATGCACTGTCTTCTGGAAAAATCAAGGTCACACCTATCTAATCACTCGCTGAGAGGTGAAATCATGCTGGATGTGGGTAGGAGGAAATTCTCCAGGAATAGGTGGGGGGGTAGACTGGCTCTACTCCCATTTAACGGAAGAAAATGATAATTGATTACATTCATATGCGTCAATGTGACGCAGGTTAGTGTTCCAGGGTTAATGTCATGCTCCCTACATAGGCAAGAATTACACATTCTTAGTTGAGTTTTATTTTTAGTGTTGTCACTTTAGAAATTCTAGTCCGATATGTTCGCATAGATTGTGTAGGCAGCTAGCAACAGTAACAGTTACTAGAAAATCACTGGAGGGCTGATCTAAATAATACCCTAGAAGACGATTGGTGCTCGCTCTAGAAAAATTTTATAGTAGGCACTTCCGGATTGCTTAATTTGGTCAATCTTTTAAGCGGGTTCTTCTTAAGCAGGGAGGGAGGAAACTCACTAAACTTCAACATACGACAAGCGCGATTCGATCCACATCTCCTCCAATTAGAATTCGGCCACTCAACCATGGGGAGACCTGATAGTATGGTAAACATATATTTATAAATAGTTTTGCGAAACTCTAATTATAAACAGGGAAATCCGGTTTTTGGAAAGTCCTGAGAGCGCCCCACATCTCAAGGATGGACTAGTTATTATTCCGTCTCTTCTTCTTCTTCTGTCCGCAGAGTCCAATTCATTCCAATCGAACAAAAAGATAAAACTTAAACTTCCTTTGTATTTAACATTTTTTCATTTATTTTACTTTTCATAAGACTTAATTTTCTAAATACGTCAGCTTTGAAACGGATTTAAATTGAGTGTGTACGAAGGGGAACCGAAATCAAACAGGTCTAACTCGCAAAAACTTCAAAAACATTTTTTAGTGTAATACGTAGCCCTGGTGTCATATGGAAGGCTTAGATTAAAAAGTCCGATCCACAGGAACTGCACCATTTAGCGCGTTTCCATAACGTTATTTTTCTTAGTGTTATTTGGAAATATTTGGCAACAGATAATATTTATAAACGTTTACGTTTCGTGCGAATTTTGAGGAAAAGCTGTAGCTCCAGTTGGTGGATTCTATTTGTTAACGAACGATTACACTGTTGTGCACGAAAATCCTCCTTCAAACCAAAACATGCTTTCATACTGTTTTCAAATGTGCTGAACACGAATTTGAAGTCAGATTCTGTCTATCACGCACAGTTTCACGCAGAAATTCTTTTTGGCATCAAAACATAGTGAAAAAAAATTCAAAAGCCCGATGATTTTGAGCGCAATGAAGTATATGTGAACGGAAAAAAAAAATTGATGGGAATATTACAAGTGGTTGAAGAAATATGGCTAAAAGTGTTTTTTCAGTTTTTGATCTTGAGCATTCGACAAATGCAGCAAATTCGACATCTACTCAAGGACCTCACTTTTGAAGCAAAGTTAAATACTACTGAGAAAAAGGCTTAGATTACTTTTCGAGAGGTATGTGCTAAGTTTTTGGGAAACGAAAAATCTAGAGACTACCGAAAAATAGTCCAAGAACTGCTTACTTCATATAAAACATTGGGATGCAATATGTCCTTAAAAATACATTTCCTGCATAGTCACCTAGACTTTTTCGCCCCAAATTTGAGTGCAGTTTCAGACGAACATGGAGAACGATTCCACCAAGACATATCCAGAATGGAAAAAGATATACTGGCAAATGGAATGAGAAGATGCTGGCGGATTACTGCTGGACACTGCAGCGGGAGACAGAGGAGGAAGAGTACCAAAGAAAAAAAATACTCATTGACGATGTGTGTATATTTTTTGAGTTGTGTCATATCTAGTATTATACCTGATAGCATGCAGGATTCAATTAATTATATTTTACCGTTGAAAAAGAAAAAAAATTTTCATTTCTTCCAAGTTTCTCCTCTTTTCTCTCAAAATCAGAGGGTGATAGAATTTTTCTGAGTTCAGATTCGGACTCAGCACACCTGAAAACATGAGAAACAGGCAAAATTGTTCAAGGGAGGGGAGAAAAGTTTTTTTTTGCAGAACAGTGTTATTTTTCATTTTGTTTTGGGTATTCGCATCAATATTGGACTATTTTTATCGGTTTTAGACTCCCTGAACGATTGGTGTTTTCGTTTCCTAATAAACGTCGACATTTCTCGTCACCACTTTTGCTTATAAAATCATCGGGGCAAGGTCAAATCTGCGTTGGCTACCCGTAGGTATGTAGGAACCACGGTAAAGAGTGATATTCAGAGGATAAATCCTACGTTCTGGAAATTAGTTCATTATATAAATAACCCATTATGTTTTTAACAACTATCATTTGTAAAATTTCCAAATATAAGAACATATTTAGTTATTTAAAACAATTAGAGACTGTCAAAACATTCATTAGGGGCATTTCAACATAACAAACCAGCCACCATGAGGTGTTTACACCGCGATTACTAGAACGAAGGTCAACAGAGGATTACTAACATATTAAACACTTCGTACTTACAGTATTTAGCACATGAAAGGCCTCGTCCTAGTAATAAAGCGGTTTTTTTCGCTGACATAGTTTCGGTTCCTTCAAATGCCTCGTTACTCCGAAAATTAACAAGGCCCTATATGCAGACTACTTATTGAAGTAACTAGCTGTTTTGAATGTTTGTTTTCATATATTGGCTTGATGAATCATAAGAATGAGATGTAAAACGTCCGATTCACAAGAACTGCGTCATCTTAGCGCGGTTTCCTTCTAATCACTAGTGCTATTATTGAAGGATTAGAAGAAGTTATAGGTGGAGTTTGATCTTTCGTGAAAAATATAAAAAAAAATTTCGAAGAGAAAATAGATTTATGCCACAACAGGAAGCTGACAGTATCATGAGCGACTCTCGCCACCTACTCAACGTTCGCTCTTGGAAACCCTCTAACACTGTTTCGTACTTCCTTACCTTGTTTTAGTAAAATACTCATTTTACTTTTAAAAGAAATTAAAATAAGCAACAACCAATAAAATCGTTTGATAAACAAATACAAAACCCCATTCAAAAGAGCAAAACTAACAATTTCGAAGTTTCAAGTTCTTATTCCTCCGATTGGCATCGCCCCAACGAAAACTACATCAAAACCTTTCTTGAAGATATTTTAGTAAGCTTTCGAGTGGTTATTTTCTACTTATGTCAATTTTCTAACCGTTTTCGAGATATTTTAGAAAATATACGAAAATCCCAAAACATTTCATGTCTCTTAATAAAATATTTTAATCTAATATTTTCTTAACTCCAAACGGAACCAAAATTTAAAAATCTTTGATTATATGAATTTCAAACAAGCTGAAAATATTTTAACTTAATCCTATGATTCAAAGTACCCAAATCAAAAACTTGATTCAAAAACTATTTTCCCACGTTTCTCGAAAAAGGTTGAAAATATCGCTTTTAAAATGGTTTCATTCGTTTTCCTAGTCCAAGAAGCGTATAAAAGGCTTGCCAGCATATGATGTAAGTGTAATGATTTTTCCAAAAATGGACGGATTCTGCTGGTTAACGAACTTGACCTTTCAAATTAGACGAAAGATTTTTGTCCACCGCCGTTATTTTCGATCTCTTCGGATACTGAAACGTAATATTTTCTAATCTGCACTTCCGGATTGCGTCATGAGGTCAACCTTATAAGCAGGGTTCCTCCCAATGGAGGGAGGGAGGAACCGCCCTCTTAATCACGTGATTGAAATTGGTCTCTGATTTATTTATTAAAACCACAAAATCCCTATTGCCTAAGCAGAAGTACCGGTAATCCTTCATCTGAGTGCCATTGCCAACCTAAACATGTCCTCGAATTCCATTAAGCCAATGAGCGCGGTAGGAAGTGTTCAGTGTTAGGCATAATTCGCCTCAATGGCACAGACCGGAATCCCCAGTGGACGGACTATACTCTTGTAGACATTTTTACTCCATATGAACAAGAAGCGTCAAAAAAACCAGAACTATGTTTAATTTTGAAAATGTCATTGCTTTAGGTTTCTTGGAAAGCCCCTATGATAATTTTAGATGCTAATCGTCAAAGATGTGATGCATTACTCATAAAATAAAAAAAATAACCAGCTGTAGTGGCATAAATAAAAATATTTTCAAGAAATTAAAATGCTTAATAAAAATCATGTTAATAAAAATTATCGTTTATTTCAATATATTTAATTACTGGCCCAATTTATTAAGAATAACTCTACTTGCAGCCAGAGGGTTAAGACATCATGACCTCCTACCTACACTAATTTACAATTAATTTCATAATTATTTCTAATTGAGAAGATACAGATGTACCGTTAAGATGTAGAAGGTATTGATCATCAGGGTTTCGGTCTTTTTGATTCAATAAAATACTACATTTTATAGTTAAAATGTGTTTATTTACGCCAACGTTTCGGCTTGATACACGAGTCTTCTTCAGGGCTATGGACAAGAGGGAGAACTGTCCTGTTTCGTGGAGGCTACATTTCTGTGTGTACTACAGTGCTTCTCATTATTATTTCGTTTTCTTGGCTTGTACACACTTTATTATTATTTAATTTTTTTACTTATGAGCAATCAAGAATTATTTGTGTATTTTATATATTTCTTGCATATTATATATTATCTAAAAGCTACTTTGATACCAAATTTACCAAAATTAGGGTGTATTTAATGTATTATTTCTCTATATTTAATTAACAAACTTCTCTATATATAATATTTAATCTCTACTTTCTTTCGTTTTAGCCTTCGTGCGATTTATAAACTTCATTTTACCGTATCTCCTTGTTCGTCGAGACTTTCCAAAACAGGAAACGTCGTTTCGTGACAAACTTTCTCTCGGGCGTGCAATTGCTTTTGAAGGGAATTGTCAAAACACCTGGCAGAACTTCTCCTTCGTGGATTAGGCTTTGTTTAAACATTGAGGGGAACTAAATCGAAACTATTGCGTAAATAAGTCCTTATGTATATTAATGTAAAGTAAATTATATTCTGGTGAATTACTCACCAAACGGTCATACGATTTATTATTAATGTTATTTACAGATTTTCGTTGCAAATAAACAAACATTCCAGTCGCCACAAACAATAAAGAATATATATATATGGGGGCGAGGTTAGCTCAGTTGTAGAGAGAGCACTGGACTAATATGCTGGAGGAACTGAGTTCAAATCTCGTGCAAGCACTAAAGATTTGTATGTTCTTATGTCTTCCTTCGTGTGTTGGATTCGACCTCCTTGACCGTCCCTCGGCCAACCCAGCCCTAAGCGTTAACTTATCAATGGGCTCCTGATGAGAAACTTAAAGTGCGAAACTACTTGAGCTGGAGTTAAAAAAAAATCATTTTTATTGATTCACGCATTTTATTTGTTGACCCTTATATTTAGGAATCCATAAAATATATCAAGTAGCGAAAGGAAGAGTCTGTAAACGGGATGGCGTTTCAAATTGATAATCTCAGTTACAAGACATTAAAATTCCTACTGTAGTCAATAAATATTTTAAATAGTATTTTAAGAGGAAAATAGAGCTCGTCTATTCAGACAGATAATACTAGTATGATTTTTCACATAATGAGACCTTGCAAGCAGTAATTTAGACTTTCTTTGCGCACGGAAAGCCCATTAAAACTAATAATGCCGCGGCCATAAAGGAAATCCATTAAGATAAAGAGTATTTAAAAGAGGAATGATTGTATGCTGCTCCTGCTATGTATGGGAGACGGCTCAGGGCATACCGTTATATAAGAGAGGGTGTTCTTCTAGTAGCCTTTGCAACCAGTGATACATGCAAGGATTCTTAACTCTTTCACAATATGCCATCACTTATGGGTCGTTAAGAAAGTTACTTATACACTTAAGTTGGAATTTCCGAAGTATATTGTCGTCGGTGTTCTGTAATTGTATTGAAGTTAATAAACCAAAAGAAAAATAAATAAATACACGGGGAATTAAAAATGGATTTATTATTACTCAAAATTTCGTCACACAGGAGCTGCAAATTCCTCTGAAAGTGATAGTGTACACTGCATTCCTAGATAATTTGTTTAAAATAACCTATATTGATTTATTTATTTTGAGTTCCCAACAAGATGATTTGCTCTTTAAGTTAATGTGCGAACAAAGGTAATAATTATACAGAACCGTATAAACAAGACATACAATTATAAACAAAAAACAATGCATAATTGGGAAGATTATTTATAAAATAGTAGACTTTGGCAGACAAAAAAATTTAAAACTAATAAAAATAAAAAATAAAGTAAAACAAAAATAAATAAAAACATTAAAAATGAAGAATATATACAAATTTATGTTAAGTAAATTATAGCTTATTAAAAAAGTTTAATTTATTTTTAAGTTTCAGATATTTTAGTGTATTATCGATGTGTATACTGTCCTGTGAGAGTAGTTCGTGTAAATCATTTGGTAGGTCAGTGTTTTCTCTTTCTCTGCAGTCTGTAAGTTGAACAGTCTAAAGTTTGGTTTGTCCTGTTTTGTCATTAAATATGAATGAATGTGTCAAGTGTGATGGTCCAATACGTAGTCTATTAAGCACGACTAGCCTATGACACTCCCCGGACCGAGACCTACCTGTGTGACAAGTTGGGCCAAAATCGGTTATACGGTGCGGATTTGTATAAGGAACAAAAAGACAGATAACACAAACAGCTGATTTTTATGTATATAGATTTGGAACAAATCAAATTGTTAATATAAGCCATGGAAATTTCTCAGATAAAATTGGTCAATGATAGTGGAAAACTCACGGTTTATGAAAATAATGCTGAACCATCTAATTGGCACCTTAGCACCATTGGAGGACATTATTTGCCAAATAATTTATTCCCTGTTTTAAGATCGTTGTTTGGGCATCTAAAAATAAACAATTATAAGTTATCTTAAAAATATATGATTTGCCAGGTATGTTTACAACAAGGAGATCCATCACCGAAGTTAAGCAACGTCGGGTGTGGCCAGTACCTGAATGGGGACCAACCACGTGCTGTAGGCGTTATAATAGGGTTGCGACCTGTACATAGCCCGGCGTTAATAGTCCGTTAAAAGAAGATCCGGGTTCCCAGCTTAAATTTGGCCAGCAACTTACTGCTTCGAATGCACACTCTAAAGAGTAGCATAAATATTATCCCTAAGAAAATGTGCACTGAAGGGTGACAGGCGGAGAAACCAGCATGAAGCATTGTGTGCTATAGAGAGGCAAAGAGATTCTCTCCATTGGAAAGCCAGCCTATTCCAGATAAGTTCAAGTCCTACCTCGCTGGAGTAAGTCCTTTCCCCTCGGGACTTCGCCTCCCTGCAAACCGGATTCCGGCCTCATACCAACACTATACATCTTCCATTTACAAACCATTCTCCTGGCGTACAGGCCATAATTCATTTACATTTCAATGCGATTTATCAATATTATTTAGGAATCTCGCTTTCCTGATAATTGGATCATGTTAATCCGAAAGGAACCAAACGACAGTATCAATGTTCTGAGAAAATTATCCAATAGCGCGTTAGTTGTAATATCACAGGAATTCAGTTAATTAATATTTCTCAAGAATTTGTAGACAAACTATACAATATTCGACAAACAATTTCCATGGTGTTTCTATCTAGAATAATATTTCTGACAACTAAATAGCTGAAAGCAAATAACACTTTTTTTCAAAATAAGGCACTTGGTTCCTTTCTGATTAACATGATCGAATTAGCAAGAACATTTGGCATGAATAAAGAATAGATAGAATTACATTTTAATATGTGTGTGTGTGTGTGTGTGTATATATATATATATATATATATATATATATATATGTGTGTGTGTGTGTGTGTGTGTGAGAGAGAGAGAGAGAGAGAGAGGAAGTATATGTGCTCGGTTAAATGGTTGGTTCTTTCGACCCCAAACTTTGCTTGCAACATACCCATATCAAACGATTAGATGAGTCCGTTAACCAGCACAATCAATTCTCGAAGAAATGAGGTCTGCATGAACTCGGAGCTTCCTAAACATCAAAGAAACTCGCTCCATAACATTTAGATGTAATGAAATAGACGTATTAGAATTATAAAGAAAATCGGTCCATTACAAGTAAAAAATTATTACCAAATTATTAATTTTTTCTGACCAGCCTTAATGCTTCCATTCAACGAAACTTTCTTATTTTACAAGTAATGTGAATGATATGCTGTAAAAATAATCAAGATCTGTGTATTAGGAAGTGGGGTTTACCTCAACCACACTTCAAGGCAAAATGTAAATATGCACCTGTGGTATATATTTTTTTCCCTATTCTACGAAACTAAATTACAGCATTGGAAAATAATTATTAAAAATACGTATTATCGCAAAAAGAAGGTTTCTCAGATTGATCAATCAGCTGATTAAAAAAATAAAAAATAAATTTTCTATAACAATTTTATAATTTTTATAAAATTGGTAGAAGGTAAATTAATAGAATAAAATAAAAACTGTTTTACATACATTGCCCCTACCGTTTTTACATCCATTTTAATTCCTCTGTGGGGGCACTAAGACTAGTTGACTAACAAGGGGAGTATACAGCGTTGGGGTCACCGATCTGGACCAATTTTTTTCTGGTGATTCTACATAGAAAAATAGTCGACATGTGTCCGAGCGTTCCGTCCAATGCGCCTTAGGAACCGAGAAATAAAATAAAATAGGTTAAAAGTGCTTTATTTTTTATATCGAGTTTAGAAAATGATATCGATATGATTCTTTCACCAATTTATTTGTTTTTTAGAGTAGATTAAAAGAAAAATATAATCGTTAAACAATAATTTATATTTCGTCAAATATACTCAAAAATATGCTTACGTATATGTATATTATACATTTTTTACACCAAAAATAATAGCAGATTTAAAATCAGCACCCCAAGAAACCCTAATATGGCGAATATAATTGAAAACAAAAAATGATGATTTTTCCCAGTCTGGAAGAGACTAAAAATTTGTAAGCGAAAAAGAAATGTGTCGTTTTGAAATTCAATATCTCCCCTTGAGATAATCCGATTTCTACGTCTTTGCAATCTTTCAAAAGAAGAAAGACTCCTTTTTCTAGCCATATAAATGACTATTGTATTACCTCAAAAGGTACTTGCAAAAAATTGTTCTCAAAATAAAAATAAAATGTAAACTTTTTTTGCATATAACGTCAATCCCAGAACACGTAGAAACACCCCAATTGGAGGGAAATGTGTCACATTAGGGCCTTTATCGGCCCTCCAAGTTTGGGTGAATCGGGTAAATATTCTTTGAAATATGGCCAGATTGTTGAATCTTTAACAAAATTATAATTATAAGGGTCCCCCCTTAGCGAAATTTAAAATAATTTTTTTCTTATTTTTGTTATATTCCCAAAATTTGAATTTAGGGGTTTTTCAACGTGCTAAAAACGAATCTGACATGCGTTTTTAAGTAAAAAATATAACAGATGTGCAAAGGTATGACTGATACCTGTATTACCCCGCCCTTGTCTAACGGCGTGCCAGTAGAGCAAGGACATTCGCAGTAGGTTATGTTTATTTTAACTGACCACGATTACCACCGTTCTAATTCTTGCAAGAACTCTTAAATAAATATGTTGATAAACCACCTGTATTCGATTTATTATCAACAAGTATATCTCTGAATATCTTCCGCAGTATATATGAACACAAGGGAAATTGTACTTTCCAATATATACTCTATTCAAAGAAGTAAAAAAAAAAAACACGCAACCAAATTTCAATAAAAAGCAATATAATAAAATTTTTATCAAAATATCTTACAAACAAAAGTATTAATATAATAATACAGCGCACAAATCTATAGATATATTGTCGTCAGTGTTCTGTAATAGCAATGATGTTAATTGAAAAAATTAAATTGGAATCACTAAATAAAATTGAATTATAAATGATTAAAACAGGGGTTTATGACTACTCAACCCTCAGGACGTTCAACTCACAGGAACTTCGTCATCACAGGAGCGCGATTCCACGTCTTTATTATCCAGAGTGCCACTTGGAATATATATATATATATATATATATATATATATATATATATATATATATATATTTATATATATATATATATATAAAGTCATTATCTTGTTAAAATTTTAAACACTTTCTTGTACAGAAAACGTACAATGGAGCAAATTACTTAATCGGCCTTTTCGAATTCCACATGGAAACATCAATTAAAAACAACCAAAAATTCTCGTTTTACTGCACATTATTAGTACTGCTAAAACCAATAAAAAAAATACAAGAATATATAAAAAAAACTGAGGAAGAAGATACGAAGAAGCGTTTAAAACAGCGAATCAAAAACGTTTGATGTTTTATACACTTATTTCTCCGACTAAGGTCGTGCCATCTAAAATTGGAACCATTTTGTAGAGATTCATGGAGCTTTGGAATGGCTTTTCTTCGTATACGATGATTTCCACTTTTAGACTTTAGAAGGCTCTGTAATTGTAGAGTGTTGCAATGTGACGTAGCCTACCTTTTAGTAAACTCAGACGAGTCATTGTGTAAAGTTTATTCTTTAAAGTGATTACAAAGATCTATATGTACAACTGGTGACGTATGTTCAGAGCATGGTGTCATCGTTAAAATGAGAAGTTTTGAAAAAAAATGTTTAAAGCAGGTATGGGCAACCTTTGACTTGTTGTTAGACAAACGTTAGTGTGCAAATACGTTGGCGTGCCGGATTTTAAACAAACACCGGATTTTAAATGAGTGTTCATAAATTTTAGCTATAGATATCAAACTTGAAATAATAAGACAATGTTATTGCTATACAATTCATTAAAATAACAAAACGAAATGAAAAAAATAGGTACAAAATTACAATTAAAGCATAAGATTTGGAATTGTTACAAACTGCGATAGTTAAATAGCGACAGGAAATCAATGAGACTCTCGGCTTGCTCGCTCACTTGATTCCCCAGAAGCAACCCCGATCTCACTCCATCTTCCCCATTTGGAGTGAGTGTGAGTAAGTAGTGTATTTTTTTTTTTTTTTTAATAGGGTTTTCAAAATGTCTCTCTGGCCGGATCATATATTACAGAGGGCCTTTTGTCACCCACATTTGCTTTAAACAATTACTTCCTGGATAAACCCTCATAAGCAATATTCCTTCACAATTTTCCAGCACAAAGGAAATTTATAAAATCCAATTGCCAAAATAATTAACCATATTTCAAATTTTCGACTGAGGGGGGAGATGAAATATTCTGCGACCCTGACCTATAGAATGAGAATTCATTTATCCTCTTCAAGAGCATTCCGACATGATATTGGAATCGTGATGAATGTTCCCCGACCTGCACGCCAATCTCATAATTCGAGGTCTACATAATGGGCTTTTACATCCGACCCTTTAATGGAATTGGACATCCCTCTTTAGCATTCGTCTGGGACGTGATGAAAATAAAAGTCAGGCAGGATCTGCGTTATCTGATCTTATCCGTAGTGACATTTGACAAGCTTATATAATAAAATAAAAGCAGTAATTCCTTCGATTTGTTAATTAGTAGTTTCGATAAAAAACGTGATTCAGGGGCACCAATGCACATGAAACTGGAAGTACTTAAGTCTGAGAGGAAAATGCTCTCTAACTCATTCTAAAGGTACTACTCTCTATTACAAACAACAAGTAATATAAACACACTTTTCATTTACTTATCTTAGGCCCCAGACCTTCATCTTGTTTATTTGTATCTGCTTGGTCCTTGTATCAGACAAAACATTCCATTCACATCCAAATTTGTTTAATAAAATCAAGTTAAAAAAAAAAAATTAAAAAAAAAATAAAAAAAAAAAAAAAATAAAAAAACTCGTTTACTCGAGGATCCAAGAAGATGGACAGAAATCTCTCTTCATGTGAAGAGAGGGACAGAGACCATCAACATATTTGATGGTAATTTCTCCTCATCAATCCTCTTCGTGTGTGAAAGTAAGTAATCACAAGTACAGGATGGTCTGTAATTGGGGCGTGGAACTACTGACCTCCCTCGTCCTTTCTTATGTACCTTCCAGGATCAAGATCATTTCGAGCATGCAGCAATGCAACAGGGCTAACACCATTACGAAGGGAGAGGAAATTACTCTTGAAGTAGGATTGTTTATAGTCCGCTTTTTTTGGAATCTCTACCATCGTAAATCTATCAAACGGGAGGGAGGTTTTATAGTTCGTTTGTTGTATATTCCATTTCTATGGTGGGCACACAAATCCATTTAGCATTGCAATCACTAACCCCTGCACTTCTAACGAAGGGATACAATACACAGATGTCTGATAAAGTGGATTCTCTGAATTTGTTATAAGCCAGTCCTTCTAGACTATCGAAGGAATCAGCTTATTTGGACTCCTTTCGAATTTAGGAGGAATTTAGTAACTGAACTTGTATCTTTCAAAGAACGTTACAACAAAATCATTTACATTTTCCTCGATCCTGGTAAATAGTTGAAAAAAATTGTTCCGCGTGAAGATTTGTGAGTACTGCTTTTAGTTCCAACAATATGAAACTTGATATACATTTCTAAAACTAAAAATTGGGCGGATTCGCTAAAGAAAAAAATGGCCCTTTAAAAGTGGGGCTTATCAGCCAATAAGGTCTGTACAGAATACGGACTAAAATTTGAATGTGCCTCTTGCAGTCATGAATTCTACTTTCTTGCAACGAATCTATGTATAACATGTCTTATAGAGCTAAAAAATGTGATTATTAAAAAATATCGAAATCGAAGCAGACTTAGGGTCCTTACAGAATGGAGCATAGAAAGGCCAAAGAGCTTAGCGAAGCAAGTTGCTTTGACGACTAAGTTGTAATCGTTGCAATGTCTTTGCTCTGCTTTTTACTCTCCATATGCTCTACTTTGTAAGCATCCTCTTTTTACCTGAAAACATAAATTGCACGGATAATTATTTAAATGTTAGCATCCATTTTTAATGAAATATATATTTGAAAGAGTACTTAGAATTCAGTTTCTAACGTTCCAGGTTACTAAATTTGTTTCATTTTTATATTATTTTATTTTTTAGTGTTGCAGAACGCAATTTCGTCTTTTGAAATCTTTTCATCCTATTTGGTAGACTTAAGGCCGCCAAACAGTTTGAAACATAACAATGTAATATTATAAAATTGAAGTTAGTTTCCATTGCTACAACCTGGTAGGTTCTACATTTGACTAGAAGAAGTAATTTTGTTTCTATGGTTTACACACCAGTTTTCCATTTAAATTGAGCTTAGACGCCAATAGGTTGCATAAGCCTAAACACACAAAACCCCAGCGACATGTGACATCCGAGAAAAGGCAGCCTATAGAGGAAATAGCCATTGTCCAGGAATACTCAAAAGTGAATATAATCGGCGCAACAGGTTACCGAACCGCCAAGGGAGACAGTTTGGAGTCTTAGCCGTCGTCCAACTGGATGACCGCCAATAACTGGAAGAGCCCCTTCACGTAACTACATCGTACCCTATTCCTAGAACTGTCCTGAGAAACTGGTTTCAGTCTGATGGTTTTCTCCTATCTACGGATGAGAATTAAAAAATAAAAAAAAATAAAAAATTATAAGTGGATCTCTAGGCTTAAGTGTTCCAATTTATTTAATACCTACAGGCTGCGTTGCTTCACCAGAAAGCTCAAAACACACAATTCTGGAACTCACTAAAGATATAATACGTCCACATCAATCTTCATTTCCATATTATGACACAGATCAATTTATTTCCTTCTCCAAATAATCTTTCCAACCATCAAAATGAATAATCTTTCATTCAATGAAAATGCCCGACCAAACATTGCTACCTATACGATAACGAATTTGGAGTATCTCCATCAATTCCACTCAAAATTGGAAGGTCCTTGGTTGTCCTGAATAGATCTTTTAGTACGCGGGATCCAATAAAACAAGTTCTAGGAAAATAAATTTAAACATTTTAAGAAACGCGAGAAACGTTCTTGATTAGTATCAAGCTAGGTTTACACTAACAATTTTCGAAATAATTTCGCCCCATAGTTGAGCGAGGGATGATAAATCAAGATCAGTGCTTTTAGTTCGTCGAGGAGTACAAAAATCGATATTTCATGTGTAATCCGAAAAAATACTATTTCAATCGCAATAAAAAAAAACCTAAGTCTTATTTCTGTACCCTGGAGGTCAAGGACACTATGTCCATTTTCTTATTAAATTTACTAAACAAGACGTTCTTAAAGTGGATCTTTCGATCCATATAATGGTATCCATATATGGCTCTGTCTTTTGTTCCCATAAGTAGCGAAGTTATGACAGTGAAAAATAAAATCATTTCCATTTTCATTAGAGGTTAAAGACCCCACGTCGTGAACTTGGTGTTGTTTGACTATGATCAATATTTCCAATTATCTATCAATGCCAAGTACCAAAGAAACAAATTTTAATAATTCAAAGTTATAGAAAATTGGCTCTCCTAAACAATTACAAATATGGAGTCCTTTACGTCCGGGGTACAAATTTATAAATAAATATCTTGATTTAAAATTGACATTGATATGATAGAAAACGTGGCCAGAGGGATAAAACAAGACTCCGTTTATGTGGCAAAACCAGTAATGAAGGCAGCTTGCCTCATTACTGCTATTCTTCGCTCTGAAATGAACGTAATTTTGGGTTGAGCGAAATTTCACTAGCAGCGAGTAAGTTTAGCCCTTGTGAGTTTCTCTATTGTAAATCCAAAATTTTTTTTTTTTTTAAACGCAATTTCAATAGATAACATATTTTCTTGCGGCTGAAGGCTTTATCCAAACTACACTCAAGCTGCTCTTTCGGCTGATTCAGAGAAGTCCTCTCTTCAAACCGTTCCTGAGTACACGGACAAAGCGGAGGTTGGATATTTTTTCAAGCATACCACGATTCTGAAACCCCCAACAACCAACCAATCACTATACACTCACGTGCTTCCAGGTTTTACTCTATTTGGAAAATTAAATATACTAAAGCATTAAATAGCTGACCTAATGAAACAAACCCAGAAAATATCTCATTTCTTCATACTCATATGAGTGGAAGATTAAATTAACTTTAGTATATAATAATAGGTCCTCCAATAAAAATAAAAAAGTAAACAAAAAACACGAAGACCGGTGCACTTAATTAAAATGGTGGGGATCGAATTCTGAACTACATCCAAAGTACAAGGCTGCCGTATCCTGACTGAAGTGGATCGCCTTGTACTATCTGCTTACTCCAATTTCTGGCAGCCAAAAGGTGACTGCCAGTTAAATTGGTTGGTAAGATGTCATCCGAAGTATCAAGCAATTAGTTTAACTTTAAATGGAGACAATGAAATATTCCAATGGCAATAAAAATGTTGCTAAGCCGACTGAGTTGAAATTGTTGCTATGGTTTCTGGTATGTCAGCTGGTCCACTATGTTTACTTCCCTTTAACTTTAGTTAATTTTTCACCTTCAGTGGATCGCAACCGTTTTCAAGATATTCTAGAACGTATAAGGAAAGACCAATATCGATCATGTCATTTTATTTATTAACACTTATTTTGTTCAAAACACCGAAACGATCCACAGCAAGCGGAACTCACTAATGCAGAAAAACTAAATTTATATAATTCTATCAAGACAACGTCCATGATAAATATGGGCGAAGAAAATATGTAGTTCAAAGCCTTTGGTTTGTAGCAAGAGGGACGATTCCGAAACAGACTCAAGACTTCCTGCAAGATCTAGGCGTGGACCCCAACGAACTACCTATCCTCTCGGAATCAATCTTGATAAATTCCCTGAGGATAATCCAAAATCATATATACGGGAGCTAACCAGTTGTTTATGAATCTTTCGAAAATCATTTCACCAAATTTGTTCAAACTTAACAAATAATTCTTTGCGTTTAAAATATGACTGAAATTCGTTTAATATTAAAATTATTTAAAACACATCATCAAAATTTATTTTTCCAAACTAATAAAATAAATTTTCGAAAGATTGATAAGTATCTTTTGTTTTTTAGCAACCCAAAACATTTCGAAAGCAAACTTTATTTATTTTTAAATAAGAATTTCTTCTCTCCCTATCCTGACATTAAATAGAATTATTTACTTAAAACTATTAAAAACAATCACTGTTCACTATTAAAACTTATAATTAGATAGTTAGTCATCGAGGTGATAAGAAGTCTGGGAATAGTTGCGATTAGGCAAAGAAACTCAATGAAATGTTTGTAAAAATCTTTGTATATTTATAATATTTCGGCATGTCCTTCGGTAGCTTTCTTCAGCAATGAATGCCTAGGAGATTGAGGAAGACCAAAGCTAGGTGACCATGGTAACAATATACCATATTTGGTCTTCCTCCATCCCTTGGCATACAATGCTGAAGAAGATCATTCCGAAACGTTCTAAATACAGATATTTTCACAAATTTAACTAAGACGAATCCCAACTGATTCCTGACTTCTCATTTTGGAGAAAATAAGATTTTCAAACAGTTATTGAGCATGATTCAAAATTAAAAAATCTATAATCATTTTTATAGTGAGAGGAAATCGTTGACCGATGGGAATGCGAAGGTAGAATATGTCAGGGTTCGGTCGTGGTAATTTAATAAAACTACATTTTTGCTAAGAAAATAAGATTCATTATTTGCCGAAGTATGAGAAAATGAGCGGGTAGGGGAAAGGGACTTTTGATCGCCGATTAAGTTGAGGGTGGTAGTAAAGGAACAGGTTTACAGCTCTGATGAAGGCTTAAATTTGAAGCAGAAACGTCATCAAATAATAAAAATCATTTTCTTGCAAACATGTAGTATTATTAAGCTAAAATTGCAAATTCTATCTTCTCATAATATTTTTATTATCGTAGATCAGGAGTCTCCCGTGGTCTAATGGCTAGCGCCTTGGATTCATAAGCAGGAGATGGTGGGTTCGACTCCCAACCTCCGGCAGGAATTTTATCATCCCACGGCTCGCTGGTAAAATTCCTCGCTGCACCCTGGATGTCGGCGCTAATGACCTAGATGTAGATGCGCCGTAAAAAAAAAAAAAAAAAAAAAAAAAAAAAAAAAAAAAAAAAAAAAAAAAAAAAAAAAAAAAAAAAAAAAAACAATTATCGTAGATCTTTCGATGCCAGGAAATCGGGTATTAGATAAACTAAATCTGAAGAAAATTCTAATCACCGGAAATTTTTTTTTATCAATGCTCCACTACAAAAATGATATTGGTAATAAAATTATTTTTGAAAAAAAAATCAATAAATATTGTCAATATGTAAATGTTTAGGATTAGATTGAAAAACCGACAAATTAATGCCTCAAAAACGTATCCTCACATATGCGTTCTGTTTAAATCACATTTAAAATGTAATACATCATAATGACGACTCTCATTGCTTCGACGATTATTTTAACGACTTCAAATTTATGGGCTCACAAAATAAACCCTTCTTCCCTGATTATAATCATAGAAGGAGCCCGACCTTTAATTGTTTGGCCGACCTGACGACAGGCGTACCATTAAACCACCAATAAATAGATGGTACAAAGCAGGCTACATGTAGGCCATAAAGGATAACCGCTGGTAATTTTATTAAATAACTAGACAAGTTAAAAAGAGTTAATGGGATGAGCTAACAAAAAAAAAGGAAAAAAAAGGAAGTTAGGTTAATAGGACAAATTTACATTCTGGAGCACCATTGGAATCATAGAGGGCATGCCTACCAGAGCTGGGTAAATCAATTTCAAACCATAGTCATGTATCTATAACTAAATAACCAAAATACCGGAAATTTATGTAACTAGTCATTTATTAAATAATAATAATGATAAATAAATAATAAATAATTTGAACATAAACATTATTGCAATATTAATATAATGCTATATATTATTATATTACTAATGCGATTCCTTCTAAAGAAAGACCGCATATATACATTATTACATATACACATCCAAATATACAATTGGAATAATGTATATACACCAGTTTTACAATTCATTTTACGCTCAATTATACAAGAACTAGCTGAATACCCGTGCTTCGTCACGGCAGATAAGTAGTTATTTTATTGCGTTAAATAATGTTTCATTAAAACTAATGCTACTACAAAATTTTGTGCAGTTTATTATAACACGGTTCCCGTCATACAATAAGTTATTCATCAATTGATAAGTAATCAAAGTATAATGTTTCTTGATATGGAAGCGCTCCGGACCAGTGTCAAGAAACAGATGACGTAGAGATAACCTGTTATCTATAGGTTAGCAGTAACAACAGTTTAACCAGTACAGGTTAAAATTGGTTGTCAATAATAAATGTACGTTAAAATTTTAAAATTTATGTTTCCAAGATGTCATTTGGAATCACCCATTATATTTGTGAGCATTAGCAAGAAGTGCTCTGGACTGGAAATGCTGATGGGTGAGGAGGCTGTGCAAGGGTTCGGGATATTATTACCTCGGATGGACCATCACCAGGTATAGCGTAAACTCTATAAAGGACAAAATCACAGTTTATTTCTAGTAATTCAAGGTCTGCCATCATAGTTTAAATTAACCGCAAATAAAAATAATATTATGAAATAGATACAGTACGGTAGCTGACGTGTGATCGTCCTACCAACGCAAGCTGCCTAGGCTCGCCTGCTCTAACCAACTAAAAATTCAAAAATACTGAAAATTTGAATGTCAGAAAAACCTTTCTTAGCGAGTGTTTACGTTATAAATGAAGTATCCATGCAAAATTTCAAAATTTTCTGTAAAGTCCCTTGGGCTGGACGATGGTAGGTCAGTGAGTGAGTGTGTGAGTGGTTTTTGACAAATATATAGTAGATAAAACATTGCATATTCATTCAATTATGCAATTCATTAAATATTTTCAACAAATTTTGCAAATTAACAATTTAACAGATTTTAACTTCGTTAGTTAGATTGTCAGATTTTGTAATGAAATATAGGCTTCAGTAAAGTACCATGTATAGTTTTAATATTTGTTCGTATTTATTGGTATAAATAACAAATTCTTTAAGGATATATATGTACAAACACACATATCTATACGTATTACTAGTATTTACCGTACCCATAACTGTTTACAGCCGTGAAAAAGCCTTGAAGGCTTGCATGTGAAGTCGAAACGTTGGCATAAATATACCTCATTTTAGTTATAAAATATAGTTTCATTCAACACCGAACTCAAATCATCTACACGGTATTAATCTTATTTTGTTTTAGTTTTCCTCTATGAAAAAGCATTGTACATGCCTGAAACTATACCACGATTCTTTTAGAATTATCATAACTCTGATAAATTCGACGATCAATTTCATCACTAAGCGGGATTTTTTTTTATTAATATGTTTTACGTTCCAAATGTACGTAGAACTATCTTTAGAACTATAAATAGAACTATGTATTTTTTTAATTCTAACCATTTCTGATAAGGAGACTTTTTTTTTCTTTTTAGGACTTTCCTCCGAAGGAAAGTAGCTATTGAGGTTGGACTCATGACGGAATTTTTGAAAAATTTCTTCAAATCTTTATCGATCCTACCTAGTAGACACCGAAAATGACCCCCGTTAAAATTTATATATATCTATATATATATATATATATATATATATATATATATATATATATATATATATGCATATATATATATATATATATATATATATATATATATATATATAAATATTTCTTTATTTTGCACTAGGCCTTTCAACACAAATGTGCCATCATCAGGTGCTAACAACAAATAAAAACATGCATTAATATTGTTTGACTCCTTAATAACAATTAACATTGTTTGACTGTTGTTGGACAGTAATTAGTCTAATTATTCTAATTAATAGTTAGACTATACAAAGCATAGATTAGAACATAATGTTATAATTAATAGTTAGAATATATGAAGCAAACGGTAATAGTAAAAATTGGAACATAATATTATAGATTACAGTTTTTTAGTAAATAATTACAAATTCATAAACTAAGGTGTCAGATGAAGTTTTTAAAATAATGTAACTTTATATTGTATTATTACTATAGCTATAATACCATATATGTGCATATATATCCACATATACACACACATATATATATATATATATATATATATACACATATATATATGCATATACACACATACATACACAAACACACAAGGATACATATACATTTATATACATACGACTACACACTCACAGACACACACATACTCACATATACATACACACATCCATATACAAAAAATATATTTGCTAACTATATAATATATGTATAATTACAATTGTGAACTTATATCTACCTCCGTGCAGTGATAGTTGTTACCAGGGGGCTGTGTTCGGGCTAGGACTGGTGAGGGTGGGACTAGTCATAAACGACGGGAGAGGTTCACTTGACAAAAAGGGGCACACTACTTCCCGTTGGATGTTTAAATTATCCTTCTTGCTGGTTTCCAATTTAATAAAAATGTTTTCTAATATTTTTACTTTTTTGTAGTCGTGTTCTCTGGCTAGTAGGGTCATCGTATGAGGGGCCTTAAGGTGGTTCTCCTTTATAAGGTGTTCATAGAAAACGGACTCCCCTTTTCGTAAATGCTCTTTGCACCGTACCCTTAGCTGGTGGCTTTCAAGAGCAATGATAACCTAAAAAATTACATTGTTAGTGTAAAGGACCCTGTAGACTTAAGAGACCGCTCAGGGGTTTATAAAATATGCTGTGGAGAGTGTGGCGCATCTTATGTGGGAAGGACTTCTCGGAAGCTAAGGGTACGGTGCAAAGAGCATTTACGAAAAGGGGAGTCCGTTTTCTATGAACACCTTATAAAGGAGAACCACCTTAAGGCCCCTCATACGATGACCCTACTAGCCAGAGAACACGACTACAAAAAAGTAAAAATATTAGAAAACATTTTTATTAAATTGGAAACCAATAAACTAAATCGGTTAATTAGAAGGGGGGGGGTTTACTCCGGACCCAAATTCCTAATATACTCATACCGGTCGTAATTTCTGCTGTATTGTAACGAAACGAGGTATACGTCGTGGGTAACACATGAGAAAGATGTGTTGTAAAAATGAGCTGAATCGGTCAATCGGAAAGCGGGAGTTTAATTTGTAATATATTTCAATAGAAAAGCCCGCCAGTCGTAGGTTCACAAAGCCGCCACAAGGAGCGCTTTCTACCACTAGAGTGACTGTATCCTGTTCCTGCGTTAGATCAAAATACGATAATATGCGGTTTTTTGTATTTATTACGTAGTGTAGTAGGTACCATGTGTAAACATAACTCTGGAAGCATTTTTATAATTGATCAGTTACTCATTACAAAATTAAAAGAGAACTATTCATGTTTTTATTTTATTTATGTAGGATATTTTAAGCAAATTGTTCTGGAAAGCAGTCTACACTACCCAAATTCTGAGGAAAGTGCTTAGTTGTGCAGCTCCTGCGTGACGGACTTTTTCTTTTAAGGCCAGAACTATTAATTTGATTCACCAATTAACTCTAAAATTATTAAAAATAATGCCAGAACTCTCCATAATTAATGCGTTCCCCGAAATGAGACGCCAGATTTACAGATACAATGAGAGCCATATCACCCATAATTAATCATAAAAAGCTTGGAAGAATAATTTTATACAATTAAAAAAGTAATTTATTAAGATTTATAAACATTTCACGATCTACTTTTCAGTTCCACTTCATATCTTTTATTTCCGTGTAAAAGTAAACGACCTACCGTTTCGTAGATACGTATATTTTTGATCCATTCAAAGCCTAGTATTTAATACCAAGAAGTGTTGAGAACCACTGATGTAAGCGACTAGCTACTACGCTTACGTTGCCGTTCAAACAATGAGAACTATTTCAAAACAATAGTGAAATTGAATTAAGACTTTTTTATGTCAGCAAAGCCATTTATGTCCCGTACGACGTCATTTGGCCTCATTCTTAATTATAGGCCAAAGGCAGGAAGCATCCAAACGAAGCATTTTATATATATATATATATATATATATATATATATATATATATATATATATATATATATAAAATTCGTGTAATATAAAACATCAAATAACGGTGCCAAGACTGGCGGCAGAAATCAAAAGGAATGTAAATGGTCGATTTCGTGACCAGAAACAGGATACCATCAATAGAATAAATTGAGAAATCGTCCTTTAGTGCCGGTAATTGTTGAGAAAAAACTATGGACCACGCAGCTGGCAAAAAAAAAGGGTGGCACATAGACAGTAACAGGCGATACACCAGGGCAATTTAGTTTGTCTCGACATACCAGTCACCTAAAGGCTGCATTCCTATTCGAAAATAACTCCTACAAATGAATATACGCATGTATATTTCTTATTTGGGTGGGGTTAACTCATCACGAATCTGAGTTAATTTAACCATTACTGTTTTGTTATTTCTTTTATATATATATATATATATATATATATATATATATATATATTTTTACGGCAAACAACTTCAAGGTTATAATTACCCGATTTTGTAATATCGCCTATGTTTAGTTAACTGTCATAATGTGTTGTAAGTGCATTTTGTATGAATGATTTTCTCTTCTTCTTTTTCAAACATTATTTATTGATTGAAAAACTCATAAATTATTTAGTTCATTATTATCCTCATTCATATTAGTACGTTCCAATTAATTTGTTGTCATTTAATTTAATATATATTAAAGTCAGCGCTCTACTGACGTTTGATAAAGGATATCACAAAAAGAAAACAATAAAAATCTAAGTTGTGACCAACTCATCTTAAGCAACTGGGTTTTCGACGGCAATTCAATGAGTTATCTTTACTAACATAGTACTCCCTGGTGTAGCAGTAATAATGATTTCACATGAGACGCGGAAATAAAAATAAAGGCATAAACAAGTTATAAGAATATTTATATTTGATCATTAGACTCAGCCATTTATTTTCCCCGCTTAGTGCATCATGCTTACAACACTTATAGGCAAAAAAACTGCCTTTCTGCAATAGCAGATATAAATATAAATATTTATGCTTTCTATGCATTTATGAACAGTAATTCCAATAATTGCAATTTAATAGACAAGAAAACGGGTGCAACTCCTCGATTTGAATTTTCTTTGTTTTTCAAAGTACATTAATGGAATAAAACTTCATTCTTTGTGAACTAGGTTTGGTATCAATAATAGAACGTGTTATTAAGTCTAATAATATTGGATAAACTTGTATCATCTGACTTAATAACTGATGAGTGATATGTAACTGTTGTAAAACCCTATTAACAACAACCCTGTTGTAAACGTGGATCTCCACGTGTGAGATATTATTGGAATCGCAAATATGACATGTGATTTATCATTAATAGTATAAAATCTGATTTTTCAGGCATTCATAGCCAACATGCGAAAGGTGATACAGATAAAAGCAAGACGTTGAAGGAGACACGATGGACTGATCAATGATATGCGACCCGCATATTTAATCTATCCGTCTTGAAGTTGTAAATTATATTTGCACTATTCCTGAAACACTTTAAAATTTATCTTATCATGAATGATGCCAAAGATAAGATGAAAAAACAACTCTCAAATAAGTGATCGTTATGTCGACCTCATTAAAAAAAGTATTCATTATGTGTGGGCATTAAGGAAGAGATGAGCTGCCAATCGTTCAAAATTTTGAATGCTGCAGGAACTGTTACCATGACTATGATGCATGTAAAAAACAAAGGTCTTTTTATGCCTCAAATGTTATATTAATAAGTCAAAACCACTTCGGAAACCAAATTCCACCATCAATGTCCTAAGTAGACCAATCCAATTTTCTCCAAATTTCGCCTTTTGGTGAAATAAACAATTTCTTTTTTCTTTTTAACCAAAAACGTTTTCTCTTATTTGTTTGTTTACAATCGTCGACTTCTCAATTACTACCTATTGGGAAAAAAACGCATCTCTGATGCCTTAGAGTGAATTATGATCTGGCAGCTTTTACGGTTTCGTACATAGTGTTTGGCCTAAATAGGAAAGTACTCATGTATATATATCAGTGAAAGAAGAAACCTCATTCAAGAATTACAGAGGTTTTTGTCCTCTACAGACGTCCTCGGGTCATCAAGTACCTACAAAATAAATGGCTTTATCTTTGATCGTAAGGTCATATAATAAACAGCCTAAAAGTACATCGACATCTTAAGTGACCTTGTCAGACCCTTCGACATGCCTTAGGAACCTCACGTACTCACGAACCATGCCCTTCCCTGATGGCTGGCGACAAAAAGGCCGCCTAATTAATTTTCCTTCATAAAAGATCTGAAGAAAATGAAAGGTTTATTTTGAATAATATTGCCTTTTGAGAAGAGGTTTACGCACCTAGGCAGACAAAGGCTTAATAAAAGGGGCGAAATTTTGTAGCAAGTGTCGTCACCTTCTTCCCATCTGGAGCTACATCAGCTTTACAACAGCCACCGCTCAGTGGATCCATCCAAGGTTTCAGTGACTATAATCCTTTAGAAAACTCGATGCTTGGGTGTGAATAACACCGTCTAAACGACGATCAACGGATTCAGATCTTTTAAAACTATTATAAGTCGTAGGTTTGTACGATCAATGACTTTATCTCTTTTTTCACTTATAAAAATAAGCCAATTACTTATAAAATTGCATTATTACACCCAGGGTAAAATACAGTATCACGTAGGCGTAAGAGGGAAAACCTGGAAGGATTTTATTATACATTCACATAAATCACTTGTTGATTTAAGAGCACAGAGTTGGTAAAGAAACTCAAATAAATACTCTTTAAATTAATTAAGAAGTTTAATACACTCTCACAGCATCTTCGAATTCCACTCAGAAATCTCAATAAAAAAAATTGTTTCTCATTTTACTTAACCCGCTTTTACTCAAATATACATTTCATTTCTATAACAAACTAAAAAAATGACCAGTAATAAATAACTAATGGAAACAGACAAAAAAAAAACCGCTCAAATAGCACTAACAACTTGAAACTTTTAAGCACTTGTGGCGTTCCCATTGAAAAATACTTCAGAAACATTTTAGTAGGACATTAATCAAGTTTTCGGATGGTCACTGTAGATTTACCAGGATTCCCTAACCGTTTAAGAGATATTTAAGGCTATGTATGTAGGAAATCCTAAACCTGATGTCTGTTAATAAAAATATTTTTTTTCCGAATATTACTTTAACTCCAAATGTATAACCAAAATTTAAATAACTTCGTTTCGCTAAATTTCAAGCATGTAGAAAATATTTCAATTGAATCCAAAGACCCAAACGAAAGGTTAGTTAGAAAAACTGGTTGTATCCACTTTTATCGAAAATGGTTTCAGATATCGCCTTGTAATAGCTTCGTTAGAGAACATATAAAAGTGTATTTGGAAGCCTACCAGCAAAGAGCTATGAGCGCAAAAAAAAATTTTCGCGCGAATTTCTTCCATAAACCCGTGTTTCGGCAGGCGGGTCCTGTTGGTTAACGCACTTGACCTTTTAAATTAGACCTTTTAGATTTAAATATTTGAGTACAAAATGTCATCAAAATCAGACCATTCAAACCAGTGCACGGGTCTGAAAGACTTTTTTTTAAATAAAATAATTGAGTCAACTGGATAAACGCTATTTAAAAGATCTAATGTATTTGAATATTTATTTTGTAGAGGTGCCTTGCTGAGAAAGGGAGCTCCTGAGTGGCGGACTTTTTCTATTATTTAACTGAATGAAATCAACTGGATAAAAAAAAATATAAAATCAGAATGGTTTTGCAATTTCTGTTACAACAATTTTATTATTTCGTTTTTTTATTATTTTTTCTATTTGATATGAAGGAGACTATTTCCATAAATGCCTTCGCCATGAGGGGATTGTATTTTATTATTTCCCAGAGACAAGCCGTAAATCAAAGCTTTACATGCGACCTGACCATGAGGGAATCCAGGACCCTGACTGCAACAGACTAACCTTGACACTGTTCGACTGCCTCACAGCATCCCCCAATTAATAAAACCACACACCAGGATCTACGCATCTATTATATGTGATCTCAGAGACCGTGAGGCCAAAGGTAATAGTTTTGCTAAACACATCGGTACGTAAACCAAAGAGCAATTTAGAATTTGGCGTACGTACGTGCGTTATTGTGAGTGTAAATATGTCTCCCAATATTTGACATATTCAAAAGAGATCAGAAGGCAGAAATTTTCGGGGTTCGGTCGTTTTGTCTTAACAAAACTACATTTTACATGTGAAAATAGATTTTATTGTAGGCCGACGTTTCGGCTTGAAATTCAAGCCTTCATCAGGGCTTTAAAACGAGTAGGACAGAGTTAATACTAATTTTTATATATATACAAAAATATTCAAAAACAGAAAAACATTATGCAGTAAGTATGTGCTTTAGCTAGAGCTTAAATTAGAGGTAGATCAATACTGGTTTAAGACCTAAATACAGATGAACAAATACATTAGGGGGGGGAGGAGTTTTTGACCACCCATTTATTTAGACGAGGGTGGTAGGAGAGGAGCAAAGGATTGAAAGCGGTATCATAGAAGTGTCATGATATTGGAAGGGAGGAAGGTATGAAGGGTTTTTGTTGCAGGCGGTATAGAGTTGTAGCAAGATAAAAGTTTGAATTTCAAGCCGAAACGTTGGTAAACAATAAAAATCGTTTTCACATAAAACATGTAGTTTTATTAAGAAAGAACGACCAACCCTGACAATTTCTACCTTCGCATCACCATCGTTTAACGATCTCCTCTCAATCAAAAGAGATCATGTTCTAGAATAGAGTCCTGTCAAAGGCGAGCCAATGACGATGCACAAAATTGTTAATTTATTCATCAAATTATATTAATAACAAAAAAATATTAATAATAAAAAAAAATTAGGTTTCACCATTCTTCAAAATTTGGTTAGTATTTGCAACATTATATGATAAATGAATATAAACGATTACATCCTAAACAACGTTTAATGGCTTATGGATTTTCTTTGGAAAAAAAATGCCATCAACCCTATATTGGCTAAAATAGTGATAACCTATAGATTATTCGTCCTAAAATTCTGTGTTAATTATATGTAAACGAACGATAACATTTGAATCTGTCTTTAACAGCTGAGTCAATTGTTAGAAAAAATAATTTAGTTCGTGAGTTATCCCCCACTTCTAATTTACTTTTGGGGGTAATAAAGCGAATTTTGTGGCCGGATGGCTGGAAGTGCTGGATTCTCGTGCGGGAAATGTGATTTCGATGTCGAGTCCCGCCTATGGCAGTTTGACTTTTTTTTCCAGCGATGGGCTCGCTGAAAACATTTTCTAATACTCCCCGTTCAATAGGGTGGTAGCCTGTAGATAGCCCGGCGCCAATGGCTTAGAAGTAGATGCGTCAAATCCAAAATTACGCACGCACAGGGAGCTTTAATATTTCCGCCTGGAGAGGGGACGTTTCAGGAAAATCCCCATATTTGTATTCATGTTTTGCTTATACGCCATACCCAAAAATCTTCTGTGGTTCTTTATTTGAAAATAAAAAACCTACAATGGCTGTACATTTAAGTATCATGTCAAGGCATCCAATATTTGAGGATCAAACCAACGAAATATTAATTACCTTTCTTATTAGGTTGTAAATAGGTCTTATCATTCCCAGACATCATAACTCAAACTTTATTAAGGCAATGATAAACTACTAATCATGTTTAGCATGGCTTATAAAATGTCATTCAAGGATTGTTAGAAGATACATTTATGACCCTTAACACATGCAGAAGGCATTACTAAAATCATTCTCACACAGTATCGTTCTCGCAGACTTATGTTATTTATAGGTTATAAATTGCGATTATGTTCATTTAAAAAAAAAACTTTTAATAACCCCTAAATGTAATATACAGCCTCTAAATTTTAAGGATGTATCCAGGAATAGTGTTACTTATAAGCCAATGAATAGGCAACAGAAGGGCATGAAAAATTAAGATTAAGGACTAAACGATTTGGTGATGAAGTAATTTGTTTTAATATTCTGTTATTCGTGATTTTCAATAAGATTAATGAATTCAGTAGGTAGGTTTTATAAACGCCTGATAGAATATGTACACTTTCTTACGGACAAACTTCGTCGTTAAAGACTTAATCGCCAGTACTAAATGACAAGACAAGAGAGACCAAGTTAGCGATGAGCTCATGATAAAGTTAGTAACACTTTCTTTGTCCAGTCACGAGAGGAAAAAACAAAAACTAAACAAAACAGCGCCGCAACATTAGAAATTAAATAAACAAACTATTTTAGTGATTTCCTGTTGTGCAAGTATGCTTAAAAATCATATACATTCACATATGTATATAATTCATTCATGTCCACAGAGGAATGCAAGTATATTCAAACATAAATAAAAATAAGGAGAAGAAAAAATAAAAAATTAATAAATTGAACAGGTAAAGAAAAAAAAAGTCCGACTCGCAGGAACTCCATCGTCTTAGCGCGGTTCCGTTCATGTCCCTAGTGTCATTTGACAAGCTTAAAAAAAAATAAACTTATTTTTTTTATATATCTCGTGAAAATTCTCAAAGTCCTCTTGAACATCTCAAATAAAAGTGACATTAAGGCATCGGGGACACCGAGAGTAGCTAACTTATACACAGAAGCGGAAATTACAGAATCCGGCTCTCATTCTAAAGCAAAGCTCTATAAATCAATAAAAAATATGCCTAATAAAGCCTTTCTAGTGGATACAGAAGCATGGGCGTATATGAGGGGGGGGGCTGAGGGGGCTGCAGCCCCTCCCGAAATTTTGAATTGATGACAAAAACGTGTCGTAATACCCTTAAAAATAAATTAAGTAAGATCACTTAGTTCATAAAACATATTTTATTTTACGTTTAATAGCGTTTTAGTTGCCTAAAACTATTCCAAGCTCTAAATATTTAGAATTCCATACCCTGGAAATGGTCTCAGCCTCCCCCCCGAAATTTTCCCAGCCCAACCCGAAATTGTTTTCTATATACGCCCATGTACAGAAGGATCAAGAAGAAGTACTCAAGATTGAGTAGAATACCCTGCCTAATATAGCCTATATAGAATAATATTCCGAATAAAGCCTATCTAGTAGATACAGGAGGACAAATAACAAGTCTTGACGAATAAAAAGTCAATATATAGAATAATATACCTAATTAAGTCTATGGAGTAGATACAAATGGACCAAAAACAAGTCTTGTGGAATCTTGTTTTTTTTTTTTTCTAATAAATACTTTTTATCAATATTTAGTATATAACCTCTGTTGAAAACTATTGATTGCTAATTGATGAATCGGTTTACAACTAGTCTTTATGAATATTTAGTATATAACCTATGTTTGGATCTGTGTTTTTGGGGTGCTCTCCGCCTATGCTTTGTATTTGTGTCGGCAGATACCTGGGGTATATTTACAACTCTTGAGGATTAACTCTCCACAGGTAAATTTCCTGCGGACCTTCTGCTTCTACGGGCACTGAACCCACTCCCTCTTACCTCATAGTATCTAACCGTTGTGAAGTTTATTTTTTGGATTTAGGACTTAATATACATATGTAGACTAAATCATAGCAATAAGTCGTCCGTTCTTAACTATGTAGACTCGCTAATGTTACCCAATCTTAGACACATCGTAATTAAAATCCACAGCAAAAACACGACATTTCATCAGAATCCCCTGCTAAATAAAACGTATATAGAATAATATGCCAAATAAATCCTATCTAGTGGATAAAAATAGAGGAAAAACGCCGTTCGTGGTGGTAGAAAATCTTAAAGGCATTTCGCTCAGAAATCTCCGAAATATTGTTACTAATTTTACGTATCCTGTTTTATAGCCAAATAGATTTATATTCTATATTTATTTAATTTATAGAATATAAATTTATTTATATTCTATAACCAATAAGAAAAAACTACTAGCAATAAAAAACTATGGGTAACAGATGAAAATAGGGAATACCAAGAACAATTCTAAAGAACGAAATCAACACCAGTACTGTAATCTAGATATTCATACGGCATCTTCGAATTCTAACAAACAAAATATTGCTTCTAATTATACGTATCCTGTTTACTGACAAATACATTTGACTGCTCTAAGCAAGTACAAAAATAACGAGCAGTGAAAAAAAAAAACTGCGGGAAACACACAAATAGATCCGTTTAAATAAACGAAACTAACTAACTAAGTTTTAAGCATTTATTTCTCCTAATGTGACGACCCCATCAAACATTTCTTCAAAACATTTTTTGTAGAGAACTTAGTAAGCTTTCGAACTGTTACATTTCACTTGCCACGATTTCCTAACCCTTGTTGAGATATTAAGGAAAATATACGAAGGGGGCCTAATAGATATTCATACGGCATTTGAGAATCCCAAGATTCCGCAAAAATAAAATATTGTTTCTAACTATACGTATCCTATTTTATTGGCAAATACATTTGACTACTATAAGGAATAGCAAACACTAGGGAATATGCCAAAGAACTTGGAGTAGGAGCCTCGACAGTTTCAAGGCATTTGAAGGAAATCGGCAAATCCAAAACTGACATTTCATACGGTACAGCCAGATATATTTCTAACAATGAATTGTTTTTCTTATTTTAATTAATCAATTTTATTGTCAAATACATTATCCAACTTTAAGCAATTAAAAAATAACAAGGACTAAAAACAGACAAAAAGACCCTTCGAATAAACGAAATCAATTACTTCAAAATTTAAGCACTTATTTCTCCGATTGACATCCCTTATCCAAAACTTTCTTTAGAACCTTTTTTGTAGACCATTTAGTAAGCTTTCGAATGGTAACCTTTCGCTTCCCAAGATTTTCAACCGTTTTCGAGATATTAATGAAAATATACGAAGTTACCAAAACTTTTCATTATTTCTAGCAACAGAAAATTGGTCTCATTTTACCTATCCTGTTTTAAACACAAATACTTTTTCCTTACAAATACAACATAAGAAATTACAAAAATAAAAAGTCCGTCACGCAGGAGCTGCATAACTAAGCACTATCCTCAGAATTTGGGTAGTGTAGACTGCTTTCCAGAACAATTTGCTTAAAATATCCTACATAAATAAATTAAAAACATGAATAGTTCTCTTTTAAATTTGTAATGAGTAACTGATCAATTATTAATTTGCTTCCAGAGTTATGTTTACACATGGTACCTATTACACTACGTAATAAATACAAAAAACCTCATATTCTCGTATTTTTATCTAACGCAGGAACAGGATACAGTCACTCTAGTGGTAGAAAGCGCTCCTTGCGGCGGCTTTGTGAACCTGCGTCTAGCGGTCTTTTCTATTCAAATATATTACAAATTAAACCCCCGCTTTCCGATTGACCCATCCAGCTCATTTTTACAACACTTCTTCCTCAAGAGTTACCCACGACGTATACCGCGTTTCGTTACAATACAGCAGAAATTACGACCGGTATGAGTATATTAGGAATTAGGGTCCGGAGTAAACCCCCCCTTCTAATGAACCGATTTAGTTTATTTTTACAACACATATTTACCTGTAGATTACCACTACGAATACCGAGTTTCGTCGAAATATACCAAAAATCACGGCTGGTAGTGGCGAATTGGTATTGTGGGTCCGGAGTAACCCCCCCCCCATCTAATGAACCGATTTAGTTAATTTTTATATCTCACTTTTATCTATGTATTACCACTACGAATACCAAGTTTCGTTGAAAAATAACAAATATTACGGCTGACATAGTCAAATTAGTGTTTTGGGTTCGGGGTAAACCCCCCCTTCCGGTGGACCGACTTTGGTGGTTAACGAACTCGTTCAATCGTTTGCTAATTGAATGCTATATACCAAGTTTCGTGACGAAAAAACAAAAACTCTGGCCGCTATCGTGTTAACAGACACACACACACACACATATATATATATATATATATATATATATATATATATATATATAAATTTTAACGGGGGTCATTTTCGGTGTCTACTAGGTAGGATCGATAAAGATTTGAAGACATTTTTCAAATATTCCGTCATGAGTCCAACCTCAATAGCTACTTTCCTTCGGAGGAAAGTGCTAAAAGCAATAAAAAAAAAACGCCGTCACGCAGGAGCTGCATAACTAAGCACTTTCCTCAGAATTTGGGTAGTGTAGCCTGCTTTCCAGAACAATTTGCTTAAAATATCCCACATAAATAAAATAAAAACATGAATAGTTCTCTTTTAAATTTGTAATGAGTATCTGATCAATTATTAATTTGCTTCCAGAGCTATGTTTACACATGGTACCTACTACACTACGTAATAAATACAAAAAACCTCATATTATCGTATTTTGATCTAACGCAGGAACAGGATGCAGTCACTCTAGTGGTAGAAAGCGCTCCTTGCGGCGGCTTTGTGAACCTACAAAGCGGGCTTTTCTATTGAAATATATTACAAATTAAATTCCCGATTTCCGATTGACCGATTCAGCTCATTTTTACAAAACTTATTTCTCATGAGTTACCCACGACGTATACCGCGTTTCGTTTCAATACAGCAGAAATTACGACCGGTATGAGTATATTAGGAATTTGGGTCCGGAGTAAACCCCCCCCCCCTTCTAATGAACCGATTTAGTTTATTTTTACAACACATATTTACCTGTAGATTACCACTACGAATACCGAGTTTCGTCGAAATATACCAAACATCACGGCTAGTAGTGGCGAATTGGTATTGTGGGTCCGGAGTAAACCCCCCCCTCCTAATGAACCGATTTAGTTTATTTTTACAACACATATTTACCTGTGGATTACCACTACGAATACCGAGTTTCGTCGAAATATACCAAAAATCACGGCTGGTAGTGGCGAATTGGTATTGTGGGTCCGGAGTAACCCCCCCCCCCCCTTCTAATGAACCGATTTAGTTCATTTTTATATCTCACTTTTCTCTCTATATTACCACTACGAATACGAAGTTTCGTTGAAATATAACAAATATTACGGCTGACATAGTCAAATTAGTGTTTTGGGTTCTGGGTAAACCCCCCCTTCCGGTGGACCGACTTTGGTGGTTAACGAACTCGTTCAATCGTTTCCTAATTGAATGCTATATACCAAGTTTCGTAACGAAAAAACAAAAACTCTGGCCTCTATCGTGTTAACAGACATATATATATATATATATATATATATATATATATATATATATATATATATATATATATATATGCTTATATATATATAGATATATATAAATTTTAACGGGGGTCATTTTCGGTGTCTACTAGGTAGGATCGATAAAGATTTGAAGAAATTTTTCAAAAATTCCGTCCAACCTCAATAGCTACTTTCCTTCGGAGGAAAGTGCTAAAAACTAAGGGAAAGACACAAAAATTACAAAAAGAACGACAAAAACCCGTTCATATGAACTAAACAGACGTATTTGAAGTCTTAAGCACTTATTTCTTCGATTGACATCACGTAATCAAAAATTGTTTCAGAATCTTTTTTGTAGAGAATTTAGAAAGCTTTCAAATAGTTTCTATACACTTATCAAAATTTCCCAACCGTGTTCGAGATATTAATGAAAGTATACGAACTTCCCAAAACTTTTCATGTCTGTTCATAAAATATTTTATTCTAACCCTTCCTTAACTCCAAAAGTAACCAAAAGTTTAACATGTTAGTTTTGATGAAATTCAAACATGCAAAAAATGTTTCATCTGAATCCCATGATTGTAAGTACCCAAACCAAAAACGTTATTCAGCAACTATTTTTCCAATTTTCTCGAAAACGGTTGAAGCTATCGCCTTAAAAATGGTGTCATTCGTTTTCCTAGGCCAAGAAGCCTATAAAACAAGTACTTACAAGCATATGAACTCAAAAACGTAAGCGTTACGATTTTTTTTGCGCGAATTTCGCCCCAAACGCCATCTTCCAGTGGGCGGATTTTGCTGGTTAACGAATTTGACCTTTCAAATTGGACGATGGATTTTTGTAACAAATTTCATCAAAATCGGATCATTGCTCTCTGAGCTACGCTGCGAACAGACAAATATATATATATATATATATATATATATATATATATATATATATATATAAATACATATATATACAGGGTGTCCCGTAAATGTCTAGTCATATTGTGAGAGGTGATAGAGGACCCTTAGGGGAACAAAAAATGTTCTATGACGATTTTCCGAATTCTCGCCCATAAGGGAGAAAACGTCGTTTTATTGTTTTATCGAGACAAACGTGGTTTTTAGAAGAATGGTCGTTGTAGGTCCGTCCCAGGTGGTTCTGCTAGAAAGGAAGTGAAACCAATCGAAAGCTGAGTAAATTTACTATAAGACTAGTTGAGAGTAAACGTAAAATTGAATGAATGTAAGTATGTTTATCTTACCAAAAGAAAACTATTCTAAATTTCCTGACATTTTCTTGATATTTCTTTCCAGCGTTACTCCTCAATGGGCAGGATTTGGGGTTTCCGGGTTTCAGAAAAACTTTCTCATTTAACCAGCTTTCCATTCATGTATCAAAACCCTGTGTTATTGAAGTATTTGGACGATTTAAGAACAAAAGTTTAAAAAAACATTGACCTGTGAAAAGAAAATTATATTTTTTTCTTCAGTTTATTCAAAAAGCTGAAGAGAAATATTTATTTTTATAAATGTTTACATAAATATTTACTTAAAACAATAAAAAAATTACTTGAAAATACATGAATGGAATGAGGAAGTTTCTCTGAAACCCGGAAATCCCAGATCCTGCCCATTGAGGAGTAACGCTGGAAAGAAATATCAAGAAAATGTCAAGAAATTTAGAATAGCTTTCTTTTGGTAAGATATGCTTACTTACATTCATTCATTTTTACGTTTACTCTCAACTAATCTTATAGTAAATTTACTCAGCTTTCGATTGGTTTCACTTCCTTTCTAGTAAAACCACGTGGGCCGGAGCTACAACAATTATTCTTCTAAAAACCACGTTTGTCTCGATAAAACCATAAAACGACGTTTTCTCCCTTATGTGTGAGAATTCGGAAAATCGCCATAGAATATTTTTTGTTCCCCTAAAGGTCCTCTATCACTTCCCACAATACGACTATACATTTACTGGACACCCTGTATATACAAATTTTAACCACCGTTATTTTCGGTCTCTAGGGGTTCTGGAACGCGAAATGTTCTAGTCGGCACTTCCGGATTGTTTCATGAGATCAATCTTATAAGCTAAAAGAAAATAAAGAATAAATAAATAAAGGCTAAAAATGATTGCATAGTTTGTGACTGACCAGGCCAAAAAAAAAAAAAAAAAAAAAAAAAAAAAAAAAAAAAAAAAAAAAAACCCGGGGGGGGGGCGGTAGAAAAAGTTCTGGTAAATAATAGTTTGTACAAAGAAGATGAACAATCTCACATGAATGCCTCGAAGACCGATTAATGAAATGAAACCGCTGTTTGATCCCATGAAAAAGTTCGTATTCATTATAGTTTAAAGTTGGAATTATTTTAATAATTTTATGTACTTTTAATTATATTTTAATTTAATATAAATAAATACTATATTCAAATAAGGCAATTGGAATATATCCCTAGTTTCTTAGAAGACTTGCCACAGTGTCTTTATCGTCCACGGAACGAAGCACGTAAAATAAATAAATTTGTACGAAATGTTGGACTTGAATGTATTTTTTTTTTTTTTTTTTTTGGTTTTTTATAAAGGGATTTGCTCAGAGATGGAGGCATCAAAACTAATGTTCTCAACTAAATAAAGGAAGCGACTGATTAAAGGGTGCGGTTGATCCAATGCAATGCCAAGCACGACTTTTGATTGCCTTGCAAATGTATTGAGACCAGTTTCGAAAGCTAATGAGAGCATTTTGCTAGGGTATAATTCTAAAGGAGGTATATGACGCAGACATGTGTAACTATACTAACCTAACCACTCATCACACATTCGATACGGTCATTTGAAGATAGACTTTCGAAATATACAACCTATTCTTCAAATAGAAATAGAATTCACTTTTTGCAGAGCAATTTGCTAATACTCAAGCAGAAAACAATATCAGCATTAAATATTTCTCTTTTTTTTTATCCTATTGTCGCTTATTGGCACACAAAAACACATATAACGAAATTTGCTAATTGTAGGAATTGCAGGATAGAGGAAATTTATGTTAACTTTCACAGGTATTTTATTTTGCAGAACGTTTTCAGGGACTGCGCCCCATTTTCAATGTCCATTCAAAAATGTGTATTTTTTACCCTTATTGGTGTATTGAAAAAAGAACTAACTATTGTCTATTTCTAAATGACGGGACATAAGGAAATTACATTACAAATCCTCTGGCGCAGCAGGAAAATCTCTATCGTGAATACTTCCGGAGTTACGAGCGAAAGGAATAGAAAAAACTACGTTTAGGGAATTTTTGCAGTTTACGTATTCATCAATTATTATTTTTACGTATCTCGAAATCCAAATATGTATTCAATTTTTATTTTAATATAAATTCTAAAAGGAGTTTATTAATTTTCCTTATAAACAAAAGCGGTATTTCACTTTATTTTCATTTTAGCGCCATTTCCCCCTCTATCCAAAGGTGGGATAACCGCTTATGACGTTGACCTCATGACCCAACATCATATCATCAAATCATTTCAAGTGCATCTTCTAGAACTAAAACATTCTTCACACTAAAAATAGAGCCTGATTTTACAAAGCTCCTAGCTGTTATTAATTTAGATTTTTTTTTTTTTTTTTTTTTTTTTTTTTGACTAATTGAATATGATTTTTTATCCCAATGAACCAAAACAAAAAAACTAAATGAACTCAAATTTTACACACAATTAAGAAATCGAGAAACGAGAGGAAACGAAGAAACCAATCTACAAATGAATACTGCATCGAGATGTTTGATGAAACAAACTTTTGTACTGTAAATACAATCTGTAAAGTGTAAATATTTGGTCGGCCGTCACAGCCGGGAAGTAACGCCACTAACAACAACCAAACCTTGTTGCAAAGGGAAATGTTTCAAATTATTCACGACATTTATGCGTTTATCGTAGGTAATTTATTTTTGAACTTGCACGAATAAGAGTTATGCTGATATTTAAATATCGTTTTTATTAGGAAAAGAAAACGCTATTACAAGATAAAAGAAGATTGCTATTGTAGTAGAAACATTGTCATGAAATTTAGTTCTATTTGAAAATTTAGAAGGACATCTAAATAGAACAAGGACTAACATCTTCCTCCAATATCAGGATTATTAATCCTTTTGAAATGATATCCCTACGTAACAAGTAATATCGCACAAGGATATCCTCGAGCAGATTTCCCTGATCCAAATCTGAAACCCTTTAGTTTTTAAAACGACATTAATAGTAAATCTTTATGTATTCCAGACTAACGTATTTATTTTTTTTTATACACTGAGTATAAATAAAATATCATTATTGTATAAATAAAATGTCTGACCTTTACTTGTTCCTCAATAGGAGAGTACTAAAAGCTCTAAGCAGGTTATTATTACATTTTACAGCAAATCGTATGAAGAAAACAGCAACGAATTAAAAACTAAGGCAAACAGAGAGAAAATACAGTTTAAAGATACGACGCGTATGAAATTTATGCATAGATATCTCCCGCTATCAAAATACATTGAGAAACATTCTTGTAAAAAATTGAGCAAAGTTTATAATGGTTGGCTTTCACTTATCTCAATTGTTTCCGAGATATTTAACAAAATTCCGATCGGTTCTGGTAGTTAAAAAACTTGACTTTTTCAAACAGACGAAGTATTTTTTGGGTCAAATTTTATCAAAATGTTTAGGAGAACAGAGAAATAATAATAATAATAATCGTACATACGCAGGCCTCCAATGTTTTGTCAAGCAAAGCGTCGACCTTGAAAGAGTAACGATCAGAATGAAATAAAACAATGCTGTTGTTGCAAGAAGCCGTAGAGGTTATGAAAGAGTTGTTTAGTTTTGTCGAAGAATGCCGATAACAACCACTCCTCGTACCGTTCATTTTCTTTAATAAGGGGGTTTGCGTACGCTGTCCTGCGCAGTGTCACGCACTCTGTTCAAATTGCACACACAACTGTTCATTCATGCATCTAAGCTCTCTCGGACGGCTGTTTCTCGTAAAAAGTATTATTTCGGAAGAAACAAAAGGGAGACTTCGGAAGGTCAGGAATGGAAAATTTGAAGTTTACTTTATAAATGACGAAAAATCAATTAATAACACATTGACTGCGTCAGAATTTTTCAAAACTCTGATTTTGGATAAATAAGTATATGGGCAAAAAATAGAGCCTTAGGTACTAATGAAGCGAACTACGAGTTCTTCGTAATATTCGAACGCAATTAAAGTTGCCATCTTAACCAATAATAGTTAAGTCGTAGTCTGAAGTCTATCTATAAATAAATCAAAATGATATTCACTCTACACTGTTTTCATGAGCACAAAATGGTTCACTACCGACCCGTCGCAACGGTAAAACTAAAATTATGTTATAGGTCATATTTTATAATACACAGTTCTCTAAAAGAACTTATTGTTTCTCCGAATATGCTTTCTTTTAGAATTTGAAGTTTAGTACACATTAAAAATATACTAACTATATCAACCATTATAACTGGGATTAGGCCAAATAACTACCTAAAAGGAATAAAAAATGTGTAGAATTTAAACTTTATTGGAAACAATATGATCCGATAAATAAGGAAATAAATAGTTATTTACAAATCTTAACAACAATAAAAGACAATAAACATAAAATAATTTTTAATTAAATAAATGAAAAACGAAAATAGCAATATAAAAAAAGTCAAAACGGAGATAGTCGGGGATAGACCGCTGACATCGATATAGCAATTTTGAATCAGAAGAATTGACTCTCAACTCATAGCCTTGCTGACAGCTTGATAACACAGCCACACAAAAAAAGTTCAGACCCAAAAAGCAGACCATTTTTACTATATGTTTTTTGGGTAGCTGAATCCGAATCTAAACCCCTGCATGTTTTCTTTAAGCCTAACCCCCCAAAACTCATAATTAAGGATATTTTACATTATAATATTTTTGATTCAATCCGTTAGCGAAAAGAAACGACTATTTCCTGTACCCTGCATTTCAAAGCTAAAAAATAAGAAAATTTTGAGACCTAAAAGAAGTCGATTGGTCCATTTGGAACCAAGTTACAGCCCTATAAATGCATGAAGTTTCTTAAAATCTTGCGTTTTTGCTTACATTTAGTATTATTGATGTTTTCTGACGCATAGAGTCTGGAGGTGACTCTTGAGTTGATGCAATCCATAAAATCCCAATATGCTACCCTTAAAAACTCCCCCCATGCTTGATTCAAGCAATGTATCAATTGAAGTAAATTGAATAAACGGAATTAAATCAATCAAGAGGAAAATCTCGGTTCAAATGCTATCCTGGCGTGTAAATGTTTTTAACATAAAGATTTGAAAAACACTTTTCCTTTATAACTCCATATTTCAAAATTTTAGTTACATGTTTATTTACTAGCTATTACTCGCGGTTTAGTAAAAACATATTGCTCACCATTTTATCGTAATAGATTAACAGGAAGATATATATTTCGTTTGTCCGTTGATGGTGGAGGTCATGGGCGTATATAAGGGGGGCTGCATCCCCCCCCCGAAATTGTGATTTGATCGGTAAAAATGTGTCAGAAACCCTTAAAAATAAATTAAATTAAGACTTAGTTCATAAAAAGTCTTTTATTTTGGGTGTAATAGCGTTTTATTTGGTTAAAACTATTCTAAAGTTCTAAATTGTTAGTATTCCATAGCCCGGAAATGGTCCCAGCCCCCCCCCCGAAATTTTCCCAGCCCCCTCCGAAATTATTTTCTATATACGCCTAAGGTGGGGGTGATGGATTCAGTCTATCTAAAGATATGATCGTTGCATTATAAATAAGTCCATAACTTCTGCTAATATATGCCAGTTAAATCTCCCAAATATTATTATCTTGTTACGGTTGAAGCAAACAATAAGCCTCAATTAGCTATTCGTTTCATTGCGGATATCTTTTACTGATAAGATAACGACAAACTTCACAATAATTTACAACGCTCGTTCCACATCTTTCATAAGATGGCTCTGGGTTCACAAAACTATTCCATCTAATGACAACTGTAAGATGAAATTACGCTACTAATACATTTGTCAGTAACAAAAATTAAATACAGAAAATCAGTGATTCCTTGAAACTTATTAATTGGTCGTTTATTGGTTTATATCTGACTTTAAATCCCATGAATGTGCAAGAACATAAACAAGGAATTTAAAATGTAAGAAATGAACTCCTCTTAAGTAGCCCATTCACGTTCCGATTTGTAGTCCGACTTAGTAAGACTGCTAGTTGGATAATCGACTCCACTCACACTCCGACTCGCTATCCAACTTACGTCCTAGTCTGTTTTCACGACTGTGTACGTTACTTACAAGCCGGAAAATGTATCGAGTGCAGAAGATGCCCAAAGGACTGAGCTAAGTTGGACGACTTTGATCCGACTCGCCTACTCACGCTTCAACTCGTCCAACTAGACTTCAAACAATTCAACATGCCCATTCACGATCCGATTTAAATCCCCATAAGCCCGTCCCCCACTTTACCAAAAAGTATTAATGGAATTATTTAAAACTGACATTTCTCTGAAAATAAAATTAAATACATTATTAATCGAACAGAGTGGAAAATGGTAGGTATATAAGTTTGTTATTTCAAATTATAATGCGAGTAAAAAAATGATGCTGGGCCCCTGACGAATTGTCCTCCGTGCCCCCACCCCCCTCGCGGAGGCACTGCATGCAATTACGACGTATTTATGCGTTTATATGGCCCAATATGTAAATAATTGTTGGTAGAAAATCTACAACACAGGATTCTCCAAGGAGACCGATAAAAACGAAAAAAATCACAGAAATCTTTCCTACGAAAGGAGAGGATTTTCAATTAACCTCATTCTACAGCAATCAGCTGATGGCTTGGAAACGGGCGGCTATAATCTTCCAAAGCCTTTAAACCAGGCTCTGCAATTTCATTATAATTCATGATTAAATACTCTCTTATCTCAGATGGGTATTTTCTGCCGATGAATCAGTGAGCTGTTGGATAAATTTCCTTCACTAAGGTTATTGTCTGATTATGATTCTTGGAGGCCCAGTGCCATGAGTGCGGAGCTGTGAGCACTCCGTACCTAAGGTCGTTAGAATGGTTGGATTCCCACTAGGGGTAGTGGCTTTTCTTTCAAAAAACAAAAATGCCATATACTGACAAAAAAGGAAGTCCGACTCGCAGGAACTGCGTCATCTTAGCCCGATTCTGTTCATATCCCTAGTGTCATTATTAAAGAAATAGCAGTTTTTGATAGGTTTTTATCTGTCGTGAAAAATAAAATCTCAAAGAGAAGGAAGAATTAAGGACCCATAACAGGATAATCACTGTATTCTAAGCGAAAATTCCCCCCCCACCACCATCTGAACGGTCACCCTCGGAATACTATTACTAATACGTTTATCGTTTTCTTACCTTGATTTAGTAAAATATTCATTTTATTGATAAATACAATTTAAAAAAAAATGAGTAATTTCATTTAATATTTTTCAAAATGGCTGGTAAAATCTGTTCTAGTGTTTTTTGATGATAATTTCCTACTGATTGTTCGTGTAAACGTTCTGTTTTCTATCTCCTTTGTTCGTGTCAGGAGCTAAATTCTATAATTTCTCTTTATAAATTATTTTTAGCCACATGAATGAACTTGTATATATTTATTTAAATTTTAACATTTATAACTGACATAGAATTTTAGAATTTAGTACGGGTTATCACACTTTTCTAGCCAGGATTCAAAAGAAAAGCCACCCTCCCTTGTGGGAATCGAATCGATAACCTTAGGCACGGAGTGCTCATTTCTTAGCTCGATCAGCCATCGGGTTTCCAAAGGGGAGAATTATTTACTATCGAAATCACATAACAATGAAAAATGAAGGTATGTATGTATGTATGAATGGGGTTTAAGGACGAAGAACGTCAAAGGTTACCATCGTCCTGTAAAGTGTTTTTCAATGAAAATTATTTTGTACTATAAAGGTATGCACTACATATATTGTCGAGGATGCTCTTAAGTTGTAATGTTATATAATGTTCAAAAAGGGTTTTTAAAAATGGTTCTGAAACTGCTATGGCTAATATAATTGTTTTACATGGATGCTGCTAAAATAATAATTATGGTGATATGAGCTTGGTCCGTTACGGCATATTATTTAAAACTATACGCAATCAATGCATCAATCAATGCAAAAATGAAGGGTGAAAAATACTAATTTTACAACCAAAGATGATAGTAAAGTATTTAAACGCAAATCATTTTGAGATGATACTCAATATGCATATATTGAAAAATATTATTGTATTGAACCTGCATATTTAGTGATGACGTAGAAATTTTGCGATCAGTATTCGTCCCAAAGAACACCGCTCTTGAAAAGGCTTGGAGGAAACAGCGTCTAAGCAATTTAGTTGAACCATCCTTCGAATACGAACCTCTTCATTATCTATAAAGAGTGCCAAGGATCTTGGAAGAGTTTCCAATGGGGAAGAATAACATTTTAATTTCCTCTAACTTTGAGAGGCATTGTAAGCACCAATAAGGAAATTGAAAAGTAAAGGTTGAATTAAAATAAATAAGTAGATTCAGTATATTAAATTTACTCAAACAAAAAACAATAATTTCATAATTATCCATATTAAAAAATTAGGTATATACATCCACATATACACAAAAAACTCGCCGCATCGGCGCGTACATACGTCAAGTAGTGTCATATTGTTTCATAAGGTTTTGTTTTATAGAGTTGTTGTAGAATGGTAACAGTGAGTGGGATTTTTTTCAGAAAATATTTCAGACATGTCATCTGGTGTAGTTAAATAGTGTCATGTTTTGCATTCTGTTAGTAAGTGCTTAATTGTTAGTTGACTGTTACACGTCTGACATATTGGGCTGTCTTGATTTTTTATTCGATGAGAATGTGTTAAATGTGTACGACCAAATAGTGGTCTTGTAATTACCACGTAATCGCGTCTTGTTAGGAGCATACAAGTTCATGGTTCATTCGAGGTTATTCCTGTCCAGCGGAATCAATGGAATCTCAAGCGAGTTATTGTAAATCTCATTATTTCAAGTAATTGTACTTATAGGCCTGAAATTATCGATGGAAAAGATATTAAAGGCATTTTAAGAGCTTTATTCAATTAGCCTGCTTCCTCCCAGCAAGACAGGAACAGCATAATACAGATTGGGATAATCAGTTTGATTTTTATGAAGAGGTCATTTGTAGCTTTCCATGTTCATACTTCTTACAAAAATTAAAAATTGCTGTGATCTATGAGTAGGTCGTTCATGTTTTGTGGTTTCCTCCCTACCTACATAGAGAGAAAACCCACTTATGAGGCTGACTTCATGGCGCAATCCGGAAGCGGCGAATAGAAAAATTCACATTTCAAAACCCATAGACCGTAATTTAACGTTGGTTCAAATTTTATGTATGAGTATTTTTATGTGTGTCTGTTCGTTCAAATATGGACCGATTTTAATGAAATTTGGTAAAAAGACATATTTCGAAAACAGTTGGGAATTCGAAGTAAATGTAAAGCGTCTATTCGAAAGCTCATTATATATCCTCCAATATGGTTCTTATGCGATTCTTGATTAGGTGATCTCAATTGGAGAAATAGGTGCTCAAATGGAGTAATTTTCGTATCCTGTAGTGTCACCTAAGATATTGCTTAGCTTTGAGATTTAATTTTAATTTTTAAATCTGTTTTAAGAAAGATTAAGGCAAAACAAAAACTGTTTATATTCTAAGCTTCACAAATGACAAAAGGGCAGAATAGCGCAGTTCCTGCCAGTGGGCCTTTTTTTTCCAAATAGTATTAACTTGAGGACAATGAGTGAATTCAGCGGTGGAATTTCGACGCTGGTAACCAAAAAAAAAAATGTTCCCACTGGCCGCAGTAAAACCAAGGTAAGGCAACTAATTTGGGGTTAACCAACTACCTGCTTGTCGGCAGTATCTCATTCTGAATTAAAGACACTGGTACCGGGGCCGATCGCTCAGTATTCAAGGGTCACTAAGTGTTTTCTTGCTCTTGGTTAAATATTTATATGGAGTTTAAAAATATATCTAATAATGATTTTTAAAATAGAGAAAGAGAGATGGCGAGAGAAAGGGAGAGAGAGAGAACTTAAAGAGAGCCAATCTTATTGTTATTCCATCTAAGATAAACTAATACAATTAAAAACAGATACACAAAACATGAGAAATACCATATTGATTCTGTTAAATAAATATTTATTTATTTGATTGATGAGTTCCTATCATTTGCGACAAACTCATTTTAGGTTTGTTACGTCTATAAGAAAGAAAAAGAAAATGTAAATAAATAAATTAAGAACTTAAGCTTAACAAAACCTGAAAAAGGAAATAAATAATAACAAGAAAAATAATTAGATGAAAACTACAAACTTACAAACAATTTTACAAAACTTACAATTTCGAAATACTGGCTGTGAAAGTTGAATGAATAATTTACAGTTTGGTGTGTAAATTTGTGCGTTTCAAATATTTGAGTAATATATTGATATGTGGGCTCCCTTTGATCAGTAAGCCGTATAAATCGTGGGGCATATTTAAGTTAATGAGTAGTCTGCAGTTTGTAAGTATTTCAGTATTCTGTCAGAGTCTCATTGCAGTATTTACATGTTGGTCTGTCCTTTCTTTCTAGTAAGTACGAATGGGTAAGTAGAGTGTGTCCAATTAGGAGCCTGGTTAAAATAACATCATCTCTTCGAAAGAAGTATTCATTTGAACAGGGTTTCGTAGTATTTTTAATTTATCGTAATATGGTTTTTGCTTTAAGTCACTCACTTTCCCATCCGTACTGAATATTAGTCAGTAATGTTCTGTTTAAGTCCGATGAGGTCGCAGTATGCAAGTCAAAGGTTCGTCTTTTAGTGGCTTGTATTGCTGGTAAATCTACGGCAGTACTGAGTTTGACGTATTCGTGTCCAGGTAGCCATAGCAATGTAATGTGTGTATAATTGTATTGTAGATTATATATTTGTGAGAATATGTTATTGAATAACATATTCTAGTAATATATTCTAGAATATAACATATTCAAATAAATGAAGGGGTCGGGCTAAATAGTGCCAAGCAACATTTTTAAGAAAACATAACTTAGCTTCTATTTGGAAGATATTATGTGGCACTAACAACTGAAATGTTTAGCGGCAACAAGATCAAGTAGCATACAGAGCTTGTAGTCGCATTTTAGTAGCATTTGCTTCATAGACTGATATTCCCGCATTATATCCATCCAACATATAGCAGCTACAGTTAAGTTCTGTTAAAAATGTTGCTTGGCACTATTTTGCCCCGATCCATTCAAATAATATACACATATTTATGTATATGTCCAAATTGATTATCTCTTTTAAATGTTACCTTTTAAATGTTATCTTTTAAATGTTACATCGTTTTTTTTTTCATTCGAATGTTTTGTTGAAAGTAAGTATTTGAGTAAAGTGTCAATATGATGGCTGTCATCTCCAAGGTGACGACAACAAAAAGTGAAAGAATATGAGCAAGTCGCCTTGGTACTCAAAAAGCTATCTTTGTCAGTTCCATTGACATTAGCTTACGGTCATTAGCCAAGTTCTAATCCGCTCTGCTCTAAAAGGCTGATTTTAATCAGCAATTATCAGAGCACAGTCAGCTGACATTTGTGACAAATCAATGGCTATAAGTTGAATGAGATCAAGGAGGCTGTGTACCTTCCGGAAGCGGCCTAATGCTTGGCTCCTTTCACCGAGGAAGGTGGAAAGTTCGCCTTGAAACAACAACGGGAAAGCACGGAGGCTGATAATTATCAGTGAATAAAAAGGGGCTATGCTTTTAAGATGTTCTATTTATTATTATAATAATAAATAGACATTTTTTTTAAAGTTATACCTACTTCGCCCATACAGAAATGCATATTAAACAAATATTACATTTTAATTCACCCCCTACTACCTAAACTCTGTAAAATATTTTTTTTTTTTTATAATTTCCATAGCTAGCAATTTAACATTATCATAATTAGGACACCAAATTTTATTGAGTTATTTTGCATGGAATGTGGAGTATACGTAGTTGAGGATTAAGAAAGATGAAGCTGGGCCCTACTGTAGGCGAAGAAACAGCCTGTGTCACCCGTACAGGATACTATTTTTTTACGAACTCATTTTTGTAATTTTGAAAATTCTAATAGCTGTTTCTTAAAGGAAATTTAATGGATAATCCAAATTCGCAATTAGAGTTTTCCTATCAATTTTATATTTTGTAAAAAATTCATTTAAAATTGTTAAAAATGTGCATTTTACAGCATTTGTTTTCGCATGTTTCATTGGTTAAAAGTATATTTATTTACAAAAACGAACCAACTTATATTCGTATTCTTCACCCCAATGCATTAAAAATTATAGAAGAACCATAACGCCAAAAACATTTCTGTAGACAGAGCACATTTTAAGATTCATTATTATAAAAAAAAAACAACTTAAAAGCCCTATATTTTAAAAACTTGACGTATAGGGAAACAACTAATGTGAGATTCGGATTCAGCCCACCCAAAAACCCCCAAAATGGTGGTTCACTTCCGTGTTCCTTCCAAAAAGTTAAAATTTGTTGACTTGTGTAACCGTAGAAGGGTAACACACTTTTAACAAATAGTCTTGAAACTAAATAATGCGTTCGAATTTATCATTGCATGGATGTAATATTGGGCACAACGAAAAACGTGCAAGTTTATTATCGTCGCAGGACCAGTAACTTGAATATACAAGTATATTGCTTAGAAAGAAGTAAGGCAAAAATTTGAAAGATTAAGTTTGCAAATAGGGAAAAAGGATATAAATTGTGTACAACAAAATAAACGATATGAAAGAATTTTTCAAACATTTCTTCAAATCTTCATCGATACTACGTACTACATACCGGAAATACTCGGCATAAGTCATAAGTATAGAGAAAAATGATTTACAAAAAAAAGCTAAAAAAAGTCTTGAGGCTCAGGGGCCGTGGGTGCTTAGGCGTATGCACTCCGTACGAAAGGTCGTGGGTTCGATTCCACTAAGGGTGGTAGCTTTTTTTTGAAAAACAGAAAATTCATCAGCCCTATCCTGGCTAGAAAAGGGTGGTGACCTATAGATAACCCGTCCTAAAATTCTGTGTTAAATAAAAATGTATGTTAAAACTTAAATAAATAAATTAGTCCATTGGGTGGAGGGTTACTCCGGAAACAAATTGTTAATTTGCCCGTACGGGCCGTTATTTCTACTTCCTTGCAACGAACATTAGTAGAGAAGATGCCTCACCAATGAACAATATGTAAAAAAATGGGAAATGGTCCATTAAAATTTGGGGTTTACTCCGGAAAATGTTCGTTACAAATGGAAAAGACTAAGGGTGCGTTTACATCTGACACTTCTCGCAGGAAATATATGTCAGGTGTCGGATAGATATTCTCTTGAAGGTTTACATACTGACAGAAATAGCTAGACATTTATGTCATGGATTTGTATAGGACAGTTCTGGATTTGTTCTAATTTGCGATAAATTCACCAAAAGCACAAATAATCAGTGTTTACATCTGTCTGACAATACAGCTAGTAGCCAAGATATTTATCTCTGAAATTAAATTATTCTCGTAAAAATCTGTGTTTACACCTGGTGGTATAGAAGTGTCGACACTTATAGTTCGTGATAGAAATATATATCTCAGACATAAATTGCTCATGGTTTACACAAGTCGCAATTTCTGTCTGATATAAATTTCTTGCAATAACTAGCAAGTGTAAACCCACCCTAAAACTATTCATGTTTGTTTTTAAATTACATAGTTTCTTTTTAAGCGAATTATTCAGGAATACAGCGTTCGCTACCACGTTTCTGAGGAATTCGCTTAGTAATTCAGCTCCTGCGTGACAAGACTTTTTTTAAATGAGTAAATTTAAAGGGTATAGAATAATTCAGTGGATTGTAAAACGGCAGGTGAGATGAGAATAGTTATCGAAATATTGTTATTTTTATGTGAAACAATGTACTAGTCCATGAACTTGTATCGACTGTTGGAACCCACAATCACCTGACAATCTGTCGTGACAGGTGCGCTTCAGATGCTTCAAGAACGTAATTTCAGCTCAGACTATTATTAGACTCCATTGGAGACTTTCAGAAGGAAACAATTACCTCTTGTCCACGGCTTGTAAAGTTTGCATTAAAAAAAAAAAAAAAAAAAAAAAAAAAAAAAAAAAAAAAAAATTAAAAAATGATAAAATACGTTCATATTATTAAACTAAATCTGATTGAGTTGAGTGATACTATTCCTTACGCAGAGAATAATAAATAAAGGATGTCAACACCCCCAGTCAATATCATTGTAGTTCGTATTGTTTAAACACCTGGCACAGCCTGAAGGCCGACAGGTATACTAACTGCACAGATTCGGAATAAGTATCAATACATTATCAGGGCAAAAAGATAATATATAAAACCTAAAGACAATTGAGACAGAATAAACAGAATTGAAAAAAAAAAAATCAACATTAGATAACGAATCTAAAATGGAACTAGCATGTAGTAGTATTTAAAAGGGTTGGAAATTGACGTTCTTACTATAGCCTATGTAGGAAAAGTTCAATTTTTCAAGCGCGAAATTTTGAGGGATATATTCCCGACGGTTCCACCATTTGCTAACTCATATTTCAAGGAACAACACGATATGCAAAGCATTTTAAAAGCTGATTATGATTCGCTTAAGACTAGGGAAGGCTTTGAGAGGTCAGACAAAGGAAATAGTGTCTAATATTTATCAATACTCAGCCAAAGCTAAGACTACAAACGGTTTAAACCTCCTAGTTAAAAGGTTATAACAGAGAGAACTTTTACCGCCAATTACTCTCGCAGGGAATATAGGACACGAATAAGAAATATTTATCTTTGTTCACACAAAGACTTTAAGAGTAAATAGCCTTGTTGTGCACTCTCAATAAATAATAGTATAGGACACGCCCTTTTCCCTCCTACTAAACCATCTATTTGATCAGGCTATAACTTAACTTGTTTTTAGCCTTAGCTTTGGCTAAGTAATGATAAATATTAAACACTATCTGCTTTGCCTGGCCTCTCAAAGCTTTCCCTGGTCCTAAATGAGCCACAATAAGTTGTTATTTTTAGTTTGTGTTTTTAGACATATGTCAACCACATGGGTCATGGATGTCTCAGTTAGAAGACTCCTTTGATCTTATATATCTCAATTGGCATATTATTTCAATATGACTATTGATATATATTGATATGTTATGATTATTGAGGAAAGGAAGTGATATTGACCAGAAGTACTACTTCTTGAAGATAGATTGAGAAGATCGATATAGATTGAAGATAGATAGGAGGAGATTGATATATATTTATATATATATATATAAACATGCATATATATATATGTGTGTATATATATATACACACACACATACATACATACACACAAATATTTATAAATTAAATATGTCCGATTAACTCCGTTCTTTCTAGGAAAGCAAATAGTTTTGTTAAGTGATTTGAGTTATTTCCCAGAAGTTCCCTTAGGTCAGTGGGAAAATCTAATTGTTCTCTTTCTTTTATGTAGCCCCTGCATTCGGTGAGGATATGTTTTACGGTTAGATGTACGCCGCAGTACTGACATATCGTTGTTGGTTCCTTTGCCATAAGATAGCCATGCGTCAGTCTTGAGTGTCCTACTCGTAACCTGGTCAATATCACTTCCTCTCGTCTTCTGTCGCGTATGCTGCTACTCCATGCATCTACATCTTCTTTTACTTCACGGAGCTTTTCCCCTAACTCCATCCTATTCCATTCTTGGAACCATTTATCTTTTAGTGGTAGTTTCACGGCTGCTAATACATCGTTTACAGGAACTTGACAGCAAACTTGTCCTTCTTTTGTTGCTTCTTTTGCTGCTTTGTCAACTTTTAAGTTTTCAATTATTCCACAATGCCCAGGAATCCATATAAACAGAGTTTTTATGTTATTTATTCTGAACTCATTTATTTTGTTTTGTATATCTATGACCAGTGAGTTGTCTGGGTAGAGATTGCAGATTGCTAGGATTGATGATAAAGAATCTGTACAAATTACGATTTGTTGAGTGGTTGGGATAATAAAATTTAGAGCCTTTTTTATAGCTAGTAATTCAGCTGTAAAGCTTGAACAAATAGAAGGGAGGTTGTCCGAAATGTGTATTACCAATGTGACCACCAATGTTTTGTCACTTCATTAAAATTTCAAAAACATTTCCTAAATTATTTTTGCCCCGCCTACTTTGGAATTTAAGAAAGTTTGAACACTAAATTAATATAAAAATGTAGATAAAAATACAACTATTTCGTGTATTTAAAAAAATAAAGTTCTTTAAAAAGGGATAAAACAATAAAATGTTAACTTTATAGGAATATAAATCCAACAATTAGCAGAATCTTCTATTAATTATTGTTGTGTTGGAGGAAATGAAGTAAAAAACTTTGTAAGGGAATACATTTTACGAAATAAATATCCACTTAACAAATATTTGATAGCAACGGCTTTGGTTAAGGACCTTCCTCTAAAGTAAATGAACATAAGCATTTAATAAATTCTTGGGCTGAAAGATTCCTCAGTTTCCGAGGCCCAATCTTCAGACCTATTTTCTATTCTTGAGAACATTTGGTCACGATTTTTGCGAGCCTCACGATCTCCAATCATCAAATCGTGTTCATTCAACAAGTAGAGCATGTATGAATTATCTTTTTTTTTTTCATAAGCAGAATTAGATACACAGCACCTATTGGTAAAAAAATAATTTGAATAAACACGTGTTACTTATTCTGAATAATTTAATTTTTTCCCATTTAAAACGCTCCCGGCTAGATCTTTTTATTTCTAATGGCCTCTCAAATAGCAAACAGCTTCTTATTATATCGATGGAAATAAAAAAAAATTACAAAACATGTAATATAGCATGAAATCCTGACATAGAATAATATTAAATCAAACTGGGTGGTAAGCGAATGCTTCTCAGCCTAATAAAATTCAGCAATCAGAACACTTCTTAAACGATATCTCAACCATACTAAATAATGCAGGTAAATGTGACTTTAAATAAATACCTCAGCAAGTAATTCGTAGTTACTTATATTCTATTTCCAACGTAAAAAGTCCACACACAATAAATTCGTCATCTTAGCGTGTTTTCAGTATACAATATATGATTTCAATAGATTAGAAAAGAAATTCTAAAGCCAAAAATTAATAATTTTCTTTCTTAAGGTAACGGCTTCTTGTTATTTTTGCACTTAAATAAATATATTGACAAGCACATTTTAATGTTAGCTAATTTAAATAGCTTGGGTGAAAGCCGAGATCTTTGGAGCTAAAATGGCCTTAATGCAAAAAAAAAACTGCAACAGAAACCGATCGTAAACAAAAACTACTTTAATTTGTTGAAAACCCCTGTTAATTAAATTTTTAATAAAAGAAGAAAAAGAAAAAGAAATTAACGAAAACAGCACAATATACATTCACAGCATTATATACAATTTTCATTCTAATAAATACTGAACACGTGAAAACTTACGGGTCTGTTTTCTTAGCGTGGTCGAAAAAAATTGTTCCATTTTTTTTTAACTACTCTAATTCACCAAAGCCAGAGAAAATGTCGGAAACTCATGATGAATTTCAGTGTCAAAAACTATGATAAAGTCTTATTTGGTTTATTAATTATTTATTTAGGTATTTCGTAGATTCGACGATAATCAGAGATAAAACTTCTAAAAAAGTCCATCTTTTTTAACCTGGTTATCTTAGATTACATAAAAAATATGATAAGTTAATACTTCCAATTACATTTCATAATGATATTTAAATATTCCAATTCAAAAGATTTAATTGGCTCTTCTGCAATACAAAACAATCTTTGGTTTACGGATTAACATTTAGTTTACATTTTTTCGTTTCGTGAAAAAGTTTTTCAACTTCTATGGTTTCAAACTATTTTATAATAATGTATAGGTATATATACATATACATATATATATATATATATATATATATATATATATATATATTAATTCTTGTGAAAGATGACCCGATATATATTTTCCACTTTTTCTTGTTTGTTTTTCTGGCAAGGGGTCGATAAAGCAGTACACTCTTTGTTCACATTAACTGCTTTATTTGTTATGTTTCGCCCGACATGTTTCGTGCCTTTTCGCACCTCTTCAGGGGCTTTCCTATGTAACAATATTTTTTGTAACCAAATTTTCCATAGTATAATAAATTAAACCTTACAAAACAAATTTCACCAATAATGGATACCATGAAAATAGCTAAAGAATCGATACAAACGGCCATATTAATTACCACAGATGACTTTTCAGTACTACGCCTGACTCAAGCTAGACAACATGACGAGAGGACTTCTTGATAAGGTAGGATTAAGATTAAGTTGAAATATTATATGTTGAAATGTAAATTATTTAGGGACAGGATATGTGTATTAGTGTAAGCAATTTAAAGTTTAGGATTTACAAAAAATATTGTTACATAGGAAAGCCCCTGAAGAGGTGCGAAAAGGCACGAAACATGTCGGGCGAAACATAACAAATAAAGCAGTTAATGTGAACAAAGAGTGTACTGCTTTATCGACCCCTTGCCAGAAAAACAAACAAGAAAAAGTGGAAAATATATATATATATATATATATATATATATATATATATATGTGTGTGTGTGTGTGTGTATATAGGAGGCGCTAAAACACTATTGGATCAATTTTTAGGCATATTTTAAACCAATTATGTTCAAATCTATAAAACTAACTACTGACGATGCCAAACAGTAGAATTGAACGCTATTCCCTAAAATCCGAATAGAATTATTTTTGAACAGAGTGAAAGTGTTTAACGGTTTACAACGGGCATTTATAACTGGGCTTGAAAGCTATCAGCGAATTGTCGATGTACGCTGATAAACATTCTATTCTACACCATTACACAGTACTCTTGTATTGTCATCAGTAAACCTGTAAAATGATCAGAGATAGAAGCCTACATTTTCATAATACATTTCTGATAAAAAAAGTGTAATAAAAAAAAAAGGAAGGCAAATTCGGTAAAAAGTAAATAAAGTCCACACAAGAGGCCAATTTATTACGCCATCTATCAAATTTGTCAACTTAAATAAATTCTTTATAAAAATGTACCCAGTTCAGCATTGCATGTACTGAGAGGATACAAAAATGCCCCACAATCCATTGGAAACCAAGTATACAATGTTTCGTACTCGAGGTTTATTACTTAATCATGAAATTAGCTAACAGAAACCGGAAAAAAAAATTAGCTCCGTTTTCAACGGAGAACCGGAACTTATTTCCACGGATATTGGTGATGGAGGAGGCCGTAAAATGTCGGCAATTTCAAACATTCTTTACATTGTTTACATTATACGGGAAATTATTGCTCCCTTAATTTCATCCCAATATCCGTCCGTTCCTGGGGATTCCGCCTTCGTAAACGGCGATGTTAAAAAAAACTACTAAACAAAACCTCCATTGAAATAATAACATGACATTCTAGAAAATACTATCTGCTTATAAAACTCATTGTCTCCAGTGTTACTCAAATTCTTAAATCATTCCTTACATCTCTGTTTCGTGTAGCTTGACATCAATCGAACCATTCCTTTATACAAATATTTATTTACCCGTGAGGCAATTTGGAAGTGTTGACGAGAAATGTCGTTGTCTCATTGTCAAACAAAAAAAATACCCCACAAAAAACAGGTCGATAAAAATTCAAAATTATATACTTATATATATATATATATATATATATATATATATATATATATATATATATATATATATATTTGTTTTCTCCTTACAGTAACCCTGCAAGAAAGGAGTCTATTTTTGTCTGCAAGTCTCATGCAATAAACAGCATATCACTTGCATTTGTATATTAACATACATATATATATATATATATATAAGTTTTATGCTATTTATTGCATAAGACTTGCAGACTTGCAGACAAAAAAATAAACTCCCTCCGCAGGGTTACTGTAAGGAGGAAACAAATATGAAAATAAATAAATAAATATATATATATATATATATATATCTTCCGGAGGCCCGGAGTGCTAAGGCGTGAGCACACCGTGCCTAAGGTCGTGGGTTCCATTCCCACTAGGGATAGTGGCTTTTCTTTGGAAAAAGAGAGAGGCACCAGCCCTATCCTGGCTAGAAATGGGTGGTAACATGTAGATAACCCGTCCTAAAATTGTAAGTGAATTATAAATGGACATTAAAAAAATAGAATTAAATCTATCTTCCTGTTCTTGAACAGTTGAAACGAACTTCCCATTTATTTTCATGAAAAGGCACGTTCATGCCACATTTTAACAAAATCGGACCATCTACGAAGATGGCACGATTTTGTTGAAATTTCGAACAAAAAATATTTTTCATTAAACGAAATGGCAAGTTCGTTTATCAGCGGAATCTGCCCACCAGAATGAACTCACGAACATTTTGAAGAACCTAATGAAACAACTTTTAAGGCTGTATCATTAACAGTTTTTGAGGAAACCAGAAAAAAAATTAGAATTTCGATTTTTGGTGCTCAAAGCTGTTGAGTCTTGAATATGTTTTACTTGGTTCAGATTTATTCAAAAGCATGGATAATTGAATTTTGGGTACGTCTGGAGTGAAGAATGCATTAAATATAAGTATATATATATATATATATATATATATATATATATATATATATATATATATATATATGTGTGTGTGATATTAACATGCACGTGAAATTTTGGTATTTACGAATACTTTGATATGGAAATCAAAAATCGATGAAACATCGTGGTAAGATGAATTTAATTTCAATTGAATTTTTATTAATTTCCTTTCCCATGTTAGATTAAGTGTATTTACTTGGTATGAACTGAAGACCGCCGTTGTTTATCAATTCAATAGTAATGAAGGGAACGAAAAGTACAGCAGGGCAGAAGGCAGTGACTTGTAAACGGGCCACCAGGGATGCTATCTCACGACGATGTATCTTAGAATTTTCTTTCAAACAACAAAGATTGGTTCTTTAGTATATACTATAAATCCATATATTTGTACATGAAGTTTTGCCGGTTGTGAGGGATCTCAACTTCGGAAGGTGCAGAATGTATATGTGTGTGTGTGTGTGTGTGTGTGTGTATATATATACATATATATATATATATATATATATATATATATATATATATATATCCCAGAGGGTGAATCAAAATTCAGTCTTCCCACAAATTTTCTCTTTATTTTGCACTAGGCCTTTCAACACTAATGTGACATCATCAGGTGCTAACAACAAATAAAAACATGCAATAATATTGTTTGACTCCTTAATAACAATTAATATTGTTTGACTGTTGTTGGACAGTAATTAGTCTAATTAATAGTTAGAATTTATAAAGCAAATGGTGATAGTATAAATTGGAACATAATGTTATAGATTACAGTTTTTTAGTAAATAATTACAAATTCATAAACTAAGGTGTCTAAATGAAGTTTAAAATAATATAACTTTATATTCTATTATTACTTTAGCTATAATACCATATTTATGCATATATATCCACATACACACACACACACACACATATATATATACATATATATATATATATATATATATATATATATATATATATATATATATATACATATATATATACACATATTTTTTTATATATATATATATATAGATATATACACATACACTCATACGTACATACATACACAACCACACATGGATACATATACATTTATATACATATGACTACACAAACACACACGCACACAGACACACACAAACTCACATATACACACATCCAAATACATAAAAGGAACATAATATTTTTGCTAACAATATATGTATAACTATATAATATATGTATAACTACAAAAGTGAACTTATATCTACCTCCGTGCAGTGATAGTTGTTACCAGGGCTGTGTTCGGGCTATGACTGGTGAGGGTGGGACTAGTCATAAACGACGGGAGAGGTTCACTTGACAAAAAAGGTCACACTACTTCCCGTTGGATGTTCAAATTGTCCTTCTTACTGGTTTCCAATTTTATAATCATGTTTTCTAGAATTTTAACTTTTTTGTAGTCGTATTATCTAGCTAATAGGATCATCGTATGAGGGGCTTTAAGGTGGTTCTCCTTTATAAGGTGTTCATAGAAAACGGACTCCCCTTTTCTTAAATGCTCTTTGCACCGTAACCTTAGCTTCCGAGAAGTCCTTCCCACATAAGATACGCCACACTCTCCACAGCATATTTTATAAACCCCTTATGTTCCAATTTATACTATCACCATTAATGCATGTTTTTATTTGTTGTTAGCACCTGATGGTGGCACATTAGTGTTGAAAGGCCTAGTGCAAAATAAAGAGAAAATTTGTGGGAAGACTGAATTTTGATTCACCCTCTGAAATTAAGCAACCCCACTACCGGAAAATATCAATAAAAAAAAAATATATATATATATATATATATATATATATATATATTTTTCTGTTTGCACTCTTAAAATGTTGCAATTTTGATAACGTTTGGCACACAATTACATAAGTAGGACAATTTGGTTTCTTCTTCACATTTTGGTGAGTTTTTTCACACGTTTAGTATTTATAAAAACTTAGACATATTCATTTGGTTTACGTTTGGAGTAGAGAAAGCAGTACACCAATGTGCAATTATTGACCTTCCGTTTATGTTTTGTATTCTCTCTTAAAAAAATGAGGAGTATGACATTTAAATATCTAATACGGTAAAAGTGAAGTTTCACGCCCTCCAAACCAATTTCTTTCAAAGTTTGTACAATAACGTATTTTGATGCACTAAACACGAATACGATAAAGAAAAAAAAAAAAAAAAAAAAAAAAAAAAAAAAAAAAAAAAAAAAAAAAAAAAAAAAAAACCTTCGCATTTAACTAGGAAATAAGTTATTAGGCACTAAAGTTCACAGTTATGCGGGTTATGAGAACTAATGTAAACAACTAAATTTGTGACGACTTTAAGGCATACATGACTTTAAGGCATAAATGACGACTTTAAAGCTTACATGCTATGCGAGCGTAGCGAGCGGAAACGCATAGCACGTATGCCCTTAAGCGACAGGTGACGACGGGTGAGGATGCCCTTAAAATTAACAATATTTTTGAATAAATGGTTTATGAACATTTCAAATGAGAGTTCTGTTCCCCAATGTTACATATCTGCTCATGCGAGTGTTTACAAATACGCTGTTGACGCCTAGTTTTATAACCTTCCTAACAGTGAACTTTTGTGCTTAATAACTTCTTTCCTAGTGTAATGCGAAGGTTTTTTTAACGTATTCGTGTTTAGTGCATCAAAATACATTGTTGTGAAAAGTGTTAAAGAAATCGGTTTGGAGTGCGTGAAACTTCACTTTTACCATCCAATACAGTAATAATCCAAACATACATAAAAGAGTAATACATCCCTTTAACACTAAAAATAAAGAAAAATTGCTATCTTTTCTCTTTTAAGTGTTAAATATATTACATTTGAGGGCCTGGAGATCCTAAGTGCTTACGTCTGAGCTCTCTATGATTAAGGTCTGAGCACTCCTTGCCAAAAGTCCTGGATTCTATTTCCGCTAGGGGTAGTGGCTTTTCTTTCAACAAAAAGCCCGCCACGCAGGAGCTGCATAACTAAACACATTCCTCAGAAAGGTGGTAGTGTACGGTGCACTCTTGAATAACTTACTTAAAATAACCTTAATTCAAAAAAAACGTGAATAGTTTCAGACTTTTATATTTGTAATGAACATGTGACTAAATTATTAATTTTCATTTAATTTTTGGTAAAAATGCAGTTTCCAGCCCTCCAAACCGATTTCTTTCAAACTTTGCACAATAACGTATTTTGATGCACTAAACACGAATACGATAAAAAAAAACGTCGGATTTAACTAGGAAAGAAGTTATTAAGCACATAAGTTCACTGTTGTGCAGGTTATGAGAGCTAATGTAAACAATTAAATTTGTGACGACTTTAAGGCATAAATGACGACTTTAAGGCACACATGCTATGCGTTTCCGCTCGCTACGCTTGCTCAAAAAGATAACAAAACCCCAGTCAATCCAACTCGCTAAAATTAATAGAATATAATATTAAGCACTAAAGTTAGGAAGGTTATAAAACTAGGCGTCATCAGCGTATTTGTAAACATGCGCATGCGCAGATACGTAACATTGGGAAACAGAGAACTCTCATTTGAAATGTTCAGAAACTATTTATTCAAATATATTGTTAATTTTAAGGGCATTCTCACCCGTCGCTTAAGGGCATACGTGCTATGCGTTTCCGCTCGCTCAAGAAAATAACAAAACCCCAGTCAATCCAACTCGCTAAAATTAATAGAATTCTATTAATTTTAGCGAGTTGGATTGACTGGGGTTTTATTATCTTCTTGAGCGAGCGGAGCGTAGCGGAAACGCATAGCATGTTTGCCCTTAAAATCGCCCTAGACATTCTTCTGCATTCCTAGACATTCTTCTGCATTCCTAATCATTCGTCCTAGATATTCTTCTGCTATTATAAAGGCATTAGCTAATTATTAAGGGATTTCTGATATATAATACTTTTCATGAACGAAACAAGAAATGTGAAGAGTGTTTCATTATTTAAAAAAATGATTGTAAATAAATAACTGCTGATGAATTTCGATAATTTATGGTAAATTTCAATTAAACTTCCTTATTACGAACTTTTCTATACCCGCGCATGCGTATGTTGACAAATTTAGTTGTTTACATTAGCTCTCATAACCTGCACAACAGTGAACTTAAGTGCTTAATAACTTCTTTCCTAGTTAAATCCGACGTTTTCTTTTATCGTATTCGTGTTTAGTCCATCAAAATACGTTATTGTGCAAAGTTTGAAAGAAATCGGTTTGGAGGGCTGGAAACTGCATTTTTACCTAACTTTTTTTCTGGAGTAAACCCCAACTTTTAATGGATTCGATTTTTTTTTTACAACTCACGCGATCCTCATTTGTGGGGCATCTTGTCCACCGATTTTCGGTGCAAGGTAGTAAGAAAATAACGGCCGGTACTCGGGCATTGGTTCCAGAGTAGCCCTCCCCTCCTAATGGACCAATTTAGTTTATTTTTACAACACATCTTTCTCTTTATATACATATGACGTATACCGAGTTTCGTTGCAGTATATCAAAAAATGCGCCCGTAATGGAGAAATTAGTAATTTGGGTCGAGAGTAAACACCACTCCGGATGGACAGATTTTGCTAGTTAACGAACTCCTTCAATCGTTTTCTATGGCAATTTTATATATATATATATATATATATATATATATATATATATATATATATATATAAACATATATACACGTAAGAAGTTCTTTCATGTGTGCAACCTCAATAGCTACAGTCCATCGGAAAGTCACTAAAGGCACAATAGCAGACTAATGTACAACATTATTAACAGAACTTTTAAAAAATTTGGGGAGGTCCGGTGGCTGTGAGTGCTAGGGCGTGAGCACTTAACACTCCGTTAAAACTTGTATTCTGAAGGGAAATAAAATGTCAAAATTATTCAGGGATTGTAAAATGTTTCAGTTTAATTTTTTTTTTTTTTTTTAAATTTAACTTGAAAACGAAAAAGTCGTATACTTGAATACATGAATACGATATATATTTTATTTTAAGAATAATCATACATACGTAAACATTTTCTTTGAAACCTTAAACAAGTTGACATTAGTTTTGACATAAGTTTACTACTCACCGCGAAATGGATAGGTGCTGGTTTTGGACTGGTCGGTCTATCCGAGAGACGGCCGAAGTCCCGGAAGAGGTTCGGTGTTAATCCAAATAGGCAATAGTAAGAAGACGTATCTTGGGCAAGAACACAACACAACTTGCTATGTCACTAATCGTACGTCTGCTGAGAGCGAGCGTACGCCACTGACTGGCCGATGCGACGGCTACGTGGTGGGGACTCCTGGCCTCCTACCCCTTCGATGCCGGTCTAGTTCGCAGGAAGCTCTTGAGGAAGGAGAGGATGAAACTACTCCTTCCAGAAGAAGGAACTTGCCATTTTAGCACGTTCCGAAAGAATTTAGCAATTGAGGTTGAACTTAAGAAAGAATTTTTCAAATATGTCTTCAAATATTTATCTATCCTACTTACTAGGCACGGAATGTGACACCCGCAAAAAATAACGGTTGTTCAATTTTGGGTGTGTGTAAGTTAATATATAATCAAGGTAAAAGACCATTTACTGACGATTTTTCGCGCGAATTTCGCCAAAAAAAGTGTTCAGGAAGGCGGATTCTGCTGGTTAACGAACTTGGCCTTTGAGATCATACAAATACTGAATATATATACAGAATCGAACTGAGTACCATAGAGAACTTACACGCTTGTGTAAAAGCTGTTATACTAAAACTGTTGGGTTTACTGTTTGACAAATAGCTCGCACGGATATCCCACTTCGAAGATCTTACTCAAATATTGAAAAATTCGTTGCATCTTTTGAGGGTATTGATAAGACCTAGATGGGGTGCTGACAGGAAATTATTGCTAAACGTCTAACGATGTTACAACAGGTCTTTAGGCACTTTCCTCCGAAGGAAAGTAGATATTGAGGTTGCACTCATGACGGAAATCTCGTCAAATTTTTATCAATCATACCTAGTAAACACCGAAAATGACCCCCGCTAAAATGTATGCATACATACACACACACACCAGAGTTTTTATTCGCTAACCAGCCAAATCTCTCCATCTGGAGAGGGGCTTTACTCCGGATCCAAAAATAGTTAATTGCCTATACCAGCCATACTTTTTTTATATATTTCAACAAAGTCGGTATTCGTTGTGGTCATCTAGATAGAAAGTTGTATTGTAAAAATAAAGTAAATAGGTTCATTAGGAGGGGGATTCACTCCGGCTCCAAATTCCTTATTTCCGAATACCAGCCATAATATTTGATATATTTCAACGAAACTCGGTATTTGTTGTGGTCATCTAAAGAGGAAAAGTCCGTCACGCTGCAGCTACATAACTAAGCATTTTCCTCAGAATTTGGGCAGTGTAGACTGCATTCCTGAATAATTTTCATTAAATAGCAGATATGAATAATATAAAAGCATGAATAGTTCTTCTCTTTTACATTTTTAACGAACGTGTGTTTCAATTATTAAATTTGTAAATAATTTGCTATCAGAGTTTTCTTTATACTTGGTACTAAACTACGTAATAAATACACAAAAACTTCACATTTTTGTCTTTTGTTAAGACGCAGGAACGGGATACAGTCCCACTAGGTCTTATCAAAACAGAGGCGCTGACCTGTGAACTCCTAGACGATGTTGAACTAGACTCAAAATCGGTCGAACGGTGTTGATTTGTATAAGGAACAAACATACAGACAGATGTCTGGTAGACGTTTTTGACCTAGCCTACAAGACTTCCCATAACAAGGTCCACAGGTAAACAGACTGACACGTGATTCATAAATATATATAGATATATAGGGGGGGGGGGGTTACTCCGGACCCATATTACTAATTTGCTCATGACGGTCGTAATTTCGGTCGTGGGTTACCTAATAAGAAAGAAGTGTCGTAAAAATTAATTAAAACGGTATATCGTAAGGGGGTATTTACTTTGTACTATGCTTGAATAAAACTCTACCACCAAACGTAGGTTGGCAAAGCTCTCACTAGGACCGCCTCTGTTTTGACATTACTTTATATGGGTAGCAGAGCAGTGGCTTATACCTAGGGGCGCTGTATCCCGCTCCTGCCTTATTACTGTATCCTGTCCGTATTATTTTTCATCAAGATCAATAGAATAAAAACGTCCGTCTCGCAGGAACTGCATCATCTTAGCGCGGTTCCGTACATATTCCTAGGGACACTTGGAAAGCTTAGAATAGAAACGAACAATTTTTTGTTTGTTTTTTTGGTTTTTTAGTACTTTGTGAAAAATGTCAACATCTCGAAGAAATGGGCTAGATTAGGCATCACAAAGTACACGAAATCTTACTACGAATTCGTAATTTCCTTCTCCGCTCTCATTCTCAAGGAATGCTGTATAAGTCAATACGAATAAGTACTGAAAACGTACTCACTTTTCGACTACTGCTCAGGTGGTTCTATTCCAAGCAACCAAAAATTCTACGGTTAAAATCAATTGTAAATATTTACTTCATGGCGAATAAAATTACATTCTATCATGAGTTAAATCTTTGCTATAAAATATAAAATAATAATAACTTCACTTGCAGCAGTATGAGGAAGGTTATATAGATAGGAGAATTAAAAACAAATGAATGTATATGCAGTGTTGTAAAATACCCGGGTATTTATTCTTAAGGGTAAATACCCATGGTAAATACCCAATTTCATAAATATCCGGGTACTTAAGGTATTTAACTAAACCGCGACTTAGTAATCCAATATTGTAAAATGTCATGGATCTTGCCAGTTTAGAGCTATTGAAACACTGAGAAACTATTAAAACAATAATAAATTATAAAATATGATCACTGAGAGATTAATAAATAATAAATTGTTACCTGGAAATTTGCCATGGACCTTCCAACTACCAATAAAACAAGTTGTTTGCCTAAATTTGATCTCAATTTCTCAAAACACAAATTAAGTTACCAACTCATTGATCAAATACATGTACCTTTCAAGTCTCTCCACCGTAACATGGGACTTATTTTATTATTTTCTTTGTCATTGTCTTCAAGACCTTCCCAAACCAAGGATCTTTGCCCCTATCCCTCTTGGTCCCTATAGTCAGCCATGTCTTTCCGAATATCAACTGATTTCAATCCCATGCTTCTGCCTAACTCACACACAAAAAAATTGAAAGAGTTCAACAAGTCTGCAGCAAGATGTGCGTTTCCAACACCAAACTGAATGCGGTTCTCCTATTTAGTTAGCACAAGTTTTCCCTCAGTTTTTTGAAGAGGTTTCTTGTTGAAGAGTTTTCAGTAATTCTTAAATCTCTTATGAACTGAATGGATCAAAGGGGCATTTAACTGAATCATTCAGTCTGAATGGCAGTAAAAAGTTCAACAGTTGTATCAAGGATGTTAACTATTTTCCCAACTTGGACCCAAAACACTCTGTCGTCTAGAAGCTACCTTTTCATTTCTGGTGAGATTTACGCTTACTGTAATGTTGTTACTATTGTATGAGCATAATTTCAAATAATATTAACAAGGGGGGGTCTCCCGTGGTCTAGTGGCTAGCACGCTGGATTCATAAGCGGGAGATGGTGGGTTCGATCCCCACCGGCGGCAGGAATTTTCTCATCTCATGGCTCGCTAAGAAAATTCCCGGCTGCACCCTGGATGTCGGTGCTAATGGCCAAGGTTTGTCGATGCGCCGTAAAAAAAAATAAATAAAAAAAAAAAAAAATATATATATATATATATATATATTTATATATATATATATATATATATATATATATATATATATATATATATATATATTAACAAGGATCACAAACCACTTAAAATAGTTTTGAACTATTATAAGAAACATTAAAAATGTTGTTGGCCCATTTTAGCGCGGTTACTCCCTATCTCCATAGGGAGAACCCGCTTATGAGGTTGACCTCACAACGCAATCCGGAAGTGCCGACTAGAAAATTTCATGTTTCAGACCCTATAGATCACGAAAATATAGGTGGCCCAAATTTGTATATATATATATATATATATATATATATATATATATATATATATATATATATATATATATATATGCTTGTCTGTTAACGCTCTAGCAAGGTCAAAAATGGCCCGATTTTGATGAAATTTGGTACAAAAATCTGTCTTCTAATTTGAAAGGTCAAGTTCGTTAACCAGCAGAATCCGCCCACGGGAAGATGGTGTTTGGGGCGAAATTCGCGCAAAAAAAATCGTAACGCTTACGTCTTTGAGTTTATATGCTTGCAGGTACTTGTTTTATAGGTTTCTTAACATAGGAAAAAGAATGAAACCATTTTAAGTCGATATCTGTAACCGTTTTTGAGAAAAGTGGATTCAATGTTTTTGTAAGTCATTATTTTCTTGTGGGTACTTAGAATCGCAGGATTCAATTGAAATATTTTCTACATATTGGAAATTAATCCCAACTAAGATTTTTAATTTTTGGTTATATTTGGAGTTAAGGAAATATGCGAACAAAATATTTTATTAATAGACATGAAAAGTTTTCGGATCTTCATACATTTTTCGTAAATATCGTGGGGGGAAATCGTGGTAAGTGGAAGGTGACCATTCGAATGTTTACCCAAATAACTTTTTTCCGAATAACTCAAAATTTAAACATCTTAGTTCAGATGAATTTAAAAGATGTAGAAAATATTTCAATTGAATCCCACAATTCAAAGTACCCACAAAAAAATAATGAGTTACAAAAACATTTGTTCCACTTTTCTCAAAAACGGTGACAGATATCGCCTTAAAAATGGTTTCATTCGTTTTCCTATGCTAAGAAACCTATAAAACAAGTACCTGCAAGCATATGAACTGAAAAACGTAAGCGTTACGATTTTTCATCACACCATCTTCCGGCGTGATCAGGTTAACGAACTTGGCCTATCAAATGAGGTTATAAAATACAAAATTTCATTAACAGGCATAAAAAGTTTTGGGATGTTTGTATATTTTCTAAAATATCTCGAAAACGGGTGGAAAATCATGGTAAGTGGAAGGTGGCCATTCGAAAGCTAACTAAATTTTCCAAAAAAAAGGTCCTGAAGCAATTTTCCATGGGACCGTTACATTTGGAGAAATAACTGCTTAAAACTTTCAAGCAATTGTTTTCGTTTATTGGAACGGTTCTTTCGTCTGTTTATAATTCTTGTTAAGGACTTTCTGGATTACGGATTCGTAACTAACTCGTATGCATGACCCGCAACGAAATCCAATACACAACGCTATTTTACGATTATCACTAAGCGCTTTCAGGCCTAGTCCAGTAATCAGCTTGTACGCAGAAGTCGTCGAATCTCCTCAAACTTATAGGAGAGAAATATTTTCGATGGCAAATATTTTTTATAAGGGCCATTAGCGCCGACATCCATGGTAGGGAATTCGCTCGATAGGAAGGAAACCTCCTTATTTACCTTATAGCATAAACCGGAAGTGCCGACTAGAAAATTTCACATTTCAGATCCCATAGATCAGGAACTAACGGAGGCTCAAATTTGTAGGTATATATATTTGCCTGTTCGCTCTCTCACCGGCTCAAAAAGGGTCCGATTTTAATGAAATTTGGTACAAAAATATTTCATCTAATTTGAAAGTATTCTGTCGTTAACAAACATATATTCTGGTCGACGCGTCGACCAGAATATGGTTATTGGATCGAAATTCATTCGAAAAAATCGCTTACATTTTCGAGTACATAAGCTTGCAGGTTCTTTAACCTAGAAAAACGAATGAAACCATTTTTAAAACGATATCTTTTTTTTTTTTTTTTTTTTTTTGAGGCGTGCCAACCTTACGGTCATTAACGCCAGTGGAGAATGTTAGGCCTATGATGGAAAGGACAATGGCGACCTAGCGGGAGACGGGAAGAGGCAGGGGAAGAGAAGGACCCGGAGGCCCAGCCCGACAACCCTAAACCTTAAAAAAACGATATCTGTAACCGTGTAAGAAAGAAATTACACAATAACTTTTTCGAACTAATTTTTAGTTTCGGTATTCAGAAACGATTGATTCAGTTGAAATTTGTTCCAGATGTTTTACATTGGTGTAAAATAAGATATTTAAATTATCCTAAACTATTAGAAAAAAATTTTTAATAGACTATAAAAGTTTTCGATTCTTTGTATATTTTCTAAATTATTTCGAAAGTGGAGATTCGAAGGGGAAGAGACTCATTCGAAAGCTTACTAAATTCTCTACAAAAAAGGATCCGAAGTAATTTTCGATGGAGTGATGTAGATCGGAGAAATAAGTGCTTAAATCTTCGAAATTGTTAGTGTTGTTCTTGTCAACGGGTTTTTGTCTCTGATTGCCTAATTGTTTAATTAGTTGTTTTATCGCACTAAACAGTAAAATGATAGTGCTAATGAATTCAGCGGAGATCAAAAAATAAATAAATAAATTATATATATATATATATATATATATATATATATATATATGACATGAATATTTTATTAAAATAAGGATAGAAAAGTCCGCCACGCAGGAGCTGCATAACTAAGCACTTTCCTCAGAATTTGGGTAGTGTAGACTGCTTTACAGAACAATTTGCTTAAAATATCCTACATAAATAAAATAAAAGCATGAATAGTTCTCTTTTAAATTTGTAATGAGTAACTGATCAATTATTAATTTGCTTCCAGAGTTATGTTTACACATGGTACCTACTACACTACGTAATAAATACAAAAAACCTTATATTATCGTATTTTGATCTAACGCAGGAACAGGATACAGTCCCTCTAGTGGTAGAAAGCGCTCCTTGCGGCGGCTTTGTGAACCTACGGCTGGCGGGCTTTTCTATTGAAATATATTACAAATTAAACCCCCGCTTTCCGATTGACCGATTCAGCTCATTTTTACAACACTTCTTTCTCATGAGTTACCCACGACGTATACCGCGTTTCGTTACAATACAGCAGAAATTACGACCGGTATGAGTATATTAGGAATTTGGGTCCGGAGTAACCCCCCCCCCCTTCTAATGAACCGATTTAGTTTATTTTTACAACACATATTTACCTGTAGATTACCACTACGAATACCGAGTTTCATCGCAATATACCAAAAATTACGGCTGGTAGTGGCGAATTGGTATTGTGGGTCCGGAGTAAACCCCCCCTCCTAATGAACCGATTTAGTTTATTTTTACAACACATATTTACCTGTGGATTACCACTATGAATACCGAGTTTCGTCAAAAAATACCAAAAATCACGGCTGGTAGTGGCGAATTGGTATTGTGGGTCCAGAGTAAACCCCCCCTTCTAATGAACCGATTTAGTTCATTTTTATATCTCACTTTTCTCTCTATATTACCACTACGAATACCAAGTTTCGTTGAAATATAACAAATATTACGGCTGACATAGTCAAATTAGTGTTTTGGGTTCGGGGTAAACCCCCCCCCTTCCGGTGGACCGACTTTGGTGGTTAACGAACTCGTTCAATCGTTTGCTAATTGAATGCTATATACCAAGTTTCGTGACGAAAAAACAAAAACTCTGGCCGCTATCGTGTTAACAGACACACACACATATATATATATATATATATATATATATATATATATATATATATATATGCATATATATATATATATATATATATATGCATATATATATATATATATATGCATATATATATATATATATATATATATATATATATATATATATAGATATATATATATATAGATATATATAAATTTTAACGGAGGTCATTTTCGGTGTCTACTAGGTAGGATCGATAAAGATTTGAAGAAATTTTTCAAAAATTCCGTCATGAGTCCAACCTCAATAGCTACTTTCCTTCGGAGGAAAGTGCTAAAATGACGTTATATTGTTTTTTGGAGAAACAGGATGGAGTAATTCCGTTTAGAGTACAATCAGTTTCCTGCTGCGACGCTTAAAATCTTATATTACTTCTCTTTGAGATTTCATAATATGTTTTTCACGAATGATCAACACCTAACAAAAAATGCTTCTATTCCTTTACAAATGGCACTAGGGAAACGAATGGAAACGCGCCAAGATGTCGCAGTTTCTGGGAACCGGACTTTTTTTTTTGGAGTGGCATCAATTAGTGCAGTGCCTCCTGCATCAATTCAAGCAGAGGAAAAGATGCAGAACATCAACAATAATTTTATTTATTATTAATTTAGTCCGAATTTACAACAATGTAAAAATTCATAAATAGATAATAAAAGTGATTGAACAAAATATTAATAGTTTAAAAATTAAGAAGGCGTTATTATTAGTAACTAGTTGAATATCCGTGCTTCGTCGCGGGAAATAAGTAGTTATTTTATTGCGTTGAATAATGTATCGTCAAAATTTACACTAATATACAGGGTGTCCCGCATTGAGATGTCATAACTTTAGGGGTTTATTCTGAACTTCATTTGTAGTTCAGTGCGCAAAAATAAGCGTTCTGAAAATGTAGAGGAGCTACTCAAACATTTGTCTTTTTTAAAAACTACTGGCTTTTTTTAAAAAAAAAAAACTGAGTTTTCGGAATTTGTGATCAATGTATCGTCAATATAACCCACTTTTTAGAATCTACATTATTGAAATACATATTACCATATAAATTAAGAGCTATATTAAAAGCCATATATATGAGAATGTTGAATATTAGTGTTTTATTAAATTATTCAATATTTTCTTAATCAGCTATTTTTAGACTTACGGGTTTGCCTCCGCCTCAAAAGTTGCATTATTTACTAAGCTTCAAAATGGTGCCTCGTAGTTTTAGAAAAAAATCTATTTTAATCTATTTTTTTTTCTTTTTTCTGGTTTTTAAGTAAAAACTAATAAATGTGCTTTAGTGTAAACGAGCCATTCTAAAATTTCACCCGATGATGGTGATGTCCCATCCTTCCCACACTACATGACGTTTATTACACAAGCCTATTTACCAAATATCAACTCACTCTGGTTTAAAATGCTTGGTTGCCTAGATCATACTCGACGAGTGGTGACGGAATGACTGACTCAATTCCCTAATTGTTGTATCGGACACTATGGACCAGTTCGTTTGCATCCTGGTCTGAATCCTCTAGATTTCAATATATTGGGAACATTGAAGAGCTGAGTGTACTCAGAGCCCGAGACGACGAAGGAGGAACTCATCAACAGGATCCAGGAGCAGTGTCAGCTCATGAGAACTCAAAGACAAGACGTCCTCCGTAATGCCGTGGACTCAGTTAGACGTTAAGCTTATATTTGTAGACATTTTGAAAATCTACCCGACAAATAGTTGTTAGTCCACAGTAATAACTATTTTTTTCTCGCCCATAGATTTCTATAGATTTTTCCTAGGAAAACGAGGTAACATTTTAAAGCAACTTTTGTGTCTTTAATTTAAATCTCTTTTTTTCACTTTTTATCCGCAGAAGACAGTCTTTTGTATAAACTTTCAAATTATTGTAGTGTATAACACAGTTAACTTATAAGCAAAAATTTTATTAAATAGAATAGAATTAATATCTATATATATATATATAAAAATTACCTGTCTGTTTGTTCCTTATACAAATCCACACGGTTTGACCAAACTTGGCGCTCATGTACTTCTTGAAACGGGAAATCTCCTAGGCTCCACAGTTCGAAACAGTCAATTACAGAAGAATGAATTCTCAGAAATCGCCATTTTCTTTTCAGTGTTGCCTAGGTGGAGATTAGCAAGCCAACAAAACTTTCTTCATTTATTTGCGAAAAGTTTTTCTTTTGCGAACAAAACTTTTCAGTTATAACCTTTGTATGTTAACGTAAATTATAGCTATATATTCCCAGAATTTGGACAAATAATATCATATAAGATCAATTTTCTTAATTTCTGATGAAGATGTATGTAGAACAGCACTGGGCTCCTAGAAGCCATTAACCAATTTATTTATTTTTTAAGTTTGGTTTGTTTATCTAACTTCCAAAACTTTTTGTTTTAGAAAAATATTTGAGTTTATCTAAATTATAGCCTTATATTCTCAGAATTTGGGACTATTATATATTAATAATTAATTTGAAATATTAAGTTTTTGATCTGTTCACTTTACAGTCCCCATTTTCTTTCCATTATTGCCTAGGTGGAGATTAGCAAGCCTATCAAAACGTTCTTTTTTTTTTTTTTTTGCAATCAAAACTTTTCAATTATAACCTTTGTATGTCTAAATTATACCTGTATATTCTCAGATTTTGGACAAATAATATCATATAAGAACAATTTTCTTTGATCAATAGTTGCTTAAAAAAAACTATGTCTCCAACATGAACCCATGGATCTGTACAGAACTTTAATAATTTAAATACTTTTAGTTCATTAATGTACCACCTAAAATCATCTATATGTGACATGATATTTAAACATTTGGGGTTTTCCATGTCAAATCAACCCAAAAAAAAATAGGATTTGACACCCATGATCTCAGATTTTAATGTAACTTGGCATGCTTATTTCTTTCATGGATTTAAGTAAGAATATAAAATAGTTTTGCTCAATGTCAAATAGTTTACTTTTATCCCTGCTAAAGTATTTGAAATTTTGCAGTTATCATCGATTGGACAAAGGAAGTGCACTTAGTTCTAGAATATAAATCATACCTACTTTATTTATTAATCAATGTTGATGCCATTTTTTATTACAATACTTCAATAAATATGGAAGCCAGAAAAAAATAATATAACCGTAAAGTACTAAAATGCATAAACTATCAACTTGAAAAAAATAAAAATTATGGTTTTTTCACTCTTTAATTTTTTTTTTTTGTTAAAGACAAAAAATTGTTCAATTAAAATTTTAGCTTACAATATACTATTTTTTAAAACACAGAGATTTAATTCTAAAAACTATAAAAAATAAGACCTGTTACCCAAAGCTACAAACAGATTTTGTTGAGTACAGTCAATGGGTTTCGCTTGATCGAAGTGAAATGTTCTGGTATTCCAGCACAGTTGATGAGTTTATTGATAAATAAATAAAAAAATTGAACAAATTAATAACGCATTCATAGCTACATTGATAAATCACAACCTTCTTCAAAAATTTGAAGAATGTAGCCTCCCCAAATACAGCTGTTATCTCAATGGATTTTAGTGAAACATACCATTGGACCTCAGATTCATGCAAAATTAACCCTGTAATGATACACTATAAGGATGCAAGCAATGAAAAACTAATTTTATCACATTGTATCGTTTCTGATGACCTTAAATATGATGTGAGCATGGCATATAGTATCCCAAAAACTAAAATTGCTATTCAGAATGAGAACTACCTACATGTAAAAAACATTCATTACTTTAGTGAAGGGTTTGCTGGGCAATATAAAAAGAAATACAATTAATTTTTGTCACATGTAACTGCAAACCAGTCACTAACATTAAAATTTGAAATATTGATATTTGTTTTTGATCTTTTAACTAGCCGGGTTTAGTTTGTTTTCCATAGTTGAATTTTTGATTTGCGAATAGCATTTTATCACATGCATTTGCTTAATAAAAACTATGTCTTTAACATTAACCCATTGATTGTCCGAACTTATAGCAGGCTCAATATCTACTTGGCTGATTCAGAAAATTGTAGTGTTTGTCATTAAACTAGATGAAGCATTAGCAAACTCTACTGAGTTTTTTACATTTTTAGTTTCAGATAACTTCCATTAGAGACCGAGGATTTTACTCTTTCTCCCACCCTATCTTCTACACACTTGTCATGACTGTAGTAAAATATTTCTGCTAAAACGTGTTGTAAAATTTTTCTGAAAGTATGTAAAGCAATCTTGACATATATTTATTTTTAAACTGAGACGATGGTCCATCACTGTAAAAAATTTCATTTGCTGACAAATCATTATTTTTTATTATTATATCATATAATCTCATCAAAAGTGCCTATACAGAATTCATACCTTTATGTTTAGTATCGGAACAAATGAGAAAAGTAGTGCATTTGTTTTTGAAAAATAATGCTGCTGTAAATAATTGAACAGTTTCTCATGACCACAATCCTGATTGAATGTAGTTTTGATAATCCCAAGAAAAAACCATTGCAAGAATGGACGTTTTCTTTTCATTAATGATTTATTTATTTTATTTAATTCATTATTTTTTTTTATTTATTTCAATTAATTTATAATTTTGATATTGTTATTTGTTTTGTTTGCAATATTATTATTTTTTTCCGTGTTTTTAACGGTGCATCAACTATTTGGCTATTAGCGCCGGGCTATCTACAGGTTACCACCCTTTTATAATGCCAACAGGACATGGTCGGTCACCCATTCAGGTACTGACCGCGCCCAACTTTGCTTAACTTCAGTGATCTACGGTTTCAATATTTTTTTTTTTTTTTTTTTTTTTTTTATGGCGCATCAACGTCTAGGCCATTAGCGCCGTTCAATATTATTATTACTATTTTTATTTGTATTATTGTTATAGTTGTTATCATTACACTATCATATTTCTCTATCTTAATATTATTATACTTTTAAAACTCAGAAAAAAAAATTATATTACTTTGATTGTAATGCAGGCAGTATTGGAAGATGGAACCTCCAGAATCTAAATTAACTCCCACAGTATACTATATTGTGGGGGGAAAAAAGAAAAAGCCATTCAATCTGTTCCTTATATAAATCCACAGCTTTTGATTGATTTTGAACAAACTTGGCACACAGGTAGGTCTTGATACGGGGAGTACCATAGGATAGGTCAAAATCATCTGTCAGTCTGTTTTCCCCTTACACAAATCCACACTGTTTGATCAATGTTGACCAAACTTGGCACACAGGTGGGTCTTGATACGAGAAGTGTCAAAGGCAAGGTGAAAATAGTCTACCAGCTGCATTTTTAGAATGTAGCATGGCACACTGGGTAACATCTAGTTACAAATAAAATAAAACCCCCAAGGGATAACCATATAATGCATGTTTTCATTGTATTTACAATAATGCTAATTATTTCCAATATGTTCTTCTGAAATCTTTCACCCTTGATTCCAAAGAGTCCCCCTAACCTTATCAGAGCAAAAATTGTGTTTACGTAGTGTGGGAACGGTTAGGGAAATCACTTTTCAGCCATTCCGTCACCACTCGTCCATTATCAGCTGAGCACCATCCATTTGAAACCAGAGTGAGTTAATATTTTGCAGATGGGCTTGTGTAATAAACGTCTTGTAGGAAGGATGGGACATCGCCATCACCGTGTTAAATTAAAGAATTTGTTCATAATGGCTCCTTCACGTTAAAGCACATTTATTGGTTTTGACTTAGAAATCGGCAAAAAATAGATTTTTTCTTAAACTTTTTTCTGCTGGTTTGCATTGAATACTAAGTCCTACTAACTTTTAGTCAGCTTTAACAATTTTAATAGTTCAACTTGCAGGAACTAGGACAAAGATGGCTTCCTGTATAATAGCATGCCAATTATTCCAGTTTCCAACACCCAGTAGTTTTTACAAAATGAACTATGTTGCCATTATTATATAGTTCATACAGTTCCAAATTTCTTTGATGCTTCCACACACTCTCAATATTTTTCTTTCAAAAATATTCAACATATTAACATTATGCTGTGGTATGTGTACTAAAATTAGAATGAAGCTTCTTGCATAGCAATATATATATATATATATATATATATATATATATATATATATATATATATATATATATATACATACATACATATATATAAAATAAACTCATTATCTTGTAACCCAACATCCATTAAGCTTTCCCCACTCACAACGTGTGCAGTTTAAAAAAAAAGTTATTCATTTTGAAAGTGATGCTAACCTTACATTGAGCTGGGACCCAGAACAGTATGACTCTAGTTACATCCAAAAATTAACAAATACCAACGATATCATCCTAAGTGACTAGCAAAAAACATGAATGTAATAACCGAAGTAAATACTTGAATTAATTCATGATTAAATAGTTCTTGGAGCCAGGGTCGCCCTTAGTCACTCTTGTATCCCTTGACTCAAACTTGGCAACCCATTAAAAATGGATTGAATAGATTTCACAGCGTAATGAGATGACTTTAATACTTGGCTTTATTAGATGATTTAACCTGCCACGTTGTAATATAAAGCCCAGTAGCATAATTTGACAGACTCATGCATAAAACGAGATTCTGGAGAAAATATATTATTGGGCCATCAGGAGCAGAGGTTTACTCCGGAACCAAATTATTAATATGTACATCAGGGTCAACATATATTGCAACGAAACTTGGTAGCTAAATTGGGTCAAACTAATGGGGAAAATTGATTGTAAAAAAAAAAAAAAAAAGAAAACTTGGTGCATTGGGGGTTAGGGTTTACTTTGGAACAAAATTATTTTTTTTATAATTGAATCAGCTGTTTATAACAAATATAAAAGAGCAAAACTATTTAAGTTTATTTTCCACTCATATAGGGTACTTTAACCCTTACTGATACATCAGTCCAGTGGTCGCAGTGCCGGGTGTGCTATGAGCTGATATTTTAGTCTGGAGGGAGCAGTGCCCAAACGCTCTTGACTGATATATCAGTTCAGCTTGTTTTGCGCTTGGCTGCTACGAGCTAGTATATCAGTCCATCCACTATTTCCATCTGTAGACTGTTTATAAAAGCTGCAGTGTCTTCTCAAAGCCGTTAGGGGGTATAGGCCTTCACTTTTGTCATTTTATCTTCCAACTACTCAGCCTAACTGTGCATATACCTGTTCTCTCCCTAATTTACTGCTGAAAACCGTTGTTTCTCTTTACCTGGAATTTACCCTGTATATTTCTCTAGTATATTTTTTGCTTTTCAAGTGAAGAATTGTGAGTGTAAATATTTCTAAGAAAATTTATTCTGAACAAGAACTGTTAGACCTTTTAAAGGGTGTGAGCAAAAGTGAAGCGGAGTTTTCTTCGGATGAAGATGAGGATTCTGATTATGTATCCCAAAATGTTTCTTTTGGAGAAACACCTGGAACTAGTGGAATGCAAAGTACATGATAATTATCTTCTGAAGAAACATCGTGTGGCAATAGTATTCAGTACGCAGGGCACTCCACTTTCTTTCTTGTGACTACAGCAAGTGAAAACTCAAAATAAATTGGGGTATTTTCTGGAGCACATAAAAAACGTGTTTTCCATTAAATAAAACCACCAACTCTTATTAAAATTGTGTGTACTGATCTTCAAGAGCCAATTGTCCTTTAAATTTTTCTATCATTTCTAATTGTACATCACGTAAAACAGTAAAGTAAGCAGATTTCCATTCATCACTTTTGCAAAATCGTATTATAAACCTGAAATCAAAAGAAATTAAATGTTACACATCACTTATTAATTTGAAAACTATATTGTTTATTTATTTAAATTTTAATATCCATTATTATTAACTAAGAATTTTAGGATGGGTTATCTATATGTTAGCACCCTTTTCTGGCCAGGATAGGGCTGATGCCTTTTCTTTGTTCTAAAGAAAAGCCAACACCACATAGTGGGAATCGAACCCACGACCCTTGGCACGGAGTGTTAAGAGCCCAAGCCTTAACACTCACGGCCACCGGGTCTCCAAAAAAACTATATTGTTGTAGGAGGAAACTACATACTGCCTGATTGAGGTTTCAATAAGGATTAGAACTAATGTTTTTAATTGATAGCACCTAAACCCAATTAACCCCACATTTTCTTTGCCCCAAGTGGCTCGGATTGGCAGAATAAAATTCAATTTATAATTATTTTATTTATGTTTGGGATTACACAAATAACAATGTTCTCTGATCATATTCATTCTAGAAAACCAGCATGGTTAATGTCATATGTAGAAATGTAATTATATTAAGTGTTTTAGCCAATGGCCATACCCATTTTGAATGCACCGGTTCCCATTGAAGTTAAGCAACATCGGGTGTGCCCAGTACCTGAATGGGTGACCGACCACGTGCTGTTGGTATTATAATAGGGTGGCAACCGGTAGATAGCCCGGTATTAACAGCCAAATAGTTGATACACCGTTAAACACAGGGGGGGGGGGGGGAGTGAGAACCTATATATAGCCCAGAGTTAACAGCCTAATTGTTGATATACCATTAAACAAAAAACAAAAAAAAAAAAAAAAAAAAAAATTAAGTGTTTTAGGTGAAAATTTTAGCAATAAATAGTACTTAATATCAATGGTAATAAAATAATTTGTTTATCAAAAATGCTTAAGATCTTCAAATAAGATTATAGAGTCCTGTGTCCTTGAGTTAGGCCAGTATAATGTTTATTTATTGCCTATCATTACCTAAGAGTTCCAACATTTCATGAAGAAGAATTAAGTTGCATCTTCTCTGGCGGTCTGCAAATAAATATTTGATCGTATGTTCAGTGTTATATTTTTGGCACATAGGTGTCGTATTGACAAAAGGGATTCAAGTGCTATGTCAAATCCATAGCCGAGCGATAACTACTTCTTTGCATTTGTTTTCTCAGTGACTGTATAATTTACTGTACAAAAGTTATTGTCAAATAGCTGTGTCTATGCGTAGTGCCAATGTTATTTTATTGTCCGCCAGGTTGACATACCTGTTGAAATACTTGAGAATGACGGCCAATTCTTCAAGATAGCACTTGTGAACGAGCTCCTTTAAGTAACTATTAACAAAGCTAACATCCTTCTCCATAGGGAGCTGTTCATTTTCAATCCATTCTTTTAAGAGATGTTTCAGCTCACCAGGAGAAACATAACTTTTTACAGCATCTGAATTATTTAAAAAAAAAAGATTATGAATACATAAGTATAAATTAAAGTTTCCTAATATAGCTTTTTACGAGTTGTAAAATTCTGGAATAGGTGATAACACAACTTTATGAGACAGAATTTTTATAACGCTAACGAGCCTTAAAAAAGTTCTATTAAAACCATTTTTAATTAGATATTTCTTATGTTCTAAATATAAAATTATAAAGGTGCCTACAAAACTAGTCCAGTTTTTGCAATGTGATATGCACGTGACAGAAAAAATCATCTGTACAGCAAAAGTGATATTATTCTAAAAAAAAAAAAAAAAAAAAAAAAAAAAAAAAAAAAAAAAAAAAAAAAATGGGTTGCACAACAACTGAGTGGTTAAGCTTGAGATGCTTGAACCTAACCTGTTTTTTATGGATTGTACATTTTTTTTTTTAATTTCTGGGATTAGATATTTTTACTATAGTAACAGAAGAGAATATAACACAGCTGTCAATGCTTGTTATACATAGTATGTAGTACGTAAAATCACTTTTTTTTTTGTTTTCTTTACGTTTTGTTCATACTTCTTTATATTTCACTATGTTTTATGTCAAATACCAATATGTTAATTTGTTATGTACGATATTTGGTTAAATTACAGCAAGTCGCCTTCGTTGCTAAGCTCATGAAATAAATAACCTGTTTTTATTTTCCCAACAGGGGGCTTGCTGAAAATATTCCCCACTTCAGCTCAATACGGAAGCGTAGCAACCAATAGATAAAAATAAAAAAAAAGAAGGTTTCAGCAGTAGTTTAGCGATTTTAATTAAATTTAATAGATATTTAAATAGTCAGATTTTTCAGCCTTATATAAATCTAAATTGATTATAAAACATGTTACTTGTACTCCTTCAAAACTGACAAAACTATAATTTTCATTGAATATATATGGAGAGGAACATTTTAAAGCAAACTATCGTTGTTTGTTATGTATGATCCAAACTTAGTTTTTTTTTTTTTACTTTTTTTCAAAAATAGTTAAATGTTTTGATCTAAAAGCTACTCCATTAGGTCTCTCAAGGAAGAATAGATAAGATAAATAATGTATGATATAAAAAATCTTAGAGACAAAGCTGTCCAAACTATTGAAGCTTCAGTTGTGAGAGGTTTTTCAAAATTAAAACAGCAGAATACAACGACACTTTTAAAACTGATTTGAGATTCTCCTGGCTAACAGAGCTGTCCTTTTGAGTTAAAAACAAATGTTTTTTTTTTGTTTTTTTTTTGTTTTTGTTTTTTTAACAAAGAAGTGGAATACTACAGAAAAACAAGAGCAAATTATTCTCATGTGATTTTTTAGACGTTTTAATATTTACGAGGGGAAAAAATGTCACTTACAAACTTCATAACTAAGCAAAATCTCCAAGTTTTTTTTTAGTTTATACCATCTTCTAGAAGAATTTGCTTAACACGTTTAGTGCGAATGGTAAAATCTGTAATTCTCCACAAGTACGACACGTGGTCAATTAACCCCGAGCAGTTACTATCCACAAGTGGGTCCATGGGCCCCGTGTTCTTTCTTTAGTTTATTCATCTTGCTGAAAATTTATTAATTTTGAGAAAATCCTTTGTTTTCCGACACCATAGGTTTAGGCCAGCTTACTACAGTAACAGGACATAAATCGAAGGGCACTGAGCCCTTCAATTGATTCGTTCAAAAGTTCATTACCTCATGGAAATTTTATTCAATATTTTAGTTCAAATCAGAAACAGGTTTAAAACATTTTTGAAAGTTTACCTCTTACACACTCAGCACTAGTGGAAAGTTAGAACTTCTTAAAATAACCTATATAAATTCAAAACAATATAAAGACTTTTGCTATTTTATAATTGGAATGAGCAGGCAACTAAATCATTAGCTTTTTTTATTTTTCATCCACTCCTCATGTATTGCACTTAGTTGGAGTGACATCTGTCACAGGACTTTTATTCCAAGAAAAGAAAAAAAATCAATGAGCTAAAGGTTTCTATCAATTTAATTTGAAATAAAAGAAAGACAAACTACCTGGGTCTTCTGGAGGTGTTTTATCCTTATTTTCACCGAATGGCATTGATGTGATTTCTTTTTCAGGAACTGCTGATGTACTACTTTTTGATTTAGAATTTTCAGTTAAATAATTTAATATTTCCTCTTTAATGTCATCTGGCACAGCAGATAAAAATGACTGGTCCACCTATGTGAAATTAAAGAATAATAATGCATTAAGAATTGCAAAAATATTACCTAAACATTTAGACTCCTCCCCATAACATAAAATGGCAATTATTATTACTTTTTTTTTTTTTTTTTTTTTTTTTTCTTTTTTTTTTTAGATAAGCATTCTAGGAAGGTAATTAAACTTATTCAAGAATTAAAGCTTTTCTTTAAAACTAAACTATGATTTTCCTAAATAAATCAGACTTTTATTTTCATATAAAGCTAGGAATAAGGAATAAAAACAAAATTAAAAGTAAGGAATACAAATATAAACATTTGTAGTATCAAAATTTCCAGCTTAAAAGGTAATCACATTTCTTCTTTCCAGTCAATATAAAACTAACCTGAAAATGTAAATGCAGAAATACCAACCTAATCCTCAAAAATAAATCATTCTTTATTTCATCCAGGATAATCTACAGTAAAATTACTTTAAAGAAAATTGTTTCTGAAAAAAAAAGAAACAACAAACTAAATAGCGAACAAATAAGATCAAACAATATAAATGTACCTTAGACAATGTTAAATTAAGAAGACTATCAGTTGAGCTGCTTTGGCTTCGTTTATTTATCGATGTTACACCTTTAGAAGTACTTGGAATATTATGTAAAATATCTTTAGGCTCCTGGTTAATATTCGTTTTTTTCTTAGGATGGTTAAGAAATTTCAGCAGGCCATTATCCGAGGTATCTGAGCTGTTTTCTAAACGAGTGAGTTGAATTCCAATTCCTCTTAACTCTTTTGATTCTATTTTGAGTTTATTAATTATTTTAACAACTTCCCTGTCAAATTAAAATAATAATTTATTATTTTTAGGGCTAAACAAATACCCGTGATTGTATAATACTTTAAATTAAGTTGTGTTATCTTTTGATCAATTGCAATCAGAAAAATATCACAACTAGCATTACCTTCTAAGTTATAATAATTATTTTACATACATCATATAAATATTATTGAACAGAATATGTATGAATACATGCAAAAACAAATAACTTACCGATAAATAATGTTAGGATCTGAAACAGCATTGGCCAAAGTGGAAGACTTTGTTATGTGGTCACAAACCCCATGACCTAAAAATTTGGCAGTCTCTTCTGGGGCATCTTTGGATCGGACCTTCAAATCATAATTGTTAGAACTTCGCAACAATTCTGTTTATAAAAAAAAAAGAATGGTAAAATTTTACCATTAACTTCAAAGTTATAGATTTCCCCTTCATTTTAACTCCTTTTACTCTATCAGAAACTTCTTTTGACAGCTGTTCAAGAAATGCATCTCTTTCAGAGTCATTTTGGAATCGGATTCCATAATTTACTTCAGCTGAAACCGATTTTCTTACTTGATGAAAGTTAAGTTCTTTATCATCGACTCCACGACAATGTCTAGAAACAAAATAACAATATTACAAAAGAAAAGAAATGTTTGCAAAACAATTTTTTTTTACAAAAATACCTTTTTTTTCTAACAAACAAAATCTTAAAATAAATTGGCCCAAGGCAGTTAGATAGTTCAACCTTTTTCAACAGTTTCTTAAGAACTAAGTAAAAGAAAAGGAAAAAAAAAAGGCAGAAGACGAGAGAAAGGTATTGAATAAAACACAATGTCAAAAGTGGAAATACTTTTTTCTTGTAATCATTTAATTTAATTTGAGTTTCATATAAATATAACATACAACAACAAAAGGGACAAATTATCAAATAAATGAAAATTTAAAAATAATATTAAATAAATAATTTATTGAACATAGATAAATATCTTACTTAAACAAGGTATCTCCTAGTTTATATCCAAAATCAGTCTGCAATTTTTTCAGTTGTATTTTCTGCAGATCGCCACAAGTTAGGACACCAAGACTTTTAAGTTTGTAAGTTGTTGAATAACCAACTCCTAAGAGAATAACATTCTAAGTTAGTTTAAAGCAATAAAAGGTTTTATGAGATACCTCAAGGCAACACTGACGGTTTCTCTATTAAATTCAATCTAAAGATAATTTTTTGTTGCATATCATAATTATAAGGTACTTAACTTACAGACTCACACACACAAACATATATATATATATATGGCTAAGTGAGTAAGCCATGTTAATAATGAGGTGAAATATTTAAAAAGAACAAGTTCCACTTGTAAGTGTAAATTGGTACTGATGTTTGTGAAACGTATAGAAGATTGCCATGATGAGAAACAACAACAAATAATTAAAGAATTTATACGCTTTGTTTAAAGTCATCTGCAATGGTACCACTTTTCTACAACAGAATATTTTGCCTCGGGTTTCATATGTTATCAGAAGTTTTCTTCCCTTGTGTTATAGTTTACTAATACTGACCTTATATAGGGTTGTCCAGAAAAAGCATCAAACAAATTAGGGTAGAATAAAGATTCATTCCATAAGGTTACTTTTGCTGAGCTCATGAACTCCCATGATGAACATTGTTCAGACACACATAATCTAGATATTTAAAAATGGTCGATTTGGAAGAATTTAATCAGCTATCAGACAATGATACGTGGATTGTTTCAACAACATTTGTGATGTTCTTAATATCAATCGTTGAATGTTGGCCGGCCCTGGGATGGTCTTTCAGATCGAACTCTCCAGATCTGAACGACTTCTGAACAAGTGCTGTCACCAATGGAATCTTCCCCAAGCACAGCACAAATCTTATTTGCAGTTTGGGCTGTATTTTTTTCCTTTTTTAAAAAATGTGTCTTAAATGAACTAATTGTTTAATGTTGGATTAGCAGAAACCAGACAAACTGACCCTTGATAAAGACAAATAATGAATATAATCATATTTAATACATTGGAGATATAAGGTATATTCACAAAAATGGCCATTGTAATCATTATAAGTTGAAATAATTAAGATAAAACCCTCCCTAAATCTCTACAAACTTCCTGGACAACCCTACAAAAATGAACAACCTGATTTTGTTTCTGCTAATTTTTTTATTGACTACAATATTCTATATAATTAAGCAGTTTAACCCCTGGTATGTATAAAGTGTCTGAAAGACATGAGTGAAATTTCAGTGATGTACATTGGGAGCAGTGAGCATCTAGACTCTAGATTCTTACTACATACTTCACTGAAATTTCTCTCGTGCCTGTTAGACACTTTATACAGCACAAGGGTTTTGAACAAAATTTGCTAAATGTTCCTAAAAAAAATTTTTACAAAAGAATTTTATTTTATGTACATTTAAAAATATGCTACTAGCTTTATTCAATTTACCTGGAAGATCTGAAACAGGTATACATTTAAAGAACTCCTCTGGATTTGAATCCAAATGAAACTGACCATCGGGTTTGGCTTTTTTTGTAGCAATTCGTGCTTGCAACCTATTAGCACCAAAACCAACAGAGCAAGGACACCTAGTTTTCATCTGAAAACATTAAAAGACAAAAAAAAGAGAAGAAAAAAATATTAATTTTTTTTAAACTTTATTATAAATTACATAAATTACTAAGGACAATAAAGTCATTTGTAAAGGGCAATAAACAATTAGAGTGACTATGAAATCAGTAACTTACAAGTGCTAAAAAATACTCAAATTAACTATAATGCATGTTAATATTATTTAATTGTGGTTAACAATAATTTTAATAAACCAATTTTGTAACAACCTGTAGGTGCCCAAAGGGGCTGCTACAGTACAGCTGAATGCTTCAAGAAGAAAATGCCGAAGTGGTGACCTTTTCTGAGCACAAATGGGATTATACTTTTGTATTTTAGTGATCCTGCATTTTTTTTTTACTGAGAATTTAAATCCTGTTCTATAATCACATTTTTTTAATTTTTATATTGTGTGTTTGAATGTTTCGTTCTGCTATGGGTAATGTTTTGGCCAAACAGTAGATGAGTAGTCAATCAGCTTGAAGTACTTTACGCACCAGGTAATACAGTCATGCATAGAATCATTTGTAAAATTAAATAATGCTCCTTGAGGCTCTTCATCTTCCTGGAGAAATTTATCCTAATAAGCGGTACCTACTCTCACCCAAAAAGTACTTGAAGTAAGACAGTTGTTGAGGTACTATAGGACATTAACACTCATCCCTGCTTTTAATATGACTCACAAGGGGAGTATACAGCGATGGGGTCACCGATCTTGAACATTTTTTTTCTGGTGATTCTACATCGAAAAATAGTCGACGCGTGTCCGAGCGTCCAATGCACCTCAGGAGCCGAGAAATAAAATAAAATAGGTTGAAAGTCCTTTATTTTTTATATCGAGTTTAGAAAATGATATCGACATGATTTTTTCACCAATTCATTTGTTTTATAGAGTGGATTAAAGGAAAAATATAATCGTTAAACAATAATTTATATTTTGTCAAATAAATTCAAAAATATGCTTAAGTTTTCAAGTAAACTAGTATTTTTTTTATTTTATTTTATTTTTTTTTATTTTTTTATGGTGCATCTACATCTAGGTCATTAGCGCCGACATCCAGGGTGCAGCAAGCAATTTTCCCAGCAAGCCCTGAGATGAGAAAATTCCTGCCGGAGGTGGGAATCGAACCCACCATCTCCCGCTTATGAATCCAAGGCGCTAGCCACTAGACCACGGGAGACCCCTGTAAACTAGTATTATACTTTTTTTTTTACACCAAAAATATAACGGCAGATTTAAAATCAGCACTCCAAGAAACTCTAATGAAGAGAATATCATTGAAAACAAAAAATAATGATTTTTCCCAGTCTGGAAGAGACGATGACGTAAAAATCGGATTATCTCAAGGGGAGATATTGAATTTCAAAACGTCACGTTACTTTTTCGTTTGCAAATTTTTAGTCTCTTCCAGACTAGGAAAAATCATTATTTTTTGTTTTCAATGATATTCACTACATTAGAGTTTCTTGGGGTGCTGATTTTAAATCTGCTACTATTTTTGGTGTAAAAAAATGTATAATACTAGTTTACTTGAAAACTTAAGCATATTTTTGAATTTATTTGACGAAATATAAATTATTGTTTAACAATTATATTTTTCCTTTAATTCACTCTATGAAACAAATGAATTGGTGAAAAAATCATGTCGATATCATTTTCTTAACTCAATATAAAAAATAAAGCACTTTCAACCTATTTTATTTTATTTCTCGGCTCCTAAGGTGCATTGGACGGAACGCTCGGACAATGCGTCGTCTATTTTTCGATGTAGAATCACCAGAAAAAAAGTGGTCAAGATCGGTGACCCCATCGCTGTATACTCCCCTTGTCAGTGAACTAATATTTAGACAAAAGCCTAATAGATTTATAGGAAAATGATGAATGGAATTTAGAAGATAATTGGCACCACTGTTAAGAGCTTTGTATTAACCCTTTTGAGACGGCAAGCCGCAAGACCTTAGATGCCCATGGAGCGAAGCCTGTTTCATTTCCTGGTTCAACAGGGTGGTTCAATGGCTGAGCATCCATCGGCCATCTGTTCTCATTTCTTTTAATATGCATTCATTATTTATTTAAAAACTGTCCATTACATTCTGAGCTTCAAATAGTCAATGACAGGATTAAAAACTTTTTTTTAAATTTTTTATTTAACGAGTTGTGCCCGTGACTTCGCATGCGTGGATAGTGAACCGATGTAGTTTATTTACACAACATATTTTTCTATTAATATGTCCACAAAAACTCTGAGTTTTGTTGCAATAAAACAATAATTGCGGCCAGTATGGGAAAATAACTACTTTGGGTCTGGAGTAAACCCCCCTCCAGATGACCCAATTTTGCTAGTTAACGAACTCGTTCAATCATTTGCTAGGGGAATACTATATACCAAGTTTCGTGACAAAAAAACAAAAAACTCTGGTGTGTATCTTGTTAACGATAGTTCATGAAATGTTTGACATAATTTTTCTTATAGGCATAACTTTTTTATTCAGGATCCGATTGACATGAAACAAACACTTAATGTTAACTGAAGCTTACTAGAATATATTAGTGAAAAACGCAACTAAATCTGATAAGCCATTTCTGAGATTAGCACACACAGACAAAAATTCTAAAAATCATTGTTTTGGGTACCATTGTGTTGATAAAGGCCCCCAATAGTATTTTTTTCACATATATCTTTCATGTACAGACAGGAATCGGTTAGAATTTTATTAAATGGATATATTAAAAAAAAAATTGATTTTTTTTCTAAATAATATCAAGACAAGTATTTCAGCATTGGTATAATTTATACGTAATATGATCTTTTTATATACATCAACAGGTAAAACAGATAAAAGGCACTTCAGAGGGACTCAAACTAGGCAAAAGTGTTGGAGGGCAGACGGAAATCCGCATTCAATAGTCTCAAAATGCATTTTTACGAATTCTAGAGGATACAAAAGTGACTAGGGTTAACAAAACTTATCCCTAGATTTTGCAAAAAACTGTTACAGCTGTGGCTTTCAGTCCCGAAGCAAAGAAATGGACTTGTCACAAAAGAGGCTATCAGGCCACAGGGAATGCCAGCCCGTTGTCATGAAAGTGACTATCAGTCTCGAATGAGTTAACTTGTAGTTCAACATAATTTAACTATTTATTTACCTTAATTTCTTCTCGCAGAATTTTTGCAAATTCTAGAGGAGTAATGGAAGTAGAAGAAAGTAATGAAGAACAATCCACATACATTTCATCACAACTCACAGCCTCAATATCAAGAGTATACCTAATCATAAATATTTAATATTAAATAACCATAAAATATAGAGATCAAAACTTAGTTGAAATGGAATTTGTTAGCTACAAAGTATAGATTTTTTACACAAACCAGAATAAATATAGACCATACAGTGGCAGGAATTTTTCACCTTTCTGATTCCTTGCAACACTGAAGATGTATGCTAATGCCCCAGTTGGTGGTGCGCCGTAAAAAAAAAAAAAAAAAAAAAAAAAAAAAAATTGCAATGTAAACAAACACAAAGATTTTTACATATTTACTTAAAGCAGTTACTTTACAAATTGATTTCATATTCTCTAAACTCTACTAAATAAAATGTAAGGTGTACATCGCCATAAAGCGGAACACCAACAAGTAAATAATAATAAGATAGATTAGAAAGAAGGTTATTTTGTATATTACTAGCTCTGCTAACCAGAGGTTTTCCATTGTCAAGAAACTAATATAACTTTCCATAGGGGATATATATATAAAATTTAAAAAAAATAGAATATTTACAAATGGCAGAGTATAATGATAACACAGGCTTTAAAACAAAATAATTAAAAATTGACAACATTAAAACATGCCAATGTAACACTGGCATATCTTTATATAAAAACAACTTCATTAAAAAGAGCATACATTTACAGTTCTTTAAAGCAAGAAATATGAATGAATTCAATTAAAAGAAATATCTTGGTCATTTATAATTAGTAAATCAGTCCTGTAACAGGACAGAGAGGCAGATACTGTAGAGGTATCTGATTCTTGACCATACGACATACTAGGGATGATCTCAGACCCCAAATCCAACCCCCGAATGACAATACTAGAAGATAAAACATCTTTAGTGCATGCTCAGATTTTGAACATGGGTCCTTCAGTTTATCAGTCGAGTGCTCCACCATTGAGCTAACCCCATACCTCACCTTTATACTAAGTAATAAGTCCTTTAACCCCTCAAAAACAAGAAGTCATTTCAGGGCCTTGGAAGAGAAAGAGCAATTCACGAATTCAGGATGTTGGGAAATCGAACTCAAAGTTCTAGAAGTGCTTCAGGATAGCAAAGGCGAGTGTTTAGTCTATGGAATGCTGATTTAAAAACCTGAGTGAAAAAGTATGCAATTGAAATTCAATGTTTTAATTATAATTTTTACAATTGATTTCTGGGCAACAAAATGCTAGGAGGGGAGTTTCTGACCCGGGATTTGCCCTTGAAATCAACACAAATTTTTCATACATGATGGTAACATTCACTTTAAGTTTAAACTGTGAGAGAACTTAAGGCTAACCAGAGAAGCGTCACGTTACCTACATGTTTCTGACTCAGAAAATAAAATAAAAAAAAGTTGATTTTTCCATATTTGCACTTTCTCTTCCAAGGACCTGATTTTTAAAATAATAAAAAAGGGGGCCAGTGCTCTTAACTACAAAAAAATATATATTTGTTTCAAATTATTGACATTAATTCGATTGCATGGGGTTTTGTTTATTTAATATATTATGTTTAAAAATTGATAATTATCCATTACACAAGTGTACATGATCATTATGTTAAAGGGCAAGGCAATGTTTCAACGAACTAATAAAAATAAAGATTTGTTTGGGACCCACTGGCAGCCTTTTTTAATTCTATCTGTGCAAGGTCTTAACGTAATCAAGAATTAATCGACAAATAAATAATCAGTTAATATACAAATGATAAGAAAAAATCTTGCCTGGCAACTGTATCATATAAGATGTAAGATACTTCTTTATAAGCCTCAAAATCATAATGGATTGATTTCAGATTAGGACATAATTTTAAAGCTTGTCCGAGGAACATACCATTTTTAACTCCTGCAGCACGAGCTTCATAACTGCAAGATGCTATCTCAGACATGGAATCCAATGCACCCAAGTTATCAGTCCAATGGCTTCCAGATGAGTCATCAGAATTTGAAACTTTTTTGCCATATTTTTGGTTATACAATTCTATTTCTTTCTTCATTCCTTCCCTTGGATGTGATCTGTTCCCCTTTGCATGAGCCACTGCCACTGGAATGCCTTTTAGTTCAGGTTTATCCCTAATACCAACTGATACAAAAAAACAGTCCATGTCGATATGCATAATGGTTTTTGTACCAACGGTTGTAACAGATTCATCATCAAATAATTCATCTCTAAATTCATTCAATTTGTTCTCTCTGCTACACAGCTGATCCCTTCCAGAAAATGTATGGTTTACATTTGAACGAAGTTCGTTGACATATTGCTTAAACACAGCACCCATTGTGGAAATATGGTGAAGTCTCGAATTATTATAAAATTCTGAAAGGAATTCAAGATCAGTAGCTGTTTTAGTAACACTTTGTTTGCTAGAGTTTGAATCATTTGTTTTCTCACAAAATTTTTTTAAACCAGGCTGACTTTTGGATTGATTAGTGTACAATAAATAGTCCCTATAATCAAGAATTTTACACTCTTTTATACAGTCTACAACCCAGGAAGGTTTTAAAAATTTAATTCCTTGAGTCTGTTTCAATTTAGAATCGGGTAAGTTAGAAGCAATTACGTAAGTTGTTTTTCCAGTCCTATAATAATGATGATACACTCCGCCATACTGCATCATCAAACTCCTTAACTCATCAGCACATGGATCTGTGAACAGAAAATTGAAAATCAAATGAATATTAAAAAACAAAGGCGCTATACACACAGAGAGAGCTAGCACTTGGTTAATCAATCAGTTGATAGCTCGGGTTCCTAACCAGTTGGAGACTGATTAGTGACTTCGATCCACACATAAGGCTACCCATTACCAACCAAAATATCTGATGTTCTGTGTTATCATGGATGTCGTAAGCGAAATGTTGGAATATTCAAATGATGAAGAAACCATAATATTGTACAATTATATCAGGCGTCAGAGAAGAAGACTAGCCAGAAGTTGTTGGATACACCTATACCTTGAAAACATTTTCAGAATAGGTTGTTTGTCGCTTCTAAAGAGCTTAATTAACTAATCATATGCAAAATTCTTTAAGTTAAGCAATGTCGTTTTAAGTTAAGCAATGTTGGGCTTGGCAAGTACCTAAATAGGCGACCGACCACCTGCTGATGGCATTATAAAAGGGTGGAAATCTGTAGATAGCCCGGCATTATAAAAGGGTGGAAATCTGTAGATAGCCCGGCATTAATATTCCAAATGTTGATACACCGCAAAAAAAAAAAAAAAAAAAAAATCTTGGCATTCTACAGAATGAGTAAAGAAAGTTATTTCCATTCTGTGTTTCCTTGAATAACCAGGAAGGTGCTAATAATATAAAAAAGATATCTTTTAACTTCCTCCACCCACAACAGATTGACTTATTGATCATCCTCACACTCGAGTTTGCAACTGAACCAATAGCGACTGAACCTAGAGTCACCTAGATGACCAGTTACTAACTGCTTCCTGTGAATTACAGCTGAGTCACCAGTTGCATGCGGTGGCCCATTGAATTACATAGGAAGTGACTCAAAGTCCATCCCAGATCAGTTACTTTTCAGAAGCTCCAAGTGTATAGCAGCGCCTAATAATGCAACTATGGCTCTCATTTGAAAATCAGGCTTTATGGTTTACAAATATCAAAGTTTTATTAGTAATGTAGAACTTTATAAATATTCAAGAAATAATTAATTACCTGTGTACCCATTCACAAAAATAGAAATTCCTTCAAATAAATTACTCCTTTGGTTTCCTTGTTTAGAGGCACTTTCACAAAACTGCTCCTGAAGTTTGGCTTTTTTCATAGCCATATAGCCTCCCTGAAATAAAAAAAATATTAATTCAGAGAGAGAAATTTCAAATCCATTATTCTGTCTAACTTAATATCCAATTTTGTCCAAAATTAATATTCTAAGTAATTGAACTACACGTACGGGACCAGATAAGAATAATTAGTTAATTGTTATAGTAGTAACGATTTGTTTTTGCCTTATAAAGCTTAACGACTGTGCCCAAGATATCTTGGGTATAGATGCAGTTTCAATTTCCTTATGAACGAGATAACTAGGGCACTGATAATTTTCGATATTTAATGCAATCGCCTCTAATATTTTTACTTTAGTTCTTATTAAAATTTATTAACTATACTAAAGCTTTGTCTTACTTAGGGCTAGATTATGGCTTCTTGCTGCTTCATTGAAGCCCGAGTTCAATCGGGTAATGTAATGAACTATAATAAATTCCATGTTTTGTACTTTTAAAAAAATTGAGCTATACTTGTAGGAAATAAAAATGGCATAACAAATACATTTTTGATTTTTTTTTTAATTTAAAAGAATTTATCGAACAAATTGTAGCTTGTGTGCTTAACAATTGAAAGAACACTAGTGCTACACAGATTTAATCTTTCCACTCCCTTGAAATTACCATCCCAATATTTAATATATATTTAGTTTCTAAGTAAATGATTGCATTGATTTTATCAAAATATACTGTGAATCAATCTTTCATCCAATTCTTAATTTACTTCGCCAAAAATTCAAGGAGTGATGGAAATAGCAGAAATTTTAACTCTTGTTTTCTCTGAAATATAAAATCTAAATATCCTCCTAAAAATATGAATGTCAAAGAAAGAAAGAAAATACAACAGGTTGTGGAAAGTCCAAAATTTTAAATAATATTTTTGCTAATTGATGTCCAAATTTAAAACCTTAAACTTGCTTTGTTTCTCAAAACTTAAAAATATTAATGAACAAAATGTAAATGTAAACACTTTCCAGATATCTCTCTATTTACAATTTAATCATAGTTTTTTAGTTAAAACTTAAATAAGTACCCATTCTTCAAATCCCGTGGAGTTTTCTGTATTTTTCCTTCTTTTCATCGCAAGTAATTACAAACAATTAAACAATCTACCGCAAGATTCTACTCTTTCCGCAATCTATCTAAATTGATATGTTATCAGTTCCCCCACATGGTTTTGTTTATGAAGTAGCAAAAGTCAGTAGATATAAATGAAAATATTGATTCCTTCTCCCTGATGAATATATAATTTAATGCAGCCCATAGTTTCCTTAATTTTCTTATCCAATTTCAAAAATCAATTTAACAAAGCACTTTAATCAATAAAACCATCATAGTACTTCTCATTTATCAGTTAGTGCGTAATCAATCGATATAACCTGTAATGCACATTTTTGTGGAAATACTCGAAAAACCTTCATGGGTGAAGAACAAAATTTATTCATCAACATTATCTTTTTATGATCAAGGTAAAGTTTCTTTCTTCCGTGAAAATTAGACTATACGTTAACAGAAACTATTTTCCTTCAAGAACAGCGCCACATGTTTTCCCGCCTTGTGGAGGCTGGTTGAAACACTTGTTCAGTTCAATGGCTGCTCTATTCGGCTCTTAGGTCAGCCAAGCCGATCTTCGGCTTTCAATCTATTTTTATGGCTTCCCCGTGTATACCTCTGCCCACAGTTAACAAACTGAAATAACTTCCTGCTTCTCCGGCTGTTCTATAACGAAGCTGAAATCGATGAATGACTCTACTGACACATTCCATTCTTTACCCTTCAACCTTGATCACTCGATTAGTTTGTATCCATTGATTAAAAATGAACTGTTTACCGATGACTTTAATTCTATTTTTATCAAGGTACAGATATTTATGAAGTTTTGTTATAATTAATCGGCAGTGTGGGTTTAGTTCCACGTTAGGATGAGCTAAGACACGTTTCTTGTTTTGCTGCTTAACGTTTAGTTGCTTTTCTATTATCCTGTTTTTTCATGTGTGTCCTTTGTCACTGATATTCCTGTTTATTGTTTCCAGGTAGGTATTGAACTTCTGATATGCCTGCAATGGCAACACCTTATGTTGTCCCCAAAGTCCCCTTATCAAAGAGTACCATAGCAGCTGATATTCAACCAACCCTAGCTCAACCCTCAATTTCAAAACATCCATGTGGCTCATCAACCAATTACAACACCAATAACTGGTGTAATGTCTGTGATGTTCGTGTTACTTCTAAAGCTGGTTCTTCCCCTTCCAAGAAGTTTTATCCTAGAGAGTCTCTAAGTGCTAGTGGAACCGTTTGTAAATTTGACTCCTCACAAATCGACTATGAACCTGTGAAGTATTCTGCTTTTAAAAGTGAACGGACTATAAGGGGTGATGGGAAAAATGTGAGGAGCTCTAAAAGTCCTGAAAATTTTGTTTCAAAGAAAGCTTCAGGAGCTACTTCAAAGAAATTGCCTAATGTACCTCATGCAGGTGAGAATAACCCTCATGAACAATACTTAAAAGAGGTTGAAGCACTTAGAGGGAAACTCCGAGAACTGAAAGGTTCTGTAATTTCTGGCCACCGGCAGCTCCCTGAAATCCCTAAGGATGTTGGTCCTAAAGGTGATCATAAACCAGTTCCCCTCTCCGTAGTAAAAGCACTTCAAGATGTTGTTGATAAGTCTGCAGCTCATTCCTTAACTGAAAGTAAAAGAATTCGGCATATAAGTGACTCTGAATGCTGTCTAAATCCAGGCCTTGTTTATAATGCTCCAAAGCGACCCAGGGATGATTCTCCAAAGGTATGTTCAATTATTTTCAATGATTCTTTAATTCTATGTTAATTTAACATTTATGTTCTGTTATTTATTTCATAAAAGAACGGATTGGTATTTAGACTGATGTTACCTCTCAATCTCTATAATTTCTTGAGACGGTTTAAGATATACTATTTGTGATGGGGCCGTTTTAAAAACCTTCCTGTATTGGTGGAGGCTAACTTAAAATTGTGTATAGTACAGCTTACGTTTTAGATCATGTCATACCAATGATAGATAAAATATCGGCATAATTATTTTTATTTTTAAATCGTTGATTGGGGTGAATGACATTAAAATTTTAATTACATATTTGTCTTGGCTAGAAATTTGTCATTCGTCTCTTCTTGAACATTTTTTGAGTTGTATCAATGGATTATTAAAGTTGCTTGCAAAAAGATTTGGCAAAACGCTTCCTCTGTTTAATAGGCGGCCGAGCTTTTCAGTCTTACCATAACTGAGTAAAATGTGTCTTATAATTAGTGCAAAGTTTGAATATTTTTATTATTACTATTTAAGGTATGCTTATGTATTGGGTCTATTTTGACTAATCCTAAGTAGCTTCAAGGATAAAATAAACTTTTATAAGTACCCTTCAAGTTCTTGGAGAATGCAACTAATAATTAATGAGAGATCGTGTTAAACTAAGGTCTAATAAGTAGAATGACTATATTTTAATCCAATTTTGAGGCTGAAATTAAATAAATCAACTATGAGCAATAATATTCAGTAACATCTTACAAAATGAACTTAATAATATTATGAGAAAGTAGAATTTTTCGGGGTTCGTTATCAAAACTATATTTTTTTATAGGAAAATGTGTTTTATTGCTTGCTGATGTTTCGGCTTGAACAAATTCTACCTTCGCATCAACAGTCAACGATCTCCTCAATTTAAAATATTATTATTAACAAGATAATAATTTAAGCAGTCACGTGTACCTATGCAGACATATACGCAGTCCTGGTAGCATTAAAAAAAAAAAAAAGAAAAAAAAGATAAAACTGTTATTGATTATTTACATTTAAATTTTAACATCCATTATAATTAACTCAGAATTTTAGGCGAGGTTATCTATAGGTCACCAACCTTTTCTAGCAGCATAGGGCTGATGCCTTTTCTTTTTTCCAAAGAATAGCCACCAACCCTAGTGGGAATGAAACCTTGGCACAGAGTGCATACACTTTAACACTCACAGCCACCGGGCCTGTTATTGACTCTTAGATGAATTAGTTTAAAACTTTAAAAATTGCTGAAAAAATATAGAAAAGAGTTCCAAAAACAGTTTATTTTTTTATTCTACTTTTTTATATATTCTAAAGTATGACACTGGAGTGACTCTGATGGTGAAGAAGGAAGTTGTTTTGTATCAAATTAAAAAAAAAAAAAAAAAAAAATGAATGCCGCGGTTTTGCAATAACTGCCGTGACCATCATCTCTTCAGTCTTGAGTCTATCACTGATCAAGTTTCGAACAAGCTGCTCTGAGGTCTTCAAGCCTCCGTGACCCTACCTACTTTTGTTCTTACTGAATTGCTAGAAAATAACAAAAAATGTATGTATACAAGTTTATTTCTTATTCGAGGTGTTTCTGATCTTTCAGATTTATTTTTTGGGGGGGATTTATGTGGCTTAGGTCTAAAAAAATAGTACTTCCTTGTTTTCTTTTCGTACCATTTTATTTGTTCATTGACCTACATGTTTTGTGGCCTTAATGCCACCTCCTCAGGGGCCAATACATCCTAAACAATTTTTATTTTTTATTTTATTCATTCAAATTATTATTATGTGAATGACTAAAATAAAAATTGTTTAGGATGTATTGGCCCCTGAGGAGGTGGCATTAAGGCCACGAAACATGTAGGGCAATGAAAAAATAAAATGGTACGAAAAGAAAACAAGGAAGTACTATTTTTTTAGACCTACGCCACATAAATCCCCCAAAAAAGTTTATTTCTATTCAACTGAAATAATGCTTGTTCTCTTCATATTCCCACTGCTATGTTGTTAACCCAGATGTGGCATAAAATTTATCCATTCAACATTATTATGCTAAATTTTGGGTTATTTATTTAAGATGCAACTCTTATCGGTAATCAACCAGTTTGAAATATTAATATGAATAAGGGGTTGGTTTTAAAATTAATAATATTATTGCACTTGCTAAATATACTTTGTCTTAAGAATATTTATCCTCTGCATCTGATGAAGGACTTCCTTTTATACAATTTTCGTATTAGTAAGTTTATAGATACTTAATTTCTTCTTTCTACTATACCAAATATAAATATTGGTGTTTTTCTACTTGAAAGATAAAGTATTTGCTCCTTAAATTCTTACTTTGTAGAATAAACAATTTTTTAAAGATATCTTCTAATAAATTAATCTGTCTCTTCTTTCAGACAATAACTCCTTTTTCGGTCAGCTTTTTTTTTTTTTTTTTTTTTTTGGCAAAAGAATTTAATTCTTCTCAATTTTTACCTATTGATTTTAATGTTTTAATATATAGCTAATAAAATAGAGCTGTTTGAAATATATTCTACCAAAGTGAAATATATATATATATATATATATATATATATATATATATATATATATATATATATAGGAACGAGGTTAATTCAGTGGTAGAGCACTCATTTTTTAAACAGGACGGCCCGAGTTCAAAGCCCAAGCGCGCACTAAAGATTTTTATCTTCTAGTATCATCGTTCGACAGTTGGATTTGGAGTCCCAGTTGGTCCCTTTAATTAATGGATACCTGCAAAGAGAAAATTCAGGCGGCCGGATCATAGTACTAACCACTCTTCCTCCCTGAGCAGTATGTTCAAGAATCAGATACCTTTACAGTAGTTGCCCCTCTCTACACACATACATGCATATACAAACACACACACACAGTATCCCCCACCAATTGTGTACTTTTAGAATGTAACACTATAAGTTATCTCTTAATTTTAAAAAGATTCAAAATTATTTTGATATTAAAAAACATACAATATAAATGTAGAGATATATTATTGGACACAGAAATATTAAATTATTTTTTTTAAGTGTTTTAAAACTACATTGGGCTTGATAAAAATACATTTGATTATTTTTTTTAATGAGTTATATATATGAAAAAGTTATTCCCCCCCCCCAAAAATAAGGATATGATTTTTTTATGTGATGCTAATTCCTTCCCAAGGAATATATCAGTATATAGAGAGTTTTAGACAAACAATTTCTTCGCAATTTAATTTGAATTGTAATTTGGTTTTTATAAATCTTGAATGCAGAATAGAAATCTTTTAAACGGAAGGCCTTGATGGTTATATTTTGTCTAAACTGATCCACTATTTATTTGATGACAAGGTAGTTTTTATAATTATGATCATGTAGCTGATACATTTCAAATGTATTGTAATGGAGACCAGGACAAGGTGAATGGGGAAATACAGAGTAGATTACTACATCCTGCAAATGATGAGGTGAAGATTTAATTTCAGCTGTTGTTTTTTAATGGACTGATTATACCTGGAAGTAGATAGTTAATCTGTCAGTGGCAGTGTATGACAACATGACCTGGTCTGTAGCATTTATCACTGCTTTAATACTTGTTTAAGCAGTTTGAATTTCTTTGGTGTAATCACCTTTCAAATTTAGGAAGGTGCTGTACATTTTCTTGACTTCGATTCATTAAGTATACATAAATGTATAAAAACCCTAGTGTGCAGGTATCTGATTTTTCACTGAAAAGCGTGCTAGAGAGATGATATGGTCAGTACGTTGCTTAGGCTCTTTGATTCTGGTGTATTCATTGATTGAAGACAGGGTTTGTTTAGGGACGACATGGGATCCAACTTCTGTTCCCTGAACAAAGACACTAACAAGATAACATCTTTAGTAGGCAGCCAAATTCAAATTTGAGTCCACATTTGCATGAGTCGATTGATGTAACACCATTCCCAAACCTATTTTAATCTTAATTCTAATATATTACACACAACTGAGGCAGTATAAAATATCAGCGCAAAGAAGTTTCAATTTTATTTTCTATTTCAGTTTCTATCTAAGTTGAAATGTATTACTCGACTTCTTTATTTGCCGAAAGGAATTTTGGTCCATTTCCACTGATAGGAAGATTACTTCATATTTCAGTTTAAAACAGTTTCCATCTAAATAATTTTTTCTTCTTATTTTTAATGTGTTCAAAATTATTAACTTTTTCTAATTAATAATTTGTTTAATGTTTGACATGGGAACTGTTTTATCTTGGTATATTTTTCTTCCTTAACTTTTTTGGCCAACAATTGGGGGCAAAATGGACTTCACATTCAGGATAATTGTATCAATATATATATATATATATATATATATATATATATATATATATATATATATACATATGTACACATGCATACATATAATGATGATGATACATGTGATGGATCGCTGTTTGTACATGGAAGATATATGAGAAAAAATATTATTGGGGCCTTTATCAACGAAATAGCACCCAAAACAATGATTGTTAGAATGTTTGTCTGTGCGTTTGTGCACGCTAATCTCAGAAACGGTTTATCTAATTTAGAGGTGGTTTTCATTAATATATTGTGGTAATCTTCAATTATCATTTAGTGTTTGCTTCATGTCCATCGGTTCATAAATTAAAAATATATGCCAATGCAAAGAATCTCGTCAAAGATTTGATAAACTATCTATATCTATCTACTACTAGTTGTGGGTGTGGATCTAAGTATTAGCTGTTTTTCATACGGCCAGCTTTATGTGGCTCTGTTACGCGTTAGCAATGCTAACGCGTAACAGAGCCACACATATATATATATATATATATATATATATATATATATATATATATATATATTAAAAGTTTTGTCTTTCAACTTTAAAACTCTTTGCTTTTTTTAGGGAGCATCCAAACAGATTCCAGTATCTCAGTCTTCAACACAAACAGTACCTACCAAAAAAGAAGCTTGGGCTGCTCCTTTGGAGAAACCATTTACGGAGTCATCTAGCAGGTGAGGTTCCAATTTAATTTTTTTTTTTTTTTTTCAAATTTTTTGATACATTGAATAAAGAATTATTCAAAAGTATTCTTGCGTTGCTAACTTCTAATAACCTTATCAGAAATTCAATTATGAACTATTTAATCAAAAACAAATTTTTCTTTAGCGACGACGAAGATGATGAAGTACCTGTGGAGAAGAAAAGTTCATCCGATTCAAGTGAGTACGATTTACTTTTAAATTTTAATTGATCTATTTTATGAAGACAGGTTGCTTTCCCTTTATATCCATGGTTATAATATTAGGAGGCAACAAAATACAAGGTGCTCAGAAATAAAGTGCAACAAGCCCAAATGCTTACTACTTGTTCATTGTGTATATGTTCAGAGCCACCGTGAAATTCCCATTTCCACCATGTAATACTCTTTTTCTTTTTTTTTTTTTCTTTTTTTTTTTCTTTTTTTTTTTTTTTTTGCTTACTTCCCTAAAGCTAGGAAGGCATGGTGTGGGTGATCTTCTCATGGAGCAATTTTTTTTTATGCCAACACACATGGTCCGGGCGGACACTCCTAACTCCAAGTAGGGCTCCCTTCGTAGATAACATTTACTGCCAGTAGTGGTCCAGATATGCCACTAAATGCAATTCAAAAGTATTTAATAAGTTCAGATTTTTCTTTTATATTTACCTACTCCAAGTTATTATTTTTTATAATGCTGTTCCATTGGCATAAATGCCCTCTACAGCACAGCCGGGTCAGGGAATAGAGCCGAGCGTTCATCCGGCCCATGTGTGCTGCTCCATTCACTCCCTTGTATTTCTTCTCCAATCTGTGGAAGTTAAGTGTTTGAGATGTTATAAAATACAGTAGAACTCTCATATCCGACCTAGCGCCCGACCGTCTATGATTCACACGCGCCCCGTTGGCGAGCCTGTTCAGACTTGAAAGAGTGAGTCATCTACACTATGCTTTGTTTTCCTGGTCCAAACTGTTAGTTCTGACGTGATTTTTGATGTGGAATGTGCTGTAATCTTGTACTGTTCTATATTTGTTAACGAAGAGTGACTTGTTGAAGCTGATATTTCAGAAGTTACTAACAATGACCAAATCATAGCTGTTGTGCAAAACAAAACCGTGGACGAATACAAACCCACCAGTGCGACGTAGCGGGTCATTCTGCTGCCTTTGACGTAACGGTGAAATAAATCGAGCAACATCCAAATGCAAGCTCAATGAATTTATTGTGGGCAAAAAGTGGAGGGAACTTCCGCAAAGTCAAGATTAACTAAATTAAAACAGCAATCCATAACTGAATTCTATAAATAATGTATGCTTAAATTTTGTTCGTCTTTTCAAAAAAATAAATGTTTTAAATGTATATAGCAACAGTTCTTCAATTACTATAAAGTTGTATTACAGTTTGTGCTACACATTATAACTGCTCCGACCATGGCTCAGTCCCGTCATGGTCGGATATGAGAGGTTCTACTGTAGAGAGATTTCGCTCCTTCTTTGTCAACGTTCCTCTCCGCAGTACACCAAAATCTATCATAGCACAACCTTAAAATCGCACTTGCGCATAATCTCCACTTGAGCTATTTCAATCACATAAATTGTTTCAGTTGAACTAAGTTGTTAATCTTCAACTTCCTACAGTAAACTGAGGGTTCGTATGGCAACTCGGCATACTTTTTTTTTCACCCAAAGCCCCTGTTTAGGCCATTAGGTTTAGAATAATCGTGGCATTTGTATTAGACCTCCTCAAATTAATTGTGTCGTTTAGTATTCTTGTAACACTCTTATAAAAAGTTAAAGTTATAGTTAAAATTAGTTAAGAATTCTTGCATACTAGTATGAAACCAATGTTGAGCTATCTGTATTAAGATAAATAAGTTAAAATACTGACTTACCCAGAAGAAAGAATATGGAAAAATAAAAATGTGGGTATAGTGAACTTTTTAAAGGGTATTACTTATTTTGGTTTCATATTTTATTTGTTCTAAAGTCTTGTAAAATGTCATTAGATAATAACAATAGATATTTGAGATTAATGTTCACAATCAGGTGAATAATTTATCAAATACTTCATTAATTTGTTCTATTATTACAGTGGCACCACTTCATACAACTGTTCGACATCCCAGGCATAATACTCCTGAGCTTCTAAGCCATCTTCCACGTGTTAGAGTTGATGGTAAGCTGAATATTTTTACATGATCTTTTTAGGATCTGATTTACCCTACCATTGGGTTGTTGATTAAGTAAAAATTGATTTGCTATGAATGAAAGTATATAAAAATGACTGTTAATTAAACATATATTTTGGAATTAATGACTTCAAAAGTTATCACACCTTGAAAATAAGCAAAAAAAAGTATGTTGCTAATTTCTTATTGAAATTAAAAATCAACTCATTAATTTTTAATATCAATAAACAAACGTATATACCATGTTGGATCTGTTTGTCTTGACATAGCCCTGGGTCATGACCTTGAAGGTTAGCCACATGTGCTGTTGACCGAAAATAGTTACTCTTTAAGAGGCACCTAAACGGATATCGCGTAGAGTATCAATAAACTATTTGAACAGATTTAATTCTGTTTTGTTAATTACTGTCATTCCATTATTTTTAAATGATATTTATCAGAAATTATTGTTATTAAAATCAAACCAAAGAGTAATTTATATTTAATTTAGAATAATGATTAATGTAATGCCATTTTTATCCAGAGAGATTAATTATGTTATTCTTTATTGGCTTATGAAGGCGCATCGAAGGTGATTCACCATTTCAAAATTTAGACTAAATAATTTAATGCTTTTAAAGCTTTCTGAGCTGCCAACTTTCCTTTTGTGTCTCTTAATGACCTTTATTTTTTATAATATTCATATGTTAAATATTCTCTATATTTCTATATGTGATTAAGATAAAAATATCACTTTTTTTTTGTTGAATTCTACCTTATTGGACAGGTTTTCCTCATTTGCTATTTTAATTCAATGTATGTATATATTTACAGTCATGCTCTTAATATTATTTCAAAGTAGTATATATATATATATATATATATATATATATATATATATATACATTTACATTGGTTATTATTAACTGCCTAAAGTGGTATTATAAGTAATCATTATTCCTTGCTATTGTTTTGTTTAATTCTATTCTTTCTTCAGACAGGAAACTTCACCCTTCACTTCGAGCCAGTCTGTTTTCCAATATCCCACCTTTTGTTAGATTTGTCTCAGATACTCTAAAAGGTATTCTACATATCATTTATTTGTTAAGATTTCTTTTGCACAACATTATAACTATGATTAATTTATTTATTTCAGCTGACAAGCCTTTCCCTACTGCTGTACAGCGCTCTTTGAAGTGGAAATTAACGACAATCACTCCAATTATTGTTAAAAAAATTGTCCAAAATAGCGGATACAAATTCATTAGGAGTAAGTTTCAGTCTCATAAATATTTATTTATTAAATTTTAACGTCCATTATAATTAACTTAGAATTTTTAGGATGGGTTATCTGTAGGTCACCACCCTTTTCTAGCTAGGATAGGGCTGATGCCTTTTCTTCTTTCCAAAGAAAAGCCACCACCCCTAGTGGAAATCGAACCCATGACCCTTGGCATGGGTCGACCCATAAACAAATACCTAGTTCAAAATTGGTACTTTTCTGTTATTACCACACCAGTTAGTAAAAAGTTCTTTTTTAAAATTATAATTTAAATTTGTGTGAAAATGTATTATTACACGTTGGAAAAAATATAATATTGCATTGTTTCAATCAATGATGAAGATGAATTTGAAAAAAAGCTGTTTAATGTGAAATTTTTGTGCCGCCAAATAATTAAACCTCCATTATAAAATATATTCATTATTTTTACAATTCATGGATTTTTGTTAATAAATATTTTTTACCAGTTGTTTTACTGGTGGGGCAATATCAGAAAAGTACCTCAACATTGAATATTTATTTAGGAATACATGTGAAACTGGAATAACAGTTATATTTTCATTTCAGGAACTCCAGATTGGGTTGGTGTTTGGGGAAAGCATATGAAATCTATAGTTTTCAAGACATTAAAAGAAAATCAGAAGCTTAATCACTTTCCTGGTACATTCCAAATTGGTCGAAAGGATCGTTTATGGAAGAACTTACAACGTTTTATGAATAAACATGGAAAAAGAGAGTAGGTTTGCTTCTGTACCCGTTTAAATAATTAATTAATTTCAAAGAAAGTAAAATTGTTGGCTGAGGATCACTAAGATAATCAGGGATTAGATTTAGATTTCTTTTTAATATTCACGATCTTTTTTTCTCTCCTGTACTGTGATAACTCAGAGTGTCATTCAGGCAAGATTTGTTGAAAAAAGGTATTCGAAAATCTTGGCTCCTCTTCCCAAACAAGATTGTTAAATGGTTAATAGTACAAGTAGTAGTACAAGTTATAATCTGGATATGTTCACGTTTAATAACTTCTTGTATTTGTTCTTAGTTAAACTTCAGTCGTCATGTTGTGCATAATTTAAATCTTTAATATTTATGTTATAGAGAATTTATTCACGCTGTGATCTGAAATAAATCATACTTCTGACAAACCTTTCACAACAAAGTACCAATATATTCATGGTGAGCGACCATGCCTCGGGAGTCAAAGTACTAATATATTGATGGTGGGCATGCAAGTTTTTAGTGGACAAAACAAGTTTTTTGGATGTTCATTTTTTGGAGTTAATCCCTAAGGTCACGGAACTGTCTTTTGCTCCCCGAGGTCGACCCTTGCTCTGTTTCGAACCTTTCAAGAAGAGTCATGGGTTCAGCAATTTTGGCGGAGGAGAAAATGTTCATCAAAATTTTGCCTCGGTTGATAGTGATTAAAACTTCTGGGAAGCAAATATATCACAGCTTTGCTTTTCCTCAACCTCAGATCCAGTTCCAAGTGTTTCGTAGGAAGACATTGAGCCTTTTCAGAAGGGGATAAAATTAAATTTGCTGCGGGATCGTCACAATTTTAGAGGAATTTGGTTTTCTTTCAATTCAGGAAATCTTACGTGTGAAGATTTTTTCACTAATTAATAAATATATATTTTACTAATAAATAAACAAAAACATCTAAAAAAAATTACGTAATAATTAATAATTTAATTTTAAATTATTTGTTATTAATCTTTTTCTTTATTGTTAAAATATTTATTATAATTTTTATTCAAAAAAAAGGTGACAGGGAAAATTGTAAATTCAAGACAATGGAAAGAAAATAAATAAATGAGTTAGGAACAGTTTAATTCACGGATGTAGATTTAGAATTGGAGGGTTTAGAGGCTAATAGAGCCGATTGAGGGGATTGACAAGTGTGCGTGTAGTATAGTCGGGAGTGGGTTAATATAAAATAACAACAATTTATTTTTAATAGTTAAATAAATCCTCAGTATGATCTTGGCATATATAACCTTCCGTCATTACTAGCATGCCATGAAACATACTTGGCTACTGATTGAATTGCAATGGCATAGACCCCTTGCCAATGCCATTAACGGTCTATAAATATTTTTGTTTAGGACTTATATTGTCCTTGAATTCATCTAATGCCACTAAATTAAGGACACATTTCAGCATAATTAGTTTTCTGTTTCCTTTTTGCTCATGACAATAGAATAATTTATCATATTTTTTTTTTCAAAAAAATGATGTAAATGGAAATATAACCCTTTTTTGAAATAATAACCATTTAAAAAAAATCCTATTCTGTAATTTGACAATAAATCCAATTTGCTTGTTATAAAGCATATTAAATCAATGATTCTTTTAAATTGATTATTCTCCATTTTAAAGGCTCCAAAAACAGTTGGAGATAACCAAAAACATTGAGCTGCAGATATGGAAATTGAAATAACTATCATGTACTGAAAACAACCTGACCTTTGGAAAAAATGTGGTTTACACAACTCATACCCAACAAATTCACAATAGATTTTAAAATTCAATCAATCTAAACTATGATCGAAGTTGCAATTTTTAGTAACTAAGGCGAAAGAACTGATCAAACACCTCCTCTTTAAATTTCCTTTATTTGACAAAAAGTTTTGTTAAATAAAGGGAATTTAAAGTGGAGGTGTTTGATCAGTTCTTCATCCTAGTTACTTTGATGAACCTTCACCAACCAACTAACCACAATAGTATGCTTGCAATCTTTGTTTTAATTTGTGTCAAGCATCTTCTATCTGATTAATTGTTGCTCTATTTAATATTGATAGTAGATTAACTAAAATATACATTGTAATAAATACTCTCTTATCAAATAGTGTTTTTTTTTTTTTTTTACATATATGTAAATAGAAACGTTTTTTTGTTTATTAATACTCAAATTAATTCTTTCATAGGTTTGGATTTATGCCTCGCACTTATGTCCTGCCTCAAGATACAAAAGCTCTTCGTGCTGCTTGGGACAAAGAAGACGCTGTTCGGTGGATCGTAAAACCCGTAAGCCATTTAACATTTCTTTTGCCCTTACAGAAATTATCTTTCTGGATTTAATGACATAAACATTTTTGACACGTTATCCTTCAGGGTGTTATGCAAAAACATTTGTGAGTAGGAGGCATATTTTAAGGTTTTCAAATCTTTGTAGCAAATTCCAAAAATGTGCACAATATTTTTGTCTTCACTTTATAAGAATTAGTGAAAATAAATACAAAAATTGTTAACAAAAATAATAATAATAAAGTAGGTGATTTATTAGGAAAATTCTTGCATTGAGTAGTTTTTTCTTATAAGTCTATTATTCCTTCGTGCTTTAGTTTACATTGGACTAAAGTAACATACTGAATGGCATGCAAATTAGGCCCTTCCCTGTACCAATTATATGTAATTTATTTGTAGAAATGAAAAATATTTTAGGCATTTATGTTTATTTATTTTTATATTATTTCTCATTAACAAACTCAACTTAATTACAGCCTGCTTCTGCTCGAGGTTCTGGCATTAAGGTTGTGAATAAGTGGGTAGACATTCCTAAGAAAGTGCCTCTTATTGTGCAGAAATATATTTCAAACCCATATCTAATAAATGGAAATAAATTTGATCTCAGATTATATGTACTAGTCACAAGTTTTGATCCACTCCGTATTTACATTTATGAAAATGGATTAGTACGTTTCGCATCTGGTAAGAACTTTATTTTACTTATATTTCACTTCCACCATTCAATAAATTTCTGACTTGAAAATTTTTAGAACATTATAGGTTTCTTTATTGTTATTATTTTTATTTTTTGAATGTATAATTTTCAAAATATACAGTAGACTCCATTGTCTGGCGTTCTCTTACCCGTGGCAACCTCCGAGAGGAATGAGTTGCCAGAGCTAGACCAGCTCGAGGGTTCCTAGAAAACCTTCCCTTCCTAGCTAGTCAAAGATTTGTTTCGTGATATTTCATTGATTGGAAGTCAAAGAAGGCATATATGTTCCGTTTTAGAGGCAGGAACGTAAGTTTCTACCGAGATAATAAATGTTTCTACTAAAGCACCTGCGGCTGATTTTAGCCAGTCTAGTTCGAACATTCATCGCAAATGGAGTGCAAGTTATAATAGTAATTTTAATAATATGTACCATTTTATATATGCAATATTAAAAACGGTACTTATTATTATATCCTCAAATAATAAGGTTTTTCAAATACATAAGTGACCTCTTCTAACAGAATTCTTTAATCCGGCGTTCTCTCTAATCTGACTGTACCCTGGTCCCGACGATGCTGGATTAGGGAGGGTCTACTGTAAATTAATTGCTTGTCTCTTCATGTCCGGCTAGTCATTTGGACAGAAAAAGAAAAATTCGACATCCATTGTTACTATTTCATTTATGTCTAATGTTAAATGCCTACACATGAGCATGACATCACTTTTTGAAATTTCTGTTTCAAAGGCACAGTAATGTCTTGAATGTGCTATTACTCAATCTTTCCCACTGTTTTGAAAAATCCTGTTTGAGCCTATTGAATGGGAGTTTCCTCGGCGACCCGGTCCCTTTTGGTTTGTTCGGGTCCCCGCTGAAGGGCCTTAGTTGTGCTTTATCAGTTTATATGTACATAGAAATTATATTCCATAGACCAGCACCAATATATTTGACTTAATATGTGAAAAAAAAAATCAAATTTAAAAAGAAAAAAAAAACATGTTTTTATGCCTTCTGTAGACTGGTCCGAAGCCCAGAATGAGAAAATTGTGGCAGAAAACTTTTTAAAGAAAGAAATAACGAAAGCATTTTAGAAGAAATGAGAAGAGATAGGAGGTGGAGGCTCAGATATTTTAATGATGTCATGTGAAATCGGGTGAAAAGGGTTCTGCTCCATGGGCACCTAAGGTTTTGCGGGTTGCCATCTCGTAAGGGTTAATAGAAGCATATATTTAGTAGGAAAATATATTACAACATAACATGGATAATGAAGCATAACAAAACAGCTGTAAACTTTTCAATAATATTTTTAGCTTTAGTCATAATCAGTATTAATATGATACACGTTTTAAATATTAAGTGATCATAAAATTCTATATGTAATATTTTATATTAATTGCATATTTAACGCAACAATATTTTTCTCTCACTAGCAGGCTGCTAGTAGCAGCCAAAATGCAATTCCATAAATTGTAGATGATCCGGGTAGCTTGCTCCTAGAACGAGCATTGCCTCATTGTCACTCTCTGTCCCTCTGTAGATATGAATTTATTACAATAGATCTTATAATTAAACCTTTTATAATAATTCAAAAACAAAAAAAAAAAAAAAGAATCATTTTCAACTGAAATGATGTAGGAATTTTATTTGTTTGATAATAATGACATTTTTTTCTGTTTTTCAGCTCGATATAGCGATGATTTGAAGACTCTCAGTGATAGATATATTCATTTAACTAATTATAGCATTAACAAATTCAGTAATAGTTATTCAATGAACGATGATGCTGGGGCTTGCCTTGGACACAAGTGGTAAGGATTTGCTATTTTTATAATAATAGATACTTTTTTCATTCCCATTTTGATTTAAATATAAGAATTTTTGTTATAAAAATAATAATTCGATGTCCATTCAATGATTTGAATTTGAACAATTTTTGGCAGCAATAACACTGAAGTGGTCTCCCGTGGTCTAGTGGTAGCGAGCTAGATTCATAAACAGGAGATGGTGGGTTCGATCCCCGCCGGCGCCACAAATTTTCTCATCTCAGGGCTCGCTGAAAAAATTCCTGGCTGCACCCTGGAAGTCGGCGCTAATGGCCAAGATTTATGTCAATGCGCCATAAAAAAAAAATAAATAAAATAATGACACTGAAATGCCATTCCAACTCTTAATTAGATGACTCTGTTCGGAGAAGCTTCTTAAGTATTCCAGGCATATGTACGTATATTATCTGAGCCAATAGAGACTTAATTAAATCATGTTCTGTCATTAGCGTGAAATGAATACATAAGTTACATTTCTTCCAAATTATTTCAAAGGCATTTTCAGTAACAAGGGGAAGGAAAGATCATAAGAAGTACGGAGAAGGGCAAGGTACAGTCCAATAGACGAAGTTCATTGTTTGTCTTCCAGCCAGATGTAGTAAAAAAGTTACCTAAATGAATTCTAGTGGTGAAACAGGGAACTCCAAAATCCCATTTATTGAACCAAGAACAGAACATGTCCAGAAATCATCCGTATTCAAAGCTACAACCCTTAATACAGCGACAACTGCTGTATTAAGGGGCTGCTGTACTAGTCATCAATACCAGGGGCACAACCACCCCAGACTTGTACAGCAATCAACCGCACTCTAGAGATTAAATATGTTTTTAAGTTGTATTTTGGTTGTCGAGTAAGTTCTAGAATTATAGAAACTACTTGGAGTGTTTGATGTTTATATTAAAAGAAATAATTCTTTTTCTTTCAGGACATTACGATCACTATGGTCGTTCTTAAGTGGGGCTATTGACGTAGATGCTCTTTGGTCTAGTCTAGTGGACTTGGTGATTAAAACTATTATTTGTGGGGAATCTGCAATTTCTCAGCTTACAAGAATGAATCTCTCTTCTCGTTATTGCTCCTACGAACTTTTTGGGGTTGATGTCCTCCTCGATGAAAATTTGAAGCCTTGGCTACTTGAGGTATTTTCTTTTTTTTTTTTTTTCTTTTTCCAAGAAAAATATGAATATTGAATGGAGGCTATATTTTAGTGGTGAGTTACAATAATCTAAATCTTCACAATTTTGAGTTTAAAGACCTTTTGTTATGTGACCACTTGAGTCTTTCCTGACAATTTATATTAAAAACCATTCCTATTTTGTCTAGAATCCTATGATGATATATCTTCAAAGATATAAAACTATACTACAACTGCTAGTAATTCCTGTTACTCCTAGAAGAGGATAGAGCATCTACAAGCTTGTCAGTACACACTTTCAGCTGCCAATTTTCTTCCCATGATTTGCCTGTTTGGCCCCGGTACTTTTTCATTACTTTATTCCACCTCTCTCTATGCCTTCCTATTTTCCTGCCGGTTCCACTTTTTTCATGACTTGATCAGGCTTTCTCAGTGTGTGCCCATTTCTGGATAGGACACACACTGAGAAAACCTGATGAGGATAGGAGACTGCTCTTTGATTTAAACTGAGAGCTCTTCATTTAAGATTTTTTTAGGCCATCTGATTCCCAAGATTCTTCGCAAACATTACTTCACAAAGTTTTGGAGTTTACCTGATGGTGGTTTAGGTAACATTCCAGGTTCCTCCTGCCAATAGAGCTGGAGGGATTACAATGAAGCAGCCGTAGTTTTGCGTTTTTGGAGGATTTCCCATTCTTCCTCACAGGATATAGAAGAGAAACACACCATTAGCATCCAGCATCTTCCTACCCCTTCTTTTGGTCACCGCACTTCCAAAGTAGGCAAACTATTCCAATTGTTCTATGCTATTTTCCCTTAGATCTCCACATTTCTCAGTTACTCTTGTCTCTATTGTTTTACCAACATTGATCTGAAGTCCAGCTTGGCTAGTCATTTGGTTTCTAGCCTCTAACTTGTCCTGCTGATCACTGAACTATTAAACTCATTTTACCTCTCTAGTTTTGAAAAACTCATTTATTGCTAAAAGGCATAAAAAAACAACAATTAATTAAAGAAGTAAGGAAACAACGATGTTTATGGAAACAAAACCTAAAATTTTGAATGTTATTCACAATTTTCTCCAGTTAAGATCATCATATCGAAAATTGTATTAGAAGCATTTTTGCAGAACATTTATTCTGCTATCAAATGGTCTCCATCCACTTTCCCCAATTATCTACTCCAAACGTATCCGAAATATACACATCTTAGTTTGGATAAATGTCAAACGTGTAGAGAAATGTTTTACTCAATTTGATATACCGACTCAGATGTTGAAAAATTCTAGTGTTTTTAATCTCTTAGAAAATGTTAAAGATTTTGGAAGTGGTTTTATTTAAATTCCTGTCAATTCAAAACCATAGGCTAGACACTACAATTCTTTCACACAAATTTTGTAATGGAAATAGCCCTCCGTCAGGTGGATTCAGCTGGTTAAGTGACCATTTGTTTCAGACATAGTACTTTAGTGCCTAATTTAATTAAAATTGTACCATTTTTATAGATATTATAGGGCAAATATATAAGCCCGGGTTTTTGTTACCTGTGGTTAATGAATCAATTGTCGTCAGGCCCTCAACATTGTGTCATCACATCAATGGTATAGCAAGTTTTCCTCCTTATCAGGAAAGAGAAGACACAATAAAAACTAAATTATCTATTACCTTCAAATATTTCCTGTTTTCCACGTTGGAGTAACCCTCCATCGTGGGAGTTTATTTAAAGTACTCGTGCCATCCTTTTGGATACTGCACGTATTTTGATTGCCTTCAAATATTATGTCTCACATCTACTGAAAATGTATATTGTATTTTATTTACAGGTTAACATTTCACCTTCGCTGCATTCTGGTTCCTCGTTGGATACTGCAGTCAAAGGACCATTAGTTACCAATATTTTAAATTTAGTTGGTTACCATATCCCTGATACCTTAAATAAAACTCAAGAGGTAAATCTATTTATTTTATAAATTCTCAAATATATTTTTTTAGGCCTCGTTGTTACAATAAATGAATAAGAAATTCTTCTTGTAACTTCCAGTCTAAAACAAACAACAAATTTTTATAACTATTATTCTTAATATGTTATTTTCAGAATGAAGCCTCATTGAAAATGGGTGTAAAGGGTCCCTTAGTTATGGATCATCGGATATACGTAATGGGACTCTCTTCAAAAGAAAAAGAAAAGCATGCACATTTCTCATCTATGGAAGACCGTGAATTGGTAATTAAGCCCTTAATCACATTGATTTTGTTTCCACGTATAATTACTTAAACCAAGGGTCGTTGGTTTGATTCCCACTAAGGGGTGGTAGCTTTTCTTTAGAAACAATCGTTGAAAATAAAGAAATAGACAAACAAATGTACTTATCTCTCGCAACTTCCAAGCTTATGGATGTTTTGGTCTCCCACAAAACTAACAACCTCTGTATCCCATCATATCCATTATCAACTCTCCTTCCTCTAAACTCAAAAAAAAAAAAAAAAAAAAAAAAAAACGTACTCCTAACTGACCTCCAAGCCCTAAACCATAAAAACTCCTATGATGTCCAGAATTACTCTGACCTCAAAAAACAACTTAATTAACATCCATTCTCATTTCTCTACATGCCGAATCAGTCCATCTTTCTTTACAACCCTCATGAAGGCTTGAAACTCAATCTGAAATGTCAGAAAATATGACCCATTTTTGTATTAAAAATGTAGTTTGTAACTCACATGACCAAAACTTGACAATCTCAACATTCAACTATCTCTTCTCAATAAGAGAATTTATTTCGCTAATTGTCTTTTTGTTACACACGTGACAAAATATATAACTTAAGTGATAGATCTAAGTCATCTTAGAACATTTGTTTTGCTTATTATTAGTTTTTAATGTTGTAAGCTAAAAGAGCATGTTAAGAACCGACCGATTGCTTTAAAAAAATGTTTAAAACTGGATAAACAATTTTTCCTCTCGTTCATTTGACCATTATTTATTTGCTGACAGCAAATTATTGCTGTTTAAGTCCTTGCCCATTTTGAATTCGCCCGGTGTTATCATTAAAACTTTCAAAACTGGTGGCTTTGTCAAAATTTACATCAGGTCCGTTTTTTTTTTTTTTTTTTTTTTTTCAATAAACATTTTATAAAGATATACAAATGAAAAATATTTGAAATTTTCTAATCACTGTTTAATTATCTGATGTTACGTCAAGCAGCTTGCTAACAGACTTATAATAATATGATAATACTTAACCCTTTCCGTGCTATGCACGAGTATATTCGTTCTCTAAAAAAATGCTCTGAGTGCGAAGCACGAATATATATTCGTGCAGCCGGGACATTCCTCAGAGTGCGACACACGAAAATATATTTTCGTTTTCATATTCTTTGTATAATCTTTGCTTCCAGAAAGCCCAGAGATTTCTTGTATCACGCTGTACAACTAGTCTAGTTACTTAGCTATCCGTTAGATAGCAGAAGAATATCTTTATGTGTGTTTTTTCCGGTTTTATTGTGAGTGGAAGCTAACTTTACCTCGAGCGGAGTGTCCTAGACCACCTGAAGGGTCCATTATCACCAATTCAGACTGTACCAAGGCGGCTACCTGCAGGGGTTGGGTTGTTATTTCTATTGTTTGCAGACACTTTACTAAATTTTTCTAAACCTTTTCCCACCTTTAGGCTAAATTAGGGGGGAATCGAACCCACAACCTTTGGCACGGAGTGTTAAGAGCTCACGCCTTAACCCTCATGGCTACCGGGTCTCCTTAATCAATATAAATAACTATTAATGTTATTTCTTTAATGAAACTATCCTATAAAGTAAATATATTCTAAATACAAAAATGAATTTTTGACAAAAAAAGATGTTTTTTTTTGTTTTTTAACTGCACATCGACAAATCTGGGCCATTAGCGCAAAAAAAAAAAAAACAAAAAAAAAATACATCTTTTTTTGTCAAAAATTCATTTTTGTATTTAGAATATATTTACTTTATAGGATAGTTTCATTCAAAATACTGACTTAGTCAATCTACAAAAGATAAAGTAATGTAATTAATTTAGAAAAATAGGGTTTTATTTATTAGGCAAATGTCTAATTCTAACCATTTGTAACCTTGGCAACATAATTACCACTAATTCTTTATAAGACTGAAAGAAATTGACCAAAAAAAGAATATTTTTTTTTTTTATCTTTATTAACTGTTGATAATATAAACGAATATGATAGTTATGAGCAGGGTGTCAACGATTTAAATCAATTGATTTAAATCAGTGATTTAAATCATGATTAAAATCATTTGATTTTTTTAAAAAAATCATTGATTTAAATCAATTTATTTCATGAAAAAAAAATTGATTTAAACCAATTGATTTTATTATTATATATATTTTTTTTTAACTTTAGTTTATTTTTTTAACTTAAATCTAACTAGTTCTGCCTTTTTTTCAGCCATTTCAACATTTCGTCTTTATTTTTGTCCCTAGGGCCTACACTCACTTGACCATTCTTATCTATTCAAAGTCTGTTTCTTTTATGACCCTTTCTTTGTTTTTAATCCTGCAAATAAATCTCCTTTTAAGCTTAAGATAAAAGAGATTGGCAGGTAGTGGGCGAAGTGAATGCTTTAAATTGGTGGAAGTCTTCGTTGGCCTTAAAATATTGTATTTCCTCAAAAGAACTGTTAATAATAGAGCAGCTTATGACAGGAAAGGCAACTTCTGCAGGGGTTGAAAGAATGTTTTCAAACCTTGTTTTTGTTCACTGTCAAATGAGAAACTAGCTAATTAGATGTGAAAAGACTGACAAACTGGGATTTTTGTTCAAAGCTTCAAAAAAAAATATCACTGTTAGTGTACGTGATTAATAGGGAACGGATGTCCATGTAACATAAAATTCAAAATATTTACATATATATTTAACTATTTATAATAAAATATTTAATGCAAAATTGAAAATATTTAGTAAACAAATACCTTAAACACGATAAAATATTGAAAAGAAAAGCATAAATAATAAGTAGGAACTCTGTTATTATTAATGAAAAGAACAAAAGTATAGAAGAAAATGACTAAAACTGTTTAAAATATTGAAAAATAAAGCATAAATACAAATTAGGAACTCATTATAAAAAGTGGAAAAGTTGAAAATTTTTAAAGATGAACATTATTTTGGAAGATTGTTTGCTACATCTTGAATTTTAAAGTTTTCAAACATGAAATAATGCCGATCTGATCTGAGTATACTTTTGAAGCGACTGAATTATCTTTCAACATCTACTAAAGTCACTGGTGTGTATTTTATGGCTACAATCAACTGCTCTGAAGAGTGGGATTCATCTAAACTGTTAATCGTTTTGCCACAATGGATATCTCCAATAATGTGGATATTTTTCCATCCAGGGGTTTATTCTAGACTGTCTTTTCACTTTATTTTTAATTTATTCCCAGTAGCTCCTTCTAAAACCTGGATTTTCTCTATTACTCTCGTATGATTCTAATGCTATCCAGTAACAACATGCCTTTTGTACAGGGTATCACAAAAATAATGGTCATCCGTTGGCCAGATGATTCTCCAATGCGAGATCGGAAAAAATAATCCCCATATTAACCCCCACAAAATTGACCTGGAGATGTTATTCCAAGGTCAAATTTTTTTTATTGCATATTTCAAAACTGCGAGCCATGAGGAAGAAAAAAGTCAACAGCACCATAGATCAGAAATGACTCATTTTGGTCAAAATGACCATTAACAGCGTATACGTGGGCCATTCTATTACAATCGAGAAATGGTGGCCAATTTTGATAATTTTTTTTTCTTTAGCATGTTCTAACATTGCCTTACACAAAAATACCTTGTTTGATTTTTATAAAAAAATCATCTTCCAGTATAAAAAAATGTAAGTATATTGAACAATGGCCCTCACAGCGGCAATCATTGGAGGACCAGAACGCATATTTTACAATTGACAGAAATGCCTTCATGAGGTTATTCTCGAAGCTTATCAAGAGCTCCTGGCCTATAAAAAATTACAAGTATATTGAAAAACGAGCCTCTCAGCGGCATTAATAAGAGGACTATTAGTCATATTTTACAATTGACAGAAATGCTTCCATGAGGTTATCCTCAAAGCTTATCAAGAGCTCTTTGTCATAAGCTTTCAATCAATCACTGAAATTACTCATTAAGGATTTCACAGGTCATGTATGAATTTCATGAACCAGCTGATCCCTCACAGACTAGAGGATAGAATACTTGCCCTTGCCCATGGGCAGATAAAAAAGTTTCTACCTAAAAAAAAAAAAACTTAAGTTGTAAGATTATCACTCCAGCGCCCGTACCAATTGGGCCTGTTCTGCAGCTTCAATATTTCGGACTTAATTCCTGAGGCAAACTACTAACCTTGCTTTCAAATTCCTCCTCACTCCGGACCTGCCGAGAATTTCTCATAATTCTTTCAAATGTTATTCTCGCCCATTTTCCATGTTATTCTCGCCCATTTTGCCTGCTGTGGACGATGACACTGGATAACGAACTTTCGTCAGCCCACAATACCCGCTGGAGGAAGTGTGGAGGTTGTTCCAACTTGTCCAGAACCCCCCCCCCCTCCCCCACCTGCAAAACAATGATCTCTGCTCCTGATCCCCGGGCCTCAACCCCTGAACTTGCTGTAATCTGAAGGGAGACGTTCTTCCCGAAGGATCTGGGGGACCGTCATCCTCGAGACTCCCGTAGCTTGGGCCAATCTTCTCAGCTCCATAGTAGGCCTGGATCAGGCGAGGGCAATTATTCTATCCTCTATTCTGGAAGGGACTGGATGGTTCATGGAATTCCTACTTGACCTGTGAAATCCCTAATGAGTAATTTCGGCGATTCAATGAAAGCTTAAAGCAAAGAGCTCTTGATAAGGTTCGAGAATAACCTCAAGAAGGCATTCCTGTCCATTGTAAAATGTGAGTTATGGTTCTTCAATGAATGGCGCTGAGAGGGCCGTTTTACAATACACTCATAATTTTTTATACTGGAAGATGCTTTTTAAAAAATTCAAAGGAGGTATTTTTGCATAAGGCGATGTTACTAGAAACTTTAAAAAAAGAAATGAGCAAAATCGACCACCATTTGTCGATTGGAATGGAATGGCCCACGTATACGCTGTTAATGGTCATTTTGACCCTAAGGAGTCATTTCTGACCTATGGTGCCGTTGACTTTTTTCATCCTCATGACTCATAGATTCGAAATATGCAATAAAAAAATTTGACCTTGAATAACATTTCAAGGTCAATTTTGCGGGGGTCAATATGGGTTTTTTTTTTTTCCGATCTCACATTGGAGAATCATCTGGCAAACGGATGACCATTATTTTTGGGACACCCTGTACCTAGTATTGACATAGTACATATGCAGCCACCTTCTTGGAATTAGAAAAATCACAGTTACCTAGGCTGAATGGGTAAAGTTTTATTTTCTTTCTCGGTTTTCCTTTATTTTTTCAATTACAAAATAAAAAGAATATTAAAATATGTAGCAAACATATGTATTTATGGCAGAATATGTAAAAATATGGAGTTTTGACAAAATATCTTAAATAAAAAACTGTTTAAATACTTTTAAAACACTTAAAATGTGCAGAATTACATAAATACTTAGGATTTACGAATCAGAAAAGAATATGTAAATACAATTACATTTGTTCCCTAGTGATTAATATTTCTGTAAAGCTTCATTTCTAAAATTGTTGTTTTAAAATTTGAAAATGTAGTCATTATATATACAGGGGTCGAAATTGTCCTATATTTTGAGACCAGAGTTTCTGTACATTTAAATTTAAACGCCGAAAATTAATGATTTTTGTTGATTTAAGCCTTTAAATTTACAGAAATTCCTGTTTCAAAATAGGTCAACTTCAACCCCTGTATATATGATCCGTCAATTCTGCTATGCTCCCAAAATTATCCACTTAAGGCCCACCACTTTAGAGTAGTAAATATTTTAGTTGCAGATTTATATAATGAACAACTAGGTAATAACCAGCTCTCTATATAGACTAGATACATTTCAAAAGTCTGATTTCTTTTTTAAAGCCAGTTTTAGTAAACAAAGTCAATTTAAATCAAAAAAATCCGATTTAAATAAAAAAAAATCTGATTTAAATCAAATAAATCCGATTTTTTTGATTTTTTTTAAAAAAATCATGATTTTTTTACACCCTGGTTATGAGTAAGGAAAGGTCTATGCTATTTTATCAATTATTCTGGAAGGGATAGTACCATTAATAATATTTTCACTAATATCTGCTTATTAATATTTTATTTTTATTTTTAGTACATTGACGACATTCTTGAGGACCTTACACCGGACGATGTTCGTCATTTGGTTCAATCTGAAGATGAGCTTACTCAAACTGGAAAGTAAGTTATGAGATCTTGTTTTTCTATTAGAACTGCAGATCCATTTATCATAATTTTAATTCATTTCTTGTAGTTTTCAGAGAATATTTCCTACTGCTCATACTTATCCCTATCATAAATTCCTCGAAGGACACTGTTATTACAACAGGCTTATGGATGCTTGGGAATACAAATTCAGTAGAAAGCGAGAAGATGGTAAGTAGTTAATATGTTGAGTAAATAATTTTCTTATTTATTTAAATATTATTTTTAAAGATGGTGGGTTAAAGATACAATATTTGTTTTTCCTTTCATCCCAACTGAGGTTATTTGTTGCTGTATGCTCAACTTAAAACATTACTAGTCGACCCATGCAAAGCATTCACACTGTATCCTCCTCAAATTTCTCTTAGTATGGTTTCAAGTGCACAATTTCTTTTAAGTGAATAATCTGATTTGATCGCCGGGTTTGTTTATCGTGGAGAGCAGAGACAAGGTAAGTTGATTGTTATGGACTAAGTTAAAACAAATGACTGCGAGCGGTTTGGGATAAATAAATTAATAAAGTAAATATAAATTCAAGTTTTGATTAATTTAATTCATCTTATAAATAAATCAGCAGATCGAATACCTTAAATCAATATTTTATGTCAAAATTAAATGCGGAATGAGATAATAGATGCATGAAATCAAATCGGTTTAATTTCGATATATCTCGATAGAGAATTGATAGGTCGAGGTCGGGATATCAAAAAACCGTTGTTATTTTGTTGGTTTGTTTTTTTTTCTCAATTCTAATATTTTGAAAATTAACTGAAATGTGAGTAATTTGTATATTTTTCCGGTGTAGCGATTAAGGAAAGCTTTATAATGGTACCGCATTTATGAAAATTGATTAAATATTAAGGAAATTATGATGTACCAAAAAAAAACAAACTATAATGATGATTTTCTATAAATAACATGTTATACAAGGAAGGGAACATATTGTCGATACAAATGCAAAGTATCAAATGTGAAAAATGGTTTGATAACTTATAGACTCAATATAAATTTTATCTTATTATATATTTTAATTATTAAATTTTTAATGTCCAGTTATTATTAAATATGCATTTTAGGACGGGTTATATCTATTGGTTACTACCCTTTTCTAGCCAGGATAGGGCTGATGCCTTTTCTTTTTTCTAAAGAAAAGCCACCACCCCTAGTGGGAATTGAACCCATGGCCCCTTGGCACAGAGTGTTAAGTGCTCATGCCTTAACGCTCATGGCCACCGGGCCTCCTTATATATTTTATTTAGACTTAATACACATTCGTTAGTTTGATTTTCTGTAATTGATAATTATTTTTCTTTAATTTTAGAGAGTTTGCCATAACGTGCATCAGTCCAACAGCAATCGGTATAGATTGAAAATCAAGAATGCGTTTGTTTTTGTTTTTTCATGTTCGATACTTTGCATTTGTATTGATGATTTACAAAAGTGCAATACAATTGTTGAAGGAAAATAAATTTAGTTTGATGCATGTTTGTATTTAGGTAAATAAATTAAAAAATTAAAATTTGAACTACATTGTAGCCATTTTGGATTAGTAAAAGTAACATAATATATATATATATATATATTGGAGACATTTATAATTTTCAATTTAGTATTTGAAAAAAAAAAAAAAAAAAACGTTTCTTCTCCTGTAATTTAAATTTTAAAAATGTTTATTCCATTTGTTTAGGCATAGCTCTGTTAAGGTCCTATTGTGACAAAGAGGTGCATCTTGATGTATCGGAAATTGAACCCAGAAGTTCTTCTGTAAGTAATTATAACTATGTTTTACTTAATTGTTTCTTTTATGCTCTTGTTCTTCGTCAATTATCTCTTTATGCATCATTGCATTTGGCATTGTAATGAAGTATTCATTTTCTCTTTTCTCATTATATTTTGGGATTGTTATCTTCAATTGTTTACAATACCTAATGAATTACAAAGTTTTCAATCCTATTTTTATTAAAACTTTTTTACCTGTAGAATCACTATAGAAAGACATATTTATTAATTATTAGCTATTTGTGTTATATCTAATTCTTTCTCATAAAAATATAAACACCTTTACAAGTAATTATTTTCTTATTTATTAATTTACTACTCTTATAGTCTGTAGAGAATAAATGTTATCAGTTGAAATCAAATTATGACACATGAAGCACTTTTTTCAAAAATTGAATAACTAAATAAAAACTGTCAAGATAGTATTGATAAATTGGTTTTTATTTTGTTTGTGACTGTGTGTGTTTTAACTGGTTAACATTTATTAATTGTTTAGTTGTATTCAACTTGTTAAGAAACTGTTTTTTACCTGATAAAACATTTTCGTAACTTAAATGTTATATTTTCTAGTACTCACGCATACCATAAAAAAGGCAGTTAAACATAATTCTAAAAATCTGGTGCACAGCTCTCAAACTCCTTCCTCTTTCTTTTGGCACATTTTTAATATTTTATTTACATCAGAATGTAATTGTTATGAAATACAGATAAATTATCAGTATAAAAAAACAGTATTAAATTCTCACACCCATGATTAATTAATTATCCTTATTTTGTGATGCTGGAGGTGGTGGAACCATTAAAAGGATGTAGGTTAATCCAAATGTATTTTTCTATCGCAAGTATTTTATTTTAATCCAGTCCTATCATCAGTGCTCCGCTGACTCCGTAAAAGAAATATAAATGAAGAATGCTGTATTTATTAAATCAGATCTTTTCTCTTTTGATTAAATATATATTTTAAATACATTTAATGCATATATAAATTTGACATTTATAAAATAACAGAATTAAGAGTTGAAATGAATAAATTAAAGACGGATGCTTTCCTTTTCTATAAAGGCTGGACATGTTTTACTTGAGAAATTACAGATATTTGAAAAGTAGGGCTCTAAAAGGACCCTTGATCTTTAGATTCTATAGCTGGTAATATAGATGGTAGCTTCAAATATATATCCCTGTATCAGAGTTGGGCAAACGTTAGCGCGCGCTAAAAGCTGATAACTCTCCGCTAATTTAGCGAAACTGTAGAAAGCCAGCGCTAATAATTAGCGGTTAGCGGCGGCAGTGCGCTAACCGCTAATCTATTTATGAAATATCGTAATTGCTAATAGCTTAAGCTATAGTTACAACTTGTAACTATAGCAATTACGATATTTCATAAATAGATTAGCGCTGGCTTTCTACAGTTTCGCTAAATTAGCGGAGAGGTATCAGCTTTTAGCGCGCGCTAACGTTTGCCCAACTCTGCCCTGTATGAATTATACAGAAGTTCTATCTATAAGCAGGCAGTATTGTATTCATATAAAATGATGAATTTTCACAATGGGATGCTGAGCACAGAGTTGACAGATTGCTGGACCTTTAATAGTATTTACTCTGGTTGAAAAATATCCAGTTTCGGCTTTCCTGTCTTTATCTTCATTCAACTCAATTTTTACCTAGGTAGTCACATGTTAGAACGCACTGTTACCGTTACTTCACTGAAAATTTAAATGACGGCCCAGATACTCTTACCAATTAAACACAAGTTTAGGCCTACCGGGGTTGATATGATATTCTAACAAATCTAACTCACCTGGCTAAAATTTAAAATTGTTTAAGAAGTACTGGTTAAGTTACTGGACATTGTTAACTATCCAACTCCTGCCTACGGCAGTTATCAAATGTCAAGATTCACAGAAACAGTAGAATGTAATTAATCTAAAGTTAACATGATTTTCAGACTTCTTTTAAATTAGATAATTATGAAACACATAATGAGTAAAATCTTTATTAGTAATTTATTTTAAATTTCTTTTTATTTACAAGGTTCAGCAATTTCCTAAGCAGTTGTTGCACCTAAAAAATTACAGATCAACTTCATGGTTCAAACTCTTTGAGCAGCATTTTTTTTAATAGTGGGACAGGAACGAAAAATATTGCTGTCACCTCATCCCAACTATAAGTAATCCTAAAGTAGTATTCTTAACAGTCTTTGAGCCTGCAATTTTTTTTCTCTCCTCAGACAAATAATTCTTTTTTGTGGAAGTTTAAGGAGGTGGTTTTTGAACTTTTGTGGATTACTAATTGAGATGTAAAGCTAATTCTATCCTGCAAGGTCATTTTTCCATCTTCACCGTAAGCCCAATATCCATAAAAACGTTTGTTTACATTTTTTTTTTTTTTTTTTTTTTTTTTTTTTTTTCTAACGGGAATTTATTTGTTGAATATCAATCTCATACACATGGAAAGCACTTATAACAATAATATATTTTAACTGGCAATTCCTACCTTTGCATCACCAACAGTCAACGATCTCCTCTCAAAACAAATATATATTATCACATTAAAAGTGATGTTAAAGAAACTTATCTAATTTTCTTTTTTCATCTCAGTAAAAATCCCATTATTGTTTTTATCTTTATTAACTATTGTGAATTTTTATTTCAAAATTATTTGTTTATTAAAATATGTGCTTTAAAGATGAAAGATAATACTTAAACGAAAGAATTATCTTTCAACTTTCAAGTTTTCTTTTTGAAAGGTAATACTTTGTTTTCTTTATAAGATAATGAGCCATGCATTCAAGAAAGTTTATGGACATTATAAAAAATTAGAATATTGTAAGTTAAATCCAATTATGTTCTACATAGTTAGCTCATTTCAAAAGAAGTAGTCGTCTCCTGCCAGTATGGGTAAATGGTTTTTAATAGATTAGATAAATATTAGATTAGAAATAATTCACTGTGTGTTTTAAGTTTTATCAGATAGCTTTGTGTCAATTTAAGTACTGCTTTCCTTTGCTCGTAATGACTTGGTGTTTTAGAATTTCTCAAAAAGATAATTTATCCACAAAAAGTAGAATTTTGGGGCAATTTGTCAATGTTCTTAAAAATCCTAGGTAACTTTTATAATAAAATAAATATTTACACAAATGAGACAAATATTTATTCTTAGAACTATGATCATAAACTGATTTTATTTTATTTTTTTTTTCCCCCAAGATATTTTAGGAAAATGACATAAAATTCAACTTTATATATATTCTTAGCTCATCCGATTTAATCATCGAAATATAATTAAATCTTTATTTCTTAAAATAATGAAAGTTCATTATTTTAGAAACCCTTACTAGGAAAGAACTTTCCTAGTAAGGGTTTCTACTCAGAGCCATATATGGCATCAAGGGTGGGTTCACTGGGAGTTGTAGAGCGGGCGAGAGCACTACTCGTACTGAGCATGCAATACGACTCCCAGACCCACGACCTTCTCCAGTTCATACGGAACAAGTGCCCTAGTTAGATATTAATTTTTTGCTCCGTGCTTAATAATGGCAGAACAGGAAGTTGTGAACGTTTTTGTGAACTTTTAATTCATGAGTTGGAGAATCACTTGAAAAACTTTAAAAACAAGAAGAAGAGAAAAGTGTAGGTTCGGGACTGGGTAAGAGGTGGAATTCTGAGGAGCACGTTTATGTTAGTTAAATAAGTTTGTTTTGTTATTTCAGTTATCTGTGTTTTGAATTGCAAAACAGAAATTTAATGATCCAAGAATATAATAGTATTAACAGTTCAGATTAAGTTAGTTTCTAGGTTGGTAGAAGTTCATATTTGCAGCGAATTATTTGGTGGAAATCTCTACTGAAGTTTTTCATTAATCGCCCAGCATTTTTTGACCCAAGCCTCCAAAGTGCTCTGAGCTTGTGGATTTTCTACAATTTGGGCTTTGAAGGACTGAAATTTAGATAACTCCATTCCAGTATTTAAGGCCCACGAATATAGAACGTGCTCGACATGTTACAAAGATAGTCATAGACCATGATAGTATACTCTGTTGTGGATGTACTTAGTCCACCATAACCTCAATAACTAGACCTGGGCACTACTGGAATAATTTATTCCCCAAATAAATAAAATGGTTATTCATGAAATAATTATTTCCGAAATAATGGAAATTCTTTAAATGTTATTTCATAGTTAAATAAAACAATCTTCATCAGATAACTAGATGTATTTATTCCTTGAATAATTATTTGAAAATTTGATCATTCTTTGAAATAAATCAACATATTTCTAAAAGCTTTATTTCTGAAATAACTATTTGATCATTGACATTTCAGTATTTTTTTTTTTTTTTTTTTTTTTTAACGACGCATCGACATCTGGGCCATTAACACCAAAATCCAAGGTGCAGCCAGGAATTTTCTCAACGAGCCGTTAGATAAGAAAATTCCTACTGGTTGGAATCGAGCCAACAAAAAAAAATCTTATCTTCAATTTTTTTTTTTTCTTATTTTTTAAAGCTCAAACATTTGCGCACATTATGAATCGTAATAATGAGAAGGTTTATTTTCCTCTCTGGCTAATGTTAAAAAAAATTGAACTAAAACAATCTGATTCAAACACATAAGACACCGGTCATCCTGCCGGACAAAGTTCACGGATAATATGGAATTAATCCCGTCCAAAGTCCAACTGCAATAGTAAAGAAATCGGGTGTTCCAAAACTTTTTAAGCATAGAATATTGCATTTTATTGTTAAAATGTAAATAATATCACAAATACCATTGTTTGATGTTGATTTTCAGGGAATATTTCAAAAATATCTTATCACCGTGTTATTGATGCCTTCTATTTACCTAAAGCACCACTATTTTAGTCACAAATGTTAAAAAAGTAAAATATTCATGGGTGTTCCAATACTTTTTACACTAACTGCATATGTTTAATAAATAATTTAAATGAAGTTTCAGCTACTCAGACTTTAAAATCATTTTTGTCAACTTCAGCTCAATGAGGCATGACAGGAAAACATGTACATATTTAGATGAAATTCTCGCATAAATTAAGATATCAGAATATATTATTTGATCAAATAATCATTTAGGAAATAAATATCTCATCAATCATGAAATAATTATTTCAGAAATAATATTTAAAAAAACGTTAAAATAAATTATTTGTGAAATAATCTGTTAAGGTTATTTCATGATTTATTTCGAAAATATTATTTCAAATAAATTATCCCCAGGTCTATCAATAACATACTCGTACATGAATAAACTCTTCTCACTTATTTATTTATTTTTTTTTTTTTTTTTTGTTCATCTGCTGCCGACTCTTCTCACTTATTATTTAAATTTCCCTTGTTCTTATGAGATTTCTGTTTTTTTTTTTTTTTTAATTATCATTAGTATCATTTAAATCTATTTGCTGTTCTACAATAGATATCTGTTGTTCGGGTTATTCAATAGTTTTTGTTTTATAGCATCAGAAAATTCATTTAGGATTCAATTCAAACCCTTCTAGATATCCGAATAATATTGCTAAAAATTTCTCTAAAAAAAAATGAATTAGTGATTGATATAAATATGTATATACATTTTGAGATTTTGAAAAAAATAATTTTAAATTATTTATACTTTCAAAAATATTGAAACTTTTTTTTTTAGTTGAAATGCCTTTTTCGTAAGTTATACATTTTATAAACTAAAAATTTCAAACGTTAGTTGTTTCTTTAGCTTAAAAAAAGTTGCCAATGTTACTTCTTTGATAATATTATTTTGAATAAGGTGTTAATTTTATGGAAATAGTTGAGTAGATCTTGAAATACCTGGTACACCTGTTTAAAACAATTGTTTCGAGCATGATATGGTTAAACGTTAATAATATTCTTAAAAGTGTAAGCGATTTATCCATCCCCAAAAAATGTTTTTTTGATAATCTCAAAGCATAATATCATAACGTAAGAGTATTTAGGATTAAAAATAATGTATAGTTACAAAAAATTATTTATACTTTTTTTAAAGTAATTTACTAGTACCATACAATAAAAATGATTATCAATTTTCTTTTTAAATTCATTTTCTCATAAATGGAATGGTCTTAGATTATTGAAGAAAATGGATTTTATTGGGTTCATATGATAAGTTCGGATGATCATTGTTTATAGTTAAAAATAAAACTATACCTTTAATGTATATTCCATTCTCAGCATTTCAGAATTTAGTAGATTTAATTGAATTAATTTGCTGTTTTCTCACTGCAAAGGGATACCTGGCAGGTGATACAAGTTGTAGTATGCAGAACTATTAGGGTGGATTTCTTACTTCCACATTAGTCTTAATATTTTTCTTATTTCTATTTCCTTAACATTTAGTCGTTTTTAGTATAAAGATCATTTAATCAATTATTTCTTATAAAAATTAAATTACAAGATTCATTTTTTTTTTTTACTTTTTATTATCATCCATAAAAGCACTGTATGAATTTGTCATTATTGATCAAATACCTTCTTAGCGAGCAGAGCATGTTATTTTGCTGTCTGATTCATTTAATCTTGCTCTTCATAAGAAAGTTTTTAGCACAGAGGTAAAATATAAATTACATTTTTGGTATTGGCTAAATTGGTTTTTTTTTTTAGTTTAAATGCAGTATTTCTATGGATACATGTCATTAGTCTTTAAAAGTAGGTTTAGCAAAATATTTAACAATTTATTTAATAATAAGTGTGTGTTATTTATTTTTTCACATTGAATAATGCAACTGCTTTATGTGAGAACTTCATATATAAAGAATGTTTTTTTGAATTTTTCTATAGCTCGTTCAGATAAATGGAATAGTTCTAATCCCACATGCATGGAATTCTGAGGGAAATATTCCCAATGGTTCCGCGATTTGCATTTCATTTCAATGAACAACACACTACTTTAAACTCAATAAAAACTAATTATGTCTCGTTTAGAATCAGAGAAGGCTTTGAGAGGTCAGGCAAGGGAGAAAGTGTTTAATATTTATCAATACTTAGCCAAAGCTAAGGCTAAAAACAATTTAAGCTATATCCTGTTCAAATAGATGGTTTAGTTGGAGGGTAAAGAGCGTGGCCTATTTTCCCCGTGCAAGAAATTGGCGGTAAAAATTCTCTCTGTTATAACCTTATCACTAGGAGGTTAAAAACGTTTTTAGTCGTAGCTTTGACTAAGTATTAATAAATATTAGACACTATTTCCTTTGTCTGATCTCTCAAAGCATCCCCTAGTCATAAATGAGAAAGAGCTTTTTTTTCTGTTCACTACTTTATACTTAAATTTCTTCCACGTCTCATGGAATAGACAACCCCCATTCCATAGGCTTTTCCAGGTATTCGAAAGTGTTGATCAGAGAATCACTTATTGATTGTTTATTAAAATAATATGCTGACGGAAGGAAATGGAAACCTGTCGAGGAACTGCCATGGATACTACGTTCTCTCCTAACAATTTTATGTATTTTATATTCGATGTTGCCTTACACGCCATATTTTTTACAGCATATACATTAATTGGGTTCAAATTAGTGGTTACATACATACAACAAAAAATTACATGTTCTGAATTATTGTAATGTATTTATTTAAGGCGTTGTTTATGGATTTGCGAACGCAAATTGGATGAAAGAGTCTTACTCCTATTCTATACTATAAAATTTGCAGCTATAAACAAATAGAGCTTTTCTTGAAGTAAAACTTGCGGGCAGTTGCATTGTGTTAATTATAAATGTATACAATCAAATAATTTATAGTGTATTCCATATTTGTTTAGATTTTTTTCCAATTAAGTATTTAGTCTAGATAGCTTTTGCTGTTAATTCGGCAGGAGAATTAGAACAGTCCAAAGTTTAAAAGTGAAAGCCATAGTTATTTATATAGTACCATTTTAAACAAAGTACTGCATGCTCCTTTACTTGAAATCTTATTGAAAGGCCCTTGGAAAGGTTTCAAATATACCTAGAGATATAGTTAGAATATTGATTTGTTATCTCTACAATACTTAGACTGGTTTAATATGATGTATATTTAATACCTTTTATAAATATTTATGTATTTATCTAAATGTCTATATGTCTGTATATAAAGTTGTGTGTGTATATATGTACATACATACACATATATACATATACACTTATAAATGCACACACCAAACTTCACTTTACTATAGTCCGCTCGCAAACAAAAGAACCAGAAGGGACGGGGCCAGTAGGAAGCTAGGACATCCCAAAAATGGGCTGGATGCAGTGGTGCGCACTGCCTGGTTCTTTTTTTTTTTTTTTTTTTTTTTTTGGCGGACTATAGTACTTAACCTGAGACCTTGACCTTTTTAAAAAAACATATATCTGTGTTCGCTCTGAAAAAATTGTTAATTCACGATTTTGGAAGAAAAACCTTATTGTAAAAATTGTTTTTGGAGTCAGTTTTTTAAAAATATTTGTCAAGCACTGTACACTGTATGCAACAGCCATCTGAATAATTTTTCAGGATGGTGTCACCAACAAAGTGATTATGAATGTTTTTGAAATCCCAAATTTTTAAAAAAAAAACTTTTTTGGATGGACTTGATATTCTTTTCATAGGAGCTACAGATATATGAATACTTATTAGTCTTCCTTAATTATCTTTAAAATTCCTAGATTATTTTTACCTTCTAATTGATCTTGCTTTGGTTTTTATTGTACTTCATTTTTTTTTTGGAGGCTGATATCATTCAATTGTTTTCATTATATTTTGTATACCAAAAGTAACTAAAAAATATTTTCTGCCAAATAAACGATTAAGTAGAATTATTCAATATAGTCCTCAAAAAATAAAATTCTTAGAAATTAATATTCATCGATTTCTTTATCAGATTAGTTTCTGAATTTTTACAATATGACTTAATTTATTCATCATTTGTAAAGTCTTACATTCTTTACATTTGAGTGATATAACATACAACATCATTTTACATCATAAAGTTGACAGTTTGTGGCGTTTTTCAATTGGCATTTGTTATTTTTGAGTTCTCACCTGATGAAAATACCTGTTGAAAGTATTTCGAATATTCAATTTCCCTATCAATGCAATTTCCTTGTAAAAACACCTTTATTTTTATCAGCATGTTTTAATTGGCATCAAAAAATTTTAATCAACCAACATTTCTTGACTTAATTAAAGCTCTCAGTCTATTCATAGATTATTTTTTCCTTGAAAAATGTTCTGCTAATCATCGAAAAAATAATCTGTATTCTGTATTATATAAACAGAATAATTGCTTCAACTTCTATTGCTTATTATTTTCTTGATGTTAGAATATGTTTTAGTATTAGTATTACAGCTACCAGCATTCATGAGAGAAAGTGCCGTTTAAATATTTTAAACGAAATATTTTTCCGTTTAAAAAAAAAAAATGTGTATATATAGGTGTGTGTATATATATATATATATATATATATATATATATAAAATATATATATATATAATATATATATATATATATATATATATATAAATATATATATATATATATATATATATATATATATATATATATATATATATATATATATATTAATACACAAATTGAGATACCGTTCTCATATGACAGGAATGTCTGGTATCATTGCCAAATGAACTACCCGATATTCATGAACTAAGTTCAGATAGCTAGAATGTTTGATTTTTTTTTTTTTTTTTTTTTTTGAGTTTTCAATTATTTAAATATTTACTTTCATTATAAACAAGTAGTTGCCTGTTTATTTTAGTAGCAATTGATCTATTTTAATTTTAAGTTATTTTAAATTCTTTTTTTTATATTCTCTTTTGGTCAATAATCATCAACCAATTTTTAGTTTATTTTATTGGTTTAAATTTTACATTGATTTAATTTATGTTTAATAAATTATTCCCAAAATCCTAATTCCTATTTTTCATGTTATTTCAGACTTACTTGACTGAAACTTCATCGTACCAGCTAGTGGCAGTTGCAGCACCCTCTGATGTTCAATCATCATCGTCCTCCTCAGACACTGCCAAAAAAAGGTTAGCCTTTTTCTTATTTTTTCGAAATTGAGTTCGTAAGGAGTCTGTCATTGGTATCTTATGTTTCTATTTCTTTCAAAATAGAAGCCTGAGAGCATTTGTCAGTTCAGAAACTATTTCTGCCCACAAAAAATGAACGGACTCTGGGATTTGTGTTCACTTCAGAAAAGAGAAGACTTTTTTTGTTTAAAAAAAAAAAAAAAAAAAAAAAAAAAAAAAAAAAAAAAAAAAAAAAAAAAAAAAAAATTATGAGAGTATTTCATTGATAGGGAGTAAATACTAATGTATGAAAACGCTTTTTATTTATTGTAAACGTGAATATCATGATAGACTTCATGATGATTATTGGCTCTTTGTTCGTGTCACATCTTGTAATCAAGACTTTTTGCATCATATTCTTACTTAAACACCCCTACGTTCTAGGTATGCAAATTACCTCAAATTTAGGGAGAATTTAGTCTTAATTGATTTGTATAGGGTCTTTGTGTTCTAATGCTACTTTCATTTCAAGTTAACGAACTTTCTGTGTCGCAAGTCTTTACATTGGACATCTTTAGAATCAAGGACAAAATATTTATTATTTTTATGTTGTTTAACTTTAAAAATAAAAAAAAAAGTTGTGAATACATTTTGGTTTTTTAATGGTTTAAAAGGACAAAAAGTCCTTTTTTTAAAAACTCAGATTTTTTGGGATGAGTTACCCACAGGTTACTACCTATTTCTAACCAGGGTAGAGATAGCACATTAATTTTTTCAGTCAAAGAGTGTTAACACTTTAACACTCTTAACTTTCAAGGCCTCTTAACTATAATATTACTACTAATCGAATTTAAATATATACACATATTGGAAATATGTGTTCAATAATAGCACTTGATATGATTTATATCCTTTAAGTATATACTTTAATTCTTATTAGCTCATTGGAATTAGTAAACACATCTAAGTGTGTACCTCCCTTATTTAAATAATTTTCGTGTATTGTAATGGATTGAATTTCTCGTGTCAGGATGAAGTATTATGAATACTGCCTCGAATAAGGGAGGGAGAAGCATTGTGGGGGAATGGTCCCCATTCTCGTTTAGATTGGTAAGAGGTCTGAGACGTCAAGAAATTATATGACATCCCCAGCTTCCTTAAGCAGGCTACCTTGATTCAGGCAGGCCTGTCAGTTAGTCCGCCTGAAAGCCGCTCGCCTGAACGTTTATATATTCCGGCTCCCTGAACTGTCTTAACTGACAGACCGGCCGGAATATACACCAGTTTAGGCGACCGGCTTTCAGGCAGACTGTTCAGGGCTGCCCGACCGTGTGTAGCCTGCTTTAGAATAAAGCCGTAGATGGTTTAGTACAGTACTATATTGTAGGAGTTCAAATTTTAATATAATGTATTGTGAGTATGGGTTACATTTCATGCACATCAACTTCATAATTAGAAAACTGAATATTCATTTTTAAATTGATGTATTTTTTTTCCTTACTTTTAGGTGTTATGTTTATAACTATTGGCATTTGTAGAATTTATTATATTATTGGGGATTTGTGAACACTTTACACTTGCCTAATCTGGATTCATAGCATCATGTCATAACATTTAAAAATTTTAATTTGAAATTTTAGGTAATTATATTACATAGTAGTAAATATTAGTTTTATTTACATAGAGCGTTTCTTTAAATGTTGTTCATACCGCGATAAATTTTCCGTCGAAAACTATTTTATGTAGCAATAAGAGTACATTTTGGAGGTTTTCTACAAAATATTTCTCTAGCTATCACCTCCACTTATAAAATAAAATTTAGTAGGAAAAGATTCAATCAGCCAGTCTTAAATTTTATTGTTCGTAGGACTTGTCTTACAAATACTTTTATCAAGGAAAATGAACTAATAGTCAGTGCCTTTCCTATTTTTTAATATTGGTTGGTGGAAGAAAAAAGTTGGAAAGAAATTATAATAATCAAGAAGTCAAATCTTGATGGTGCAAAAAAATAAAATTGTCTAGAACAGTTTAATCTAACAATAATCAATAATGATTTAATTTGCAATTAATTTTGTTGTAATTAAAAAAGTAATTTCCCTATTCATTCCCTCCTCTAGTCTTAATTATGTGGTTGACCTCAATAGAACCTATAAGGTCGGCCATAGGTTATGGAAAGTATATTCAACTTATTATTTAGCAGTATTATACTAATATTTGATTGCACAAATACAAATAATCAATAACCAATAATGAGATTATTGCTTTATACGCACAATGCCATTTCTTGTTTGATTGTTTTGTCTATTCATTCTCCAGGGCAATCTTCAGCTTTTTTGTTCCTGTAGGGCCCCAAGAGTATGTATGACTGGCCAGCCTAGCCAATTATTACTTTTAATATACGCTGAGAAAATTTGAAATTAGATCTTTTTCTGTGCTTTCACTAGGCTTTGCAAACAATGAAAGCTTTAATTGTTGTGGCCATTGATTGATTAACATAATGTACAATATTGTACATATATTTATGTTTACTTTCTTCAGCACTTTCACATTCAATTCGAGGAACTCTTCCCACCTTGTTTTAAAAGTTTTCACAAAATATTATTCTTAATAACCTTCCTTAATTTCACTCTTTGTTTCATTATTTGAAACAACTTTGCCTTTTGTTTATTGTTTAGTGTCCTGAAGAAATGTACTTCATATACGTAATTGTAAGTTAAACAAAAAAATAAATTAACAAAAACTGCACACCAATTATCTCAAGGGATTACACAATATTAAGGTTTTAAATGTTTCTTTAATCTAGATAAATTGCTTACACTTTTTATACTACGTTGTTCAAACTGCTTTTATCTTGGTGTATTTTGTTAAAATTTACAACAAATTCATTATAGTCTTGTAGTACATCGTACATCGTTTTTTTTTTTTTTTTTTTTTTTTTTTTTTTTTTTTTTTTTTTTAAATAATTTTATAGTTGTACATTTTTTTCTTTCAAATAGCTCCTATTGCTGCAAAAAAAAAAGAAGCTTTCTTTACATTACAAAATAATAATAATAATATTATAAAGAATATGCATAGTATATTTAAACAAAATCTCTTAATTGGATCATGAGAATCTCAAGATCCAATCAAGAGGTTTTATCTCAAATTGAGATAAAAGAAGTTTTGAGAATGTACTTTAACATTTTCATAAAACTTTTAAACACTTTATCTAACCCAACGATAGATTTTTGAAAATCGCAATAATGAAGAACTACTTAAATCGCTTTGCACACATCAAACTTATCCGGGCTTCGGGATTTTCTACTAGGAAAAATAAAATTGTATTGGTAAAAGAAATTTATTAAAATAAACATGTAAAATGTTGTGATAAAACTAACTCATCAATAAAAAAAAAGTTTTATTTCAAACAGTGCAAGCTCTCTTTCCCTCGACTTAAGTATATGCACTACATAAATGATTATTCAATTTAGCTGAATAAGTTATATTAATTGAAAAATTGAAATATCTTTTTAATAATTGGGAATCATGAATGGCGTTTAACACACTCTTGCATGCGTGTGTTTCAAAACATTTTTATTAATAACTCTAAATCAGCATAATAATTGTTCAACGCCAGAATAAATTGATTTTAAAATACTTAAAATACATCACTGCATTTCTTATTTTTAATGTCTTTCTTCATTGTGTGCAAAATATAATTTGCCGAAAAGTACTTTTGCTTGCAATCTTAATTATTTTAACGTTTTTTTTTTTAGGTTATTTGTTTTATCATTATTTAATTATTGTAAACACACAATGTGAGAGTGTTGAAGGCTGCTTTCTAAAAAAATAGTATTATAACTTGAAATGAGAAAGGATAACACAGGTCAACATTTGATCTAAAAAAAAAAAAAATCGGAGAGGCATGGTACTTATCGGGTTTTTGGGAGTTGCTGATTACAATGAGCGCGTTGGTTAACCTTCATCACATCAGATTAACGGTAAAGTAGAGAAAAAACGTTAATATATATGTTTTTGAGGTCCCTGAGTCCAAACAGTAATTTATTTGACTCGCAACCGCCTCCCAGAAAATGAATTTTTGAATGATTTTTTTCTCTCTATTTGACCTTCAAATAATCTCTAGGAAAAGGTGTAAGGTCAAACAAACTATGGATTCGGACTCAGGGACCCCAAAAACATACGTGTGAACTTTTTTTTCCTACTGTCTTTTCTCTATTTGACGTTCAAATGACCTTGAATCTGATGTGGTGAAGGTTATCCATACCGATCCTCTTGTTTTTTTTTTTTTATATCAAATGTTGACCTTAGAAATTTTAATTGTAAATGATAGTATGATTTAAATATTTTATTTTTAAAACTTACTCATTTCCATCTTCAATTTCTGCTTTTATAAAACTTCTAAGAAGTTGAAAATATCACGTCTTTCATTAGAATTTTTAGTTTGATTGCAAGATTTCTTTAGCTCAAGGAGAAAATGGACTTTTTTTTAAAAAACCAAATTTTAGAATAACATTTTTTATATAAATTCGAATTTCGAGATTGGTATTCTGAAAGCTGTGTAAATGTTCACAGATTGAGTCATTGCCACGTTAGTTAAGCCCCCTGAATGTTTGCAGAGGAACCATTTTTATTTTATTTAAAAAAAAAAATTGGAAAGATTACAAGATAAAAAAAACATTTGTTTTATTTATATACATTTTATTATAATTTTCTGATGTTCTATTTCTGTTCATTGATTAATTTCAATAATAAAATCATTTTCATTTTTAATGATAAATTCACACTTATCAAGTGAAAATCCATTTTCAATCAAATTTCACAGTTAATTTTCTATATTTTTCATCTGCCATTACACATGAGAAAGAGCAAGGACAAGATTTCTTTTGGTATGTTTCTGTGTAACATATAAATCATATGTATACAAATATTTCACCTCATTTTTGCATGTTACGTTTTTTATTAAAAATTTAGACCTTTTTTTTTTTTTTTTTTTTTTTTTTTTTACTATAGACCATTCGTACTAGTTGCACATCGGTAGTAGTTTTTTCTAGCTACCAATCAATTTTTTATTTTATTTATTAAATTAGACTTAGTAAACATATTAAATTAGTAACATATCGGACATTGGCAAGAACACTGTTAAAACTCGAAATTTTTGTGAAGCATCATTTCAAAATTTTGAAATACTGTAACAAGGATAATTAGATACCTGAGTTTTGGATAAGATTCATTGTTTGTGATAACTGTAATTAGCGTTTCTAGTTTAATCCTGGATCAGGCTCAGGTACCGTAATCGGGTGCGTCCTTCTTAATATGACAGCTGCCATTTTTTGGCCTTAAAAAATTCCAATATGCAACTCAACCTCCCATTACTCTGATGTTCAGATCAGATGTTTTCTTGGCATTTTGGGCATAAGAAAAGAACTACTTTTCTCACATTTTCATAATAAAATAATTCACCAAACAAAGTCTAAAAAACACCAAACGATTATCTGACAGGCAATTGAAGGGAGTTGTCGTGTCGATGGGACCGACCTAGAAAGGTACTGGGGGTAGGAGCACCTTGTGTTGAGGGACAGGGCGGAGGTACCTTAAAAACCACCCACTCGTTCCAATAGAACCATTGTGCACGATGAAGGGTTAAAAAGTACTTTAGTTAATATTCATTAAAATATTCTTTTATTCTCAATTTTTTTTGTAGTGCCTTTATTCGTCCGATTATTTTTAAATTGTGATGGTATTTCAGCTTCATATAACTTTGTTTGTAGATGAATTGTCAGGCAAGAATAGTGTCATAATTCAAGATATACCCTGCACCTCCTGTTATCGTTGATATGCAGTAAGGCATTGGTGCCACTTCAATCTGTGACTGTATTTTTGGCACTCTCAGGCCCCAGTTCAATTAGAAGTTTACCATCACGAGAAATTTTGCATCGAAAGGGGCTAATTTTTTTATGGGTTAGTGGGTTTAATTAAAAATTGATCAATTTTGGGATGTGCAGTGTTCTTGCCGACGTACAATATGTAGGTATTGCGCCATAGTTCTGCTTGACTCATTACTATTTCTCACAGTTTTAACTATTTTTTGCACAATTAAATTACATTTATTTTCATTTTAAATTTACAGTAAGATTATTGGGTAATGTCCCATTTCATTGTGAAAGCGACATTCTTTCACATTTTTTTAATGAAGGTAACAAATATTCTATTATTTTTTTTAAAAGTCATTCTAGCCAGTGAATGTGGAATCTTGTTCTGTTTTTACACTGATTATGAAAAAATAAATGCCATTAATGATTTATTTAGTTGTGGTTTCCCCTCTGAAAAGTTGATTATTATAAACTGTTAATTGGCCCACAGAAGATTGTCAATTCCATTCTATGTTCTAACATCTGATAATAGCATTTGTATTTGTGTTTCGGATCTTAGCACATTCTGTCAGGTTCCTCAGAATAAAGTTTAAGAGATACAATATACCTCCAGAAATCAGTTCCCATACCTGTTCTGTATAATGAATGCATTGTAATCTGCCTCATTTCTTATGTTATATGTTTTGTGTAAACTTCATTGAATGTTTGGACACATGAAAATGTTATTTCGTTACATTTTTCTCTCTGTTGTTCATACCAGTTTGCAGGATAGTCCTTCATCCATTTAATTACCTATTTTCTTTGATCCTAGCATACTTTGTTCTTGGTTTGATGAGCCTTTTTGATTTGATATGCCTCTCTTTTATCTAGTCAGCATTTTTATGTTTCATTGGCTTCTTTTTCGGTTTTAGCAAATTTTCTTCCTCTCTATGAGAAAGAAACCTGCCTATGGCTTCGAAATGAATGTGGATCTGAGGTCTTAATAGAAATCCTGACATTTAAGGGTCTATAAGTCATTAAAATACCAGTCATAAAAAGTTATTGTTCATATTTAATAAAATATATTGTTAATAAGAAATATTTGAAAAGAGATAGCTGATCGTGGAGGCAACATTTCAGAAATGTAGCCTCTATGAAACGGAACAGTTTTCCTTTCCTCCATGAAAGAACGCTTGGAAGTCAAGCCGAAACTTTGGCAAAAATAAAATTCATTTTAGTTATAAAATGTAGTTTTTATTCAATCATATGACCGAATCCAATGATCTACTTCTAATAATAAATATATTAAATATTTTGAAACTGAAGAGAATGATGTATTCTGAAAACCAGCAACAACGGGCAATTTTCAGTAAAAAAAAAGAGTGGAACATGGATAAATCGAACTTCCATATTTCGAAATCATCTTTAGTTCGAATATTTCTCCCGGCCCCTAGAATTCAGTGCATAAACAATGTAAAAAAATTGTGGTTAATTCGAATAAAATGTTGGATAATTCAAATTTATTACGAGGCTGAAACTCCAATGGGAAGTGGTCAGAGAGAAAAATGTAAGGCTCTTTTGTTCATCGACAACTCTGCTGCTCACAACTCTATTCCTCTGATGGACAATATCAAAGTGATTTTATCCCCTCTGAATATGACATCAGTTATCCAGCCTCTTCATCTATGGATTTTAAACATTTTTATACACATTTATTGGGCTAAAATATTGTTACTAAAGATTGACACTCTCAAGGTGAAATTGGATGTTCTTGAAGGTTCTTGAATGCGCCAGCAAGCATGGGAGCAAGTGACACAGGAAACAATAAAGAACTGCTTTTAAAAAAAAATCCTGGATTTTTAAAACCAAACGAAAGTGGAATAAGTCGAATCGATTCTGTTGACGATTTAAATCCAGTGAACGGATGGGCAAACAAACTTCCAGACTGTCGGAAAACCTATGAAGATTGCTTTAATGTCGATGAAGATTTCGTAGTGTGCGGTGACTTAACTGATGCCGAAATAATCACCGATGTCCTCAAAGAGATTCACAGCTTCTCAGAAGCATGATGAAGATGATGACTCAGGTGATGAAGACGATGAATCAGGTGATGAAGACGAGTCTACAGTAACCCTGGAAACACCCATTCCGAGAGCAGTCGAATCACTCTATATAAAGGAACTAAGACGATTTATAGAAAGTAAAAATGATTTCACTGAGAATGTTTTTAAATCATTAAAAACATTTTTAATCTTTTGTGATGTCCGACAGGCTTCAATCAAAGTAAACAAAAATTTCATACTTTTTTCAAAACCAGTAGACTTCCATAGACTTTCATTTTTATTTATTTTAAATTTTAACGTCCATTATTATTAACTTAATTTTAGGATGGGTTATCTACAGGTTACCACCCTGTTCTAGCCAGGAAAGGGCTGATGCATTTTCTTTTTTCTAAAGAAAAGCCACTACTCCAAAGTGGGAATCAAACCCACGACCCTTGGCATGTACTGTTAAGTGCTCAAGCCTTAACACTTATGGCCACTGGGCCTCCGACTTTCATTTTTACCTTTTTGGGAAGTTATTTATTTTTTATGTACTTAATCATGAATTTGTGCAATTTTTTCCTTTAAAAATATGTAATTTATTTATTTATGTAATGTATGTAATTTTTTTTTTTTTTTTTTTGTTTTCATTAAAAACTGTGTGAAAATATGAAGTTTGAGGTTTTAGCCCTTTATTTTTTTTAAAAAAAAACTTCTGTAATTCAAATTTTGGATAATTCAAAATTTTTCATCAGTCCCTAGGGGTTCGAATTATCCAAGTTCTACTGCATTCAATATGAATTAATTTGATTAAATTGTTAAGTCCATTTGTATATGACACAGATTTTTGAGGGGTTGTCTACAGGTGGTTACCTCTCTTTTCTAGCCAGGATAGAGTTGATGCATTTTCTTTTTTTCAAAGAAAACCCACCACCCTTATTAGGAATTAGGCTTAGGCACAAAGTGTTCACGCTTTAGCAATCATGGCCAACGGGTCTCTCAATTGTGATTGAAAGGGAAAATATAATAATAACGGCTAGGTTAATTTTAAAACATATGGATATTAGTTGAGTCCAGATCAATTTGTGGCTTATAACAAATATTAACGATTTATTACAATTATCTATCTCACCAGTTTTACCTGTGAATTGATTTTATTCATAAAAACATACATCTCCTCTCAGTGCTGAGAAAGTCTCTCTGAAATCTTGACAAAAAGTGCTTCTTAAAATATAAGATGGGCATTACCTCTTTTCGCAAATAAAAAAAAATGTTTCTTTTTTCTTAAAGAAACTTCATATGGTATCAAACAAAAATTTTTAAAATTATTTTAATGCATAAATTTTGATTTATTTTCTTACGAAGATGCCTTTTCTTAGCTCAGATCTTGAAATCCCAAATAATCTGGCCTTTTGATGAAGTCCACAAAGAATTACTTGCATTTATATTTAAACGAATATCTGTCTGGTTATTTAATTGTTTACTAATGTTAGTTTTTGCATTAAAAAAACTGTTGAATATTGGAGATGGAAGATATTGAAAATTTTATTTATCCTATTTCTAATGCCTTTGAAGAGGCAAAATATCTAAGTGAGACTTGTAGAGGGCATCAAATAAATTAATATTGAGGAATAGTTTGTTTTAAATAAGTTTTGACCTTTTACAATTTAGAAATTACCAAGTGATAGAGAGGGTCGCCATTTTATTTCTATAGAACATTTTGTCTACACACAACATAGATAACAATTCACAAGAATAATTTTAAGAAAAATACCATGAATAAATAATAAGATAATAAAAGATGATTTTGGTGGTTCATAAGTTCTGTGTGCATTAAAAGAAAGGATTAAAATTATTAATTAACTGGCTTGTTGATTCTGCTTATAATATTTATTTTCAGCAAAAAACAAAAATAAATGAAGATATATGATCATGCTGTTGAGTGGTAGGATGTGAAATTTAGAAATATTTAAAGTATTTTATGCTTCTGTTTTTATTTATTATAATTTGTGCTTTCTTATTTATTTATTTATGGTTTCATTTTTAGTTGTTTTCTTTTTTTTTTCAATATTACTTCTTGGCCCTTATTGACATCAATGTGACTTTTTCTTGGCCTTTTTTGACTTCACTGTGACTTCTTGGCTGTTTTTTAATACAATCTCGTACCATCCTGGCCCTTTTTGTTTAAAATATGATTATTGGTAGTTGCCCATTATTATAACTGTATGACTTCTTCCAGGGCCTCTTTGATAATGTGATTATTTCCTCACAATCCTTATAACTATAGGGTTATTTCTTCTTGATGCTTATTCTCATGTAGGTGCCTCTTTTAGGGGTTGATCTGTGTCTTGTGACAAAAAAAAAAAAAAAAAAATGAATAAAACTCCCTCTTATGCATAAAATAACTGATAGATAATTTCATTCATAAGGCCAAATTAAATTGACGACTATTGGAGTTAATTCCTCGGGAGGCTTCCAGATTAGCAAAGTTCCTCATACGTCTGCATGGATTCAATCCGATGTCACAATCTCCAACAAAATGCACAAGGAAACATCCCACTAAATTAGGCCATTAAGATTAGGCCAAATTACAATAAATAAATGCTTTCCAACCATGTGAGATATATGTCCATTATAGTGTATGGCTACTTGATCACAATTCCTGCCCTCTTAAACTAAAATTCTATTTAACACACATTTTAATACATCTAAATTTAACTTGCGAAAGAAAGAAATGTCATGTATTTATTATAATAATTTTAAGGATGAAAGTTGGTGTAAAATATTAGGGCCAAGATGACAAAGACCATTTTTACAAATTGTAAAATAAGGACAGCTAGTATGAGGTAAATTAATTTAATTTATTTTAAGTTATTTGGGACAAGGGGTTAAATAATGTATTTTAATGGTAAATTTAAAAGGTCAATCAGATGTGTAACTCTTCAATTTTCTTCTAGATTCAAAATGGCAAAGTAGCCTAAACGTTTATTGTAAAGAAAGAGAGGAAAAATAAAGATAATTGGTTTGAGGTCAAAATCTATTAAAATGAGTGTTAAATAATAATTACATCAGATTTTTCAGTGATCAAAAAATTTTATAGAAAAAAAAAAATTTCTTTCAACACTTTTCTGCCAGGTTATTAAGTCATATGTATTTGGCTAATTATTTTTGTTGTAAGTACGTAAGCGGTAGGTGCTACAGCCTCGAGGGTAAGCCAATTATGCTATTGGCTCACTTAGCATATCTGTTCGCTGTTGTGATTAAAATACTTAGCAGTTCAATCCCAAACAAATTTTAATTTTTAAAAAATCTTTATTTCCCTTTTTTTAGATTTGATATGAAAGTAAGTTTAGAAGAATGAGGAATTCTTAATATTTGCTTTCTTTCCAGAAACTTATACTTCATTATTTATTTATAGGTTTTCCAATTCAGGTGCCCCATTTATTTTTTTTGTTCCTTATTATTATTATTTCTTTATCTTAGTTTTGTTTTACTATACTTATTTTCCATTAAATGTACGTTGAAACTTCTACTTTTAAGTTGTTTAGTTGTATTACAATTTCCAATGTTTTATCTCAAAAAATAAACTATTAATGTCCATTTTTATGATAAACCCTGAACCTCTGTAATAATTAAACATATCATTTCTACTACTTCGATTTTCTGCTTAATTATAATATTTTAGAAGTTTCAATGTATTAGAGTTATAATTTGAAGAATGACTTTCTGTAATAGTGTATAATTTCAGGAAAAGTAGTAATGACACCAGTGAAGATATTGACTTAAGTAATGCCAGTGAAGTAAGGTTAAATGGAAATGTAGATGAAGGTGGGTTTCACAAGTAAATCAGATGCACAGTTGTTAAGGATATCTATATTTTTTTATTTTTTTGCTTGCACCAGCATGACTTTGGGAACTCAATTATTATATTCGATCAAGCTGTAGTTGTCTAGTAAATGCAATAGTCTTTTGTTTCGCAACACTTGTTATTTTAAAAGTTGATTGATTCCTAAAAGTATTGTCTTGTGTGGCTGTCTATTTTTATTTATTTTCGTATGTGTGAATGTGTGAATTGCATTAGTTAAATTATAGTTGAATTTTCAGTGATGAACTGAAAGCAGTTGCGGCTGTTCGGTCAGGATCGCTTCGAGCCCGGAGATTACCTAAACTTTCTGTTCCGAAGCATCGATCTTTGAGATCGTTCTCTTGTAGAATGTGGAGAAGAAATTGTAAACCTTCCAAAAAACCTGCCAAATAGCATAGTTTTATATAAGTCTGTATATTTTGTTAAAGCATTTCACTTCAATTAGTCATATTATCGTCAACTGCAATGAGTTTGGAATACCTCTCGATGTGTTTTTAATTAAGATAAAATCATATGAAACAAAAGTGCCTTCTTGTCCTTGTTCTGTACATAGGGGGGAAAATGTTTTGTCATTTTAATGATAAATTCTAATCATTCTTTTGGCTGTGTTAAATAGTGCTGCTATAAAATATAAGTGCTTCTTCAAACTAGTTACATTGGAGTATGTTAAGTAGTTTTTAATCAAGAAAATTCATGTCAGTGACGGATTTTATTGGTCTTCATTGTATAGTTACATGGTTCTTATTCATTTTTTAAATAGTTCGAATATATATTTAAAAGACGTAGACTCAAGTATAGAATTAATAATTTTAAGGCCTCTTGATAATTACCCTCTATTTTTTGTAATAATGTTCTCCTGCTTCAAAATACAACTCTTAGAACCTTCTCTAGTACCTTATAAAATAAATTTTTCAAATTAATTGCTTCGCACGACTACTGATTTCAAGTAAGAAAATCTGATGCTCATGGTCCTCAAATAAAATTAATATTACACAAATTTATTTTGAGATTCCAAAAATTTTGGGTGAAATTTCAGTTCATCAATAGGACCAGCTGTGAGGTATAGAGGAAACAGTAGTCCTCACAGATAGCTCTGAAAAATTGCCGACCTCAAAATATATTTCTCCAATCTCAGTATTTATTTTAATTGAGAACCATGGCTAAAACTTCAGATTTCTTCATTTAAAAGATATTATATCTGTACCCCAGAAGTAAAGGACACCATGTCACATATTTCTATTTGTTCGGGAGAGCCAATTTTCTATAGCTTTGAACTATTAAAATTTATTTCTTCGTTACTTATAGAAACAGATAAAAGAAAATTGTTATTGACATTGAATTAATTGCAAGCATTGATCATAATCAACAAAATCACAAGTCCACATGGTGCGCTTTACCTCAAATGAACATTGACATGATTTTATTTTTCACTGTCTTATATTCGTTATTTATGAGAACAGGACATAGTGCCCTATACAATTATACGGATCGAAAAATCCACTTTAAGGACACAGTGTTATGTCAATTTAATAATAAATGGACATGGTGTCCTTTACCTTTGGGCTACAGATATAAAAACTGCTTCTTAAACTTGATATGAAGCATTTTTCTCATTTAAGATTGGAATAAACATTTTAAGAAAATAAATAATAAAGAAAATAAAAAACAAGAGAAGAAAACTATCTTTCTGTGCGATTTCATTATTACTTTATTGTAAGCCTTTAATTAATTTGGATAAGTAAGGACTTAGGAAAAAATTGTTGAAGGACATTAGACATTTTATATTTAATTATTGCTTAAAATCTGCCACTGACTTGGTACTAACAAAGTACTGTTTGTTAATTAATAAGTATAATGATTGGGAAAATGTAATTTAAGCAATATTTATATGCTTCCAACTTAGTAAATCAATACTGTTGACGTTTCCTTTTTTAGTTTAATATTTAAACTAATTTTCTTTAAGAAAAATCACTCATAAGCTGGATATAAATATTTTCTTTCCACAATTGTCTTTCATGATTATCCTTAGCACTTATTAAGAAATTCTTAGGGTTGCTCATCCATTGATTCTATTGTAAACTGTAAGTGTTTGTCATTATATTGTGTTCTTATTAGTATTCTTAAGTGAATGATAATTTATTTTATCGTAAAATATTGTTACACATAGTGTGCCTAATTTGTTGAATAATATAGTTGCAGATATCCATTTCTGTAATATTTTTTGTACTGATTCATTTGTGATAGATTATACTTATAAATGAAATGAATATTATAATGATTTCTTGACACAGGATTTACCTTGAAAAATATTTATTGTGCTACCATAATTTGCTGCTGAATGCCAGTACACCTTTAATTCATATTGAATTCATTGCATTGAAATTGTATTATGACATGTTTATACTGCAGAATATATTTAAAATCAAAAGAAAAAAATTATTATTTTATCTTCCTCCTCTCCTCAGATTTTCCTTAAACACATCCTTTATGTACATAGTTTCGAATAAACAGAAGACATATCACTATTCCGAAAGGACAATGACGTAATTGCAAAAATGTGTTAAATGCAAATAAGTCCATAGACAATATCAGGCGACATGGACGTAACTATAGTTCCACTCAGGATCGCCAGAGAAAATTCAACAGAACAACAGACAGAAAATTTGTCTTCTCAAAAAACAAACAATTTCTAGAGAAACAATGGCGTAACTGCACTTAAGGGTTGCAATTAGGGTGATCCTAATCCCTGGTAAAAAAAGAATGAAGGTAAAGTATATATTCTACTCACCTATAAAACTGAAGATTTTGCATTTACGTCATTGTTCTTCCGGAACGTCGATATCTGTTTATTTTGAAATCATTCCTCCCCATACAAAGTCAGAAAACGTGAAAGGGGAAACATCCTACAAGAATGAAAGATATCTGAAGAAATTACCTGTAACTCGAACAAAACGAGCTGTCATCCCTAACCCAGGTTCTTTGCACGTCTGAACCATTATCTTCCAATTGGAATAAAGTCATTCCCTAGGCCTTAATATCTTTATAAAACTACCACATTAGTGAAGTGTGCAGAAGGTATTGAGTATACAGGTCCTCTCCTAGCTGTGTCTGCATTAATATTATTGAGGAAGTATTCATAACTTTAACTAAGGCGTCAGCTTGTTCATTAGAAAAAATACATTCAAAATGTCTAGAATGTTTTCCATGCATTTGGGTGAAACCATGCAATTTCTCCTGTTTTTATTCACTTTTTAGCTATTAAAACTTTGTTAAATTATTCTCTTAAAACGACTTTTCACTATAAAAACCTTTATGTCCTTAATTCTTTTAATTTATATTGAACTTCTTTTGATATTTTTGTAGGTGTTACTTTTGAGGCAGTTGAAAACTTTTTGATTAAATGACATAATGAGCCAATGTCCCTGTTAAATAATAATTTTGCTCTGAGTAAAAAATTACCTAAGCTGTAGATTTATTGCACTTGAGCACGAATTGTATTTTATCGGTTTTCATTGTCCGAAAATTGTGATGATTCCATTTAAATACTGGCCACTGTGAGCGTGCTGTAGAAAAACTTGTATAATTTGTCAAGGATTTATTGAATTTTCTTTGCAGGCAAAGGTGACCGAAGGTATCAATCAAAGAGCCTGCGTCGTCTTCTGGACTTTCATCTAGCTTCATTTTTGGGCTGAGTAAATAAAAAAAAAATAATTAAAACAAGTTTTGTTAATTTCATTTACATTTTGTTGTGATGATTGTTGTAAGTGAATAGCAACTAATTCAGTGGTGGTGTAAAGGTTTGTAGCCTAAGCCAAATGAGCTAATAAAAACAAATCCCGTAACAGGCCAGAGATCCATTCGAATAACAGCTGTTTGCAAATAGGATTGATTCGAGTTGAGAACTTATCAACAATAGTTCCAGAAGAGGAGCACAAAGCATGATGTTGAGCAGATCAATAAAGGAGGTTGCTGTGTAAATGGAGATAATTTATATTAATCACTGCCAAAACTACACACTATAGATATAAGACATTTTTTTTTATAGGGTAGTCAATATATCATCCCTCCTATGTCAAACTATCGAATATGCAAAACCTCGTTTTTCAGATTCGAGACTTTGCCCTTGGATTGTGGATTATATGGCTTTTCGTGAATTTCCACAACTCCCCCTTTAGAATAGTCTTTAATGCCTTAAATAAAGCATCGAATAGGACCATTTTTCAATATATTATTCCGTCAATGGATAGAATATGTTCGTTCTCTAGTTTGTCCGATTTGCATATTCGATAGTTTGACATGGTAGGGAAGATATTTACCATTAACAATTTTTTCTTGTATTTTGAAATACTGATGACATGAAGAGTTTTATTGGGCGACTGATTATCTCTCTGTAGATTATACCTTAAAAAAAAAAAGAAAAAAATCTTAAAAACGCCCTTTTATGGATACCGGCCATGTTGGGGCTGGAACATACTGACCAAGAATTCCAGAGATGACCCTCTAGCTACAGTGGCCTATTCTTATGCTTCGACTTAGGCCCAAGGGAACCTTGACAAATAGAAAATGCTTGGGTGCTTATAATTTGGGAGTTATAATGCATCATTGGAAAAAATAAACAAATAATACAAGAAATTAAATGACTTTACTTCAACACCAATATTTATTTATTTAATAAATAATTGCTATAACATTAAACATTTTTATTAATTTAATTTACAATTTCCATTGCTAATAAACTTTAATTCAATGTTTATAACTGTAACAATTAGAAAATAGAATATTTGAATAAGATTAAGAACATAAACATTAGAAAAGGTGAAACTTAACTTGAGCGTCAAACTCATCGTAACTGTTACATATAATGTATATTAATAAGAAATAAATAACAATCATTATATTAAGAAAACTGTGACAGGTTATCAACAAATAGCCATTTTGTTATTCAAAATTTTAAATGTTAACTTTTGGCAAACTATAGTCTTGGATAACATTTTTAAACTCTGACATTATCTTAAAATGTTTCAAAATAGGAAATTTAAGTTGCAACTATGGTTTCAGTCATGAGAAATCCTTTAATAACTTTCCTGTTGAAGGGGATTAAGAAATAAAATGAATGAAAATTTAGATTAAGGTATAAACTGGTGTAAATTTAAACTTATGTCAATAACTTTTAAATTTTGAAATATCAGGTAAAAAATTGAGATAATACTGACTAATATTGAAATAAAGCTTTCAATACCCTGTTTCTGAATAGATTATAATGTTTCAAAGTGGTTTTAATAAATTCTATTTGGTGAAACAACAAGTGACTAGAAAAAGAGGGAAAAAATGTGTTATGATTACCTGTTAGCGCTTACATAGAATTACTGTGCCATAAAAAAAAAATATGTTATAATTATTTTACAGAAAATTATTATTTCATAGAAGTTTTTTTTTTTTTTTAACTACACAAATCTTAGTTTCCTGGGAGGTTTTGGTGAAGTTTGCAAGAATTTCTAATGGGAGCAACGTCAGGCGTGGCCAGTACTATTGGTGACCAACCATGTGCTGTTGGCATTATAAAAGGGTGGCAACCTGTAGATAGCCTGGTGTTATAAGCCTAATTGTTGATACATCGTTAAATTCACAAAAACTGGGTAATTTCCCCCTCTCCTCAATCTTTTCCAGTGACAGAGAAAAATGATGGCTGAAAAAGGCATGCTTCTTACGTTGTTCCATATGAAAAGAAGCTATTTGGTCAACTGTTCCTCTATAGGAGCCAAAACTGTCCATTGAAAATTCTTAAATTATGATATTTTAATTATCCCTAACTAAAACCCAACAAAATTCTATCTTTGTATTGATAAGTTCAAATGGTTATTTTATTATTGTATTTTGATAAAAAGTTATTCATTTGATGACTAAACGCCTACAATAATAGTTAAGTAATTTTGAAAATTTGACTAACTCTACATTTCTTTTGTTAAAAAATATACTGATTATACTATTAAGACAAAAAGTATAGATTTATAAAAAAAAAAATAATAATATTTGAATTGTCTTGGATTATTTTTTTAGTGACAATAATCAAATTGTGCTAACATTTGTGTTCTATAAATTTCTATCTATAAAGAAATTTATTTATGAAGAATAACATCAGTTATTGTGAAATAGTTCATTTATGTAATCTACAGTATTATCATAGAATTAAAACAGTTACTGATTTAATTCAGGAAATATTCACTTCCATAATATTGAAACATCTATTTATTGATATAACTAACAAACTATTTGACCTTTTTTTAAAATGAAGAAATATGAAAGACTTAAATTCCTTTATTTAATATATTTATTATTAGCTTTCCTCTTTAAAACAACTCTTGTCAATTTAATATCAAGCTTTCTGTTCAGTGGGGCAACCATATTCAGTATATAAAATGAATCTAAGAATAAGCCTTGAAAATTTTAGTGTATATAGTAATATCAGTTTTCATAAAGTTCTAGTAAATTATTGATTGAGTTGAGAAAAGTAAGAATCTACTGGTGGGTCATTCCATATCAAGTGATCCAAAGTTTCTCCCCTCACATTTTTTGATTTTTTTAAAATTTGGCTCATCAATTCAAATTTTTAGAAATTTATCTTTATTAGTTTTCGAGTTATAAAACTTCAAGTTTTTTAAAATAACACATTTTTGGACAAACACTTGATCATAAAATTGACCATAACTCCCAAACAAAAATCTTCTTGCTCGAAAAAATTACCAGACGCCATGTAAACATGTAAGTTCAACATAATTTAAAATAGCTACTTTCCTTCAGAGGAAAGTGCTAAAACACACACAAAAAAAATTTAATTCTTAATAAAAATAAATGTTCAATTCTTAAAACATTTTAAATTTAACATTGGACGCATACATAATTATAAAATAACAATTTCTTCTTCTACTAATTCTAAATAATCAATTTAAATTTTGTTCAAAGGTTTGGCCCCTTGCAGCAAGGCAATGAGGTCTGAAGATCGAGCCGGCCAAGATACGGCCCACCATGTCCTATCCAACGCCATGGATGGTTAGTGTCTAACCAATTTCGGACGGTCCTCCTGTAGTGGGCTGGACAACCGTCGACTTGGACCCAGCTTCCCAATCTCTGTGCCAAAAGGACTTCCTCCAAGAACAACAGCAGTTTATTATTGAGGAATGCGTGGAAAGACTCTGCGTTAAGTCGAGGGGTCAAAAAATGGGGACCTAATATTTCATTATTCCACACAAAATCCCAAATTTTTGGGGTAGGGGGATTAAAGGAGGTGGGGGTGAGAGGGTGAGTGGAGGGGGATTGGTTTAAACATATACTTTTAAAAATGTTTATATACGTCTTTTAATATACGGCTTTCTCATAATTTCTTTTAGTTTTTTGCGTTTTTCTCGGGCACTAAGCAAAAACTACATATATGCTGAAGGACTTTTTTTCTTTATTTTTTTGTCTTGCATCGATATTAGATGGATTTCAATTCTTGTTCTGAAATATTTCAATTTTTTGACGTACCAACAAGATACCAAGGTACCTTTGATTAAGTTATTATTTAAAATAAATATGATCCCATTGAGACCCCATCTTGAAATTTACACAAAACTGAGATAAAATATCAAAGAAAAATTACAATTTTTTTGAAAATTTTTAAACATACGTTTTAGGAGAAATTTAAATTTTAAAGTTTTAAAAATTACCTAAAACTTTTAATTTTTATAAATAAGTCATGATATATATGATATTAATTAGCATTTAATACACTAACGAATGCTTTTTACCGCACCTTTCTTACTCATTTTGTTTGGGAGTTATGGTCGATTTTATGATCAAGTGTCTGCCCAAAAATGTGCTTTTTTAAAAAACTTAAAGTTTTATAACTCGAAAACTAATAAAGATAAATTTCTAAAAAATTGGATTTTTAATTATCGTATGGGGTACTATTGGTGAGCCAAATTTAAAAAAAAAAAAAAAAAAAAAAAAAATGAGGGAAATTTTTTCCTTTATTTTGGTTCACTTGATATGGAATGACCCTGGTATAGTTTTAATTATAGTTTTTTTAAAAGTAGTTTAAAAATTAATAAATTAATGATGTATACTACCAGGAATAATATTTCAATGCATGAAAAAGTTAACATTTTAATTAAGATAAATATTGTAATTTATCATACTAGAGATTCCAGGTTAATTTTCGATTATTTTCAAGTTTGTTTTGAGTAATTTTTTCTAAAAAGTTTCATAATAGAATGAAATATTAGAATATGAATTGAAGTCAAGATTATTTTCTGAAATAGGAATGGATAGGCTAAGAAAAACAGTTATTAGTTTAGTAGAATCTGAAAATTAAAGATGAAAATTCCTACGATTTGATGATATTAAATATTCTTATAATCTATAAGGCATTTTATATAGTTGGTCTCAATCAAGTTGGTGTTACTTCCAAACTATGTTGGCATCCTTCCATTTTGTTCTGACACAGTGTTCTAATGTAACTTTGATGTTATCAAGGTCATTTCTCTTTTCCTCTGCTAGAGTGGTATCTGAAATTAAAAACGATTAACAATTTAAATTGGCTTAGTTCTCAAGAAATTACAATTTTCAAATAGTTTTTAGTTGCATGTTTTTTCTTGGTTCTTCGATTGACATATATATGTGTGTGTATATTAAAAAAATGGTTGTTCATGTATATATAAATATATATATGGCTGTAAATGTGAAAACAATATTGATGAGTCTAAAAGATAAAAATATTCAGACTAGTATTGAAAAATAAAATCTGTTCTGAACTGCTTGCTTATCAATGTTTCTTTCTTATTTCTTTCGTTTAGTGGGGAATTCTGGTCTTTTTTCCCATCCCATCCATTCTGGGCAATTGTACGCATCATCATCCATGAAAGAGCTATATCTATTTGCAGAGGCACATATTTATATATATATATATATATATATATATATATATATATATATATATATATATATAAAATTTTAATTTATATATATATATATATATATATATATATATATATATATATATATATATAAATATGTGCCTCTGCAAATAGATATAGCTCTTTCATGGATGATGATGCGTACAATTGCCCAGAATGGATGGGATGGGAAAAAAGACCAGAATTCCCCACTAAACGAAAGAAATAAGAAAGAAACATTGATAAGCAAGCAGTTCAGAACAGATTTTATTTTTCAATACTAGTCTGAATATTTTTATCTTTTAGACTCATCAATATTGTTTTCACATTTACAGCCATATATATATTTATATATACATGAACAACCATTTTTTTTGTGACCTATGACTTATGAAACATTGACATTTCTGACTTCCGGATTACACCACTGGGTCGATGTCATTAACAGTGTTTTATCAGGGAGGAAATATGCTTAAAGTTAAAATTATGCATTCCTGCAATGGAAAATGGTTACCAATAACTAGTTTAATTTCTTCGTTGGGCTTCTTAAACGAATCATACAAGAACAACGAGAATTTTCTTTCAACCTTCCAGTCCGATACGAGCTGCTTTTGGCATGAAAATAGTATACTAAAATTATGTTCATTGTGGACAAGCCAAATAGGATATCTAGGTGTCTTCAAATAGGAACCAACCTGAAAAATCAAAGTGTGAGTTAATAGACTTCCAAACTACATAATTTTTAAATATTTATAATTTATCATATTTAAAATTTGATCTTGGTTCATATATGCAAAAAACTCATAGTGGAATATTATTTATATTAACGGATTACACAAACGACATTTTTTTTACCCAAAATGTTTTCTTTTTACTAGATAAATTGTTTATTCTCAAAGAACACTTTCAACGTATATTCCCAAAACTATTTTTTCAAACTGGTATCAAATACATTTTTTTTTTCATCATGTCTTACATAATATAATAAAGGATATGAGTTGTAAATTTTAAGTTGGAATAGATCTTGAGATGTCTCATTCATCAGTTAGAAAAAATTAGTTTCCAGAATGTACGCTTAAAATATTTTTAAAAAGTATATACAATTTATTCAGCCCAAAAAGAAAAAATCAAACAAACCTCGATTGAAACCCTGTGGGTATGATTTAGACATCTCTTCGGAAGCTTAAGCTGAAAGAGGTGACCATATTGCATAGTTAATTTAATAAATGATTGACATAATTTTGTGTTTGCAGTTTTCTTTTTTGTGTGGATTTCCAGCATATAAGGTCATACTTGATTCAGAAATGAGTGGAAGCTTAGTTTTACAATAATGTAATCGCGATATCGAATTAAAATGTAATACTCACTTTACAACATTTGAAATGTTCCTTTATTGAAAGATAGCCAATGTCTGATCTTCTTGCTATTCCTTTGATAGTGCTGTACTTAAGTTTAATATTATTATCAAAAACGTTAGAAACAGCATTTCCTGTTAGAATAAGATTAACAAGTTCGAGAGTACAAAATCCATCAGAACTTATTAGTGATGTTGCTCCATTCATGTCATCAAGAACACTAAAAAGAAAACACTTTTAGGTACGGTATTCTTTTTTCTTATTAAGGGTTTTCAATATTCGTAATTACTTCAAAATTACTTATAAAAAAAAAAAATATATATAGTAACCATTATTTTTATAAATCATGAACCTTCACATATTTAAAAATAATTACAGTTGTATATCTATGAAAGCAATGTCTGATTACAACTCTATAACGGATGCAGGCGATAACAGTTAAAGTTACATAAAAATATTCATAGAAAAAGGGCTGCACAAATATTGAATACAATTAAAAGAATATATGTTGGGTATTAAATAATATGTTAAATTTTAATCAAATTTATTATACATACTTCTTGATTCCACGTGACAAAATTATTGATAATAACAAAAAAATACACCCATGTCGATTAGTCTGCGTGTACTGAAAAATATTTTTTTTTATAGCTTCTTGTAGATCATTTCTTGATGTCAAAATTTTGCTTATTGAATTATCAACAATATCCTCAATCGTATGAAACTCTTTCGATGGATTTTCCAGACTAAAAAGAATTATGTATGTTAGCTCTTGGTAATAATATTGGATAATAGAAATAATAAGGGGAAATAGAAAAATAAAATTATTCTTTGAACTAACCAAGATTAGCCAAATGAAGAGCATTTAAGTAACCCCTATCGTACTGGCTAAGACTGGAGAGATATTAAAGGATTTAAGAAAATGTCTGCATAGTTTTCTGTAATCCTGAGCTAGAATAATCGGGAAGTTTTTCCGCAATAAAATATAGAAATATAGTTTCAACTCTCCAAAGTATAGACCATGATGAGCTAGTAATGGCTAATAATGTAATATCATATATATTAGGTACAAGTAGGAAGCAAAATAGATATAATATTTATCTAATATTAATAATCATCATATTTTATGATGTAGGGTTATCAAATTATTACATTAAGAAAAATAATTTGTCCTGTATTCAGTACAATTAAATTTTAAAATGTGAGAAAACATAAAGCCTATCTTCCCCTACTTTGACTACAGTTACCTCATATATGGAAGGCTCACTGGGGAGCTTGAGGATCAATCGTCTTAAGCTGTTAATGAACATTTTTCCTCGATTTATCCTCGATACGCTGAGGGATGTTCACATTTCGAAGCCAGTTTTTCAAGTTGATTTGGCTATTTCCATCACTTCTTAGGTTCCTTCATTTACCAGAGCCCCCTCTCTACAACTATACCCTCCTCCAAGTTAAATACTCTGTCCGTTCCATAGTCCTCCCACATATAAAATAATTCAATTCGACCAATCCTTCATCTCCCTTGCCACGTCCTTCTGGAACTCTCTCCCTCTTTCCATTCGACACTCCCCTTCCTTGCCTGTATTTAAACCTCGCCTCTTCGCTTTTCTCCTATACTCCCAGAAAGACGCTCTCTAATAATCCTCCGCCCCTGTAATATTGATTGGAACCAAGATATTTATAATGAGATGCCAATAGTTAGCCATTGAGGTGATAAGAAGTAAAGGAATGGTTGGGATACAGCTAAGAGAAAACGTCAAATTTTCAGAGAAATCTATTTTCTCAACGGTTTGACATACAGCCTTCTTCAGCAACAAATACCTAGGTGATGGAACAAGACCACATTCACTTTCATGATCACCTGAATGTTATCAAGGTCTTCCTCCACACCCTAGGCATTTGTTACATTATACAGAATATCTGAAAATCAGACATTTTCTCTTGGCAGAATTTCAACCATTCCTTGACTTCAAGATAATTATATGTTTTGGTATGTGTTTAAAAGTTATTTTAAACCGTCCATTTTTTTTTTTTTTTTTTTTTTTTTTTTTTTTTTTTTTTTTTTTTTTTTTTTTTTTACTTTTTATTCTAATTTTTTTATATTTTTATATAAAAAAATTTTATATTTCATATCTAAAGATTTTATATTTTTATTTTGTTAATACATGCATTAATCAGTAATAATCACGTAGGATAGGGAGGAAACCCATTTATGAGGTTGACCTCATGACGCAATCCGGAAATACCAGCTTGCAAATTTCACGCTCCAGAATCCATAGATCACAAAAGTAACAATGGTTCAAATTGTGAGTATATATATTATGATAATAAGGGTTTTACAGTTAAAATTTTTAACTGACACCCTCTGTATAGAGATATTTTTTGCTCCCTCTCTCATCCCTTCCTTGCTCCCATAACCCCACAATTCCTCCATATTCACTTATTTTTTTTTTTTTGTATTATCTAAAGAATTTATTTTTTTTATTTTATCCCATTATCTAAATTTTATTGTTATTCTTAAGGGATAAATGTACCAAAATAAAGTAATTTTTTTCATTTATACATTCATTCAAAACTAAAGATAAATAAATAATTCAACTACTATTATTAGTTAATTCTGTAAATATACTTTAAATTACATAGTAATTGTTGCAGAATTTCCACCCGCCTGCCATAACACCTCTGATATTGCCATTATTAAAGCTGTTTCGAGCTCTGACTCATTTGGGCGCAAGTACTCAACATCATTTTTAGGTCCATCAAAAAGCAGTTGCTTGATAATATAAGCATTTATTGATGCAATCAATCCACCAGGCTCTTCCTATCATCAAAAGATTTTTAAAGAAATATATATAAATGTATTGACTTAAATAAACAGATATCATTTTACCTTTTCCTGGATCAAACCGTAAGATGCAGGCTTCTTAGCAAAAGTAAAACTTTCTCCTAGCCATTTCTTAGAAATTGCTTTATTATTGGCCAAAAGTAATTTTTTAATGAGGGAAGAATCACTTAACTCTGTCTCCGCTTTACATTCGTCTACATCAGAAATAAAATGATTTTTTTCTGGTTTGGTTTCCTGAATGAGGCAGCCTTCCTGTTCTTCATTAATAGGCTTTGTTTCAACAATTGAATTGTCCAAAAGAAAATTACAATTGTTAGAAGTTTTAGAATCCTGTTCACTTAAAGTAATGCTGGGGAGATCAAAAGAGTTTGATATTTCTTCTGTTTTAAGAGGTGGTTTATTGCTGATATTTAGATGTACAAAATTCTTTAAAGCTTGTTTTGTAGGAGAAGGAGAAGTAGAACGGTTTGAGTTTAAGGTCCGTTTGCTACTTGATGTCAATATGCTACATGCATCCTTAACTGCTTGAGGCGTGTCTTGGTCTTGTATTTGCTCCGGGCTCTCTTCTCTAACATTAACATTGGGTTCTGGAGCTGAACTCTTTCCAAGCAGATAAGATTTAAGCACATTTTCTTTTTCTGTCAGCCTGCTTGATTCTTTCACTGAGTACATTTGAGGCTCCCTCTGTGCATAATAGAATTTGTCATCAAATTCATAACTTGGTTCTCCATTCTCATCTCTCTTAATTCCATTCTGCTTACCTTTGATAAAAAATAAATTAAATTAAATTATAAGACAATTATATTATAAAAAACAATAACATTGCAATTTACCTGCAAAAGAATATCTTGAATTCAAGCTACTATTGCCATTATGTTTCCTATGAAAAGGGTGCATTTCACTAGTCTAAAGCTTCATATGCTGCTAGGGGTGCAAGGAGCTAAGTCAGAAAAATAGATACCTAACCAATCCTGGTAACCATCACTGCAAATAACCATCCTGTCTGCTTGGACTGGATCAATGAAAATGCTCTTCCTACTGTTTGCTGAAAATTATAACAATAAATTTGTTAAATCCATATCCTCAAAGTATTTTAATAACCATATTTTTAAAATAATAAACATATTAAAAAATAGATTTAAAGATTTTTGAGGGCTTGTTTAATAATTGGAGATTTGTTTAATTTAATTGTTAGATTTCAAAAATAAGCTTATTGAATGGCTTAAATTAAACCATTACTGTATTTTTTTTTTTTTTACTTCCAATTTTTAGACTTTATTGAGCAAGTTTATCTGAAATGATGTAGCCTGAAATTGAATTTTTAAGCGAAATATGAACTCACCAAGAAGACAGTCTGAGCTGCTAATAAAATTAGAATTTGTGTTTTTTATCCAAGAACACTTCAATGAATCAAAGTGCCAACTGCTACTATATAATTTTATTAAAGTCAAAAAATCTATATTATATCCCTTTTCATTTAAAATATCATGCAAACTTTTTAATTGTGACAATGTCAGCAAGGTGGGTGGCTTATGACATTTTAAGGTTGAATGACTTTTTTCAACAATATTTCTACGTATTTTTACGTGGTGTACAAGTACTTCAAGTATACTTTTGTAAGGTCTCTTATTGCGATTGTTTCTTTTAATTGCATTTTCCATCCTTAGTCCTTTAATTATTGCAGAACTTCTGTTTAAACTCATTGAATCCCGAGGAAATTCCATATCCAATGTGCTAAGAGTGATTTTAAACCCCTAAACAAAATAAAAAATATACAAGAGCCATAATTAAAAAGACATTGATTATTTTTTAGTCATTTGTTTTAAGCGTCTTACCTTTCTGTGTAAATATTCCCTGACTAATGAAGCAGTGTAGCTTTCAATAATTTCTGAATTCTCCATTGCCATGAAGTGCTTGGTACCTGATGATAATAATATTGATTTTTAACAGACACCTCTTTTTGGATAGTGGTAATTCTTATCTATAATAAAAACAATATAAATCGAGAATTTACGAGAGAGTGATCTTGGGAAGAAAATATTCTTTTGGCCCAACTTTATTAAACTATAAATAGGATGTAAGATATTTGAAATTTGGCGCTGGCCATGTGTTTTATTGATATGGTAGACGCTAACGATCCTAGTGGCAGTTGGTGATATTTAGACTTAGGGCAGAGAGGAAGGTGCCGACCGTCGTACACACATTTTGTGACAAGAGAAGTGTATTTGTTTTTCCGCCCTCTTCGAGAGCGGAGCTTGAAAATCAAAAGATTAACAATGCTGCCGAAAACCTTTCATCGCAATAGGATACAGAAGTTATAGCATTTTATGGACGCGAACCCGGGGAGCCTCAGTCATGGCTTCTTCCAACAGGGGGATTCAGATTGGTTCGGCCTGGTTCCAAAGGAAAATGAACTTACGACCACAGCACAGAGGAGTACACTTAGTTACGGAAGAAATCCTGAAACAAATGCCCGAAATATGTCAATTTTCAGTTGGGTTTTTCCATGTACAAAGTGAGTAATCCTTATCAAGTTTTGATAGCAATTCTAGTATAGACATTTATATTTACCTGGTTTTATTTATATTGTCTTTGTTCTGTGAATTAAATTTAGTTAGCTCGTTTTCATATTTATTATCATTCATAATTTCATTTTGATTACTCATAATGAAGAGTTTGCTATCAATGCTGATGGCTGATATCATTGATAACAGCTTGATGTCCTTGCTTTCCCAGAAAGCAGATAAGTTTTTGACAAGCTGTTATTTTCCTCTTCAGTTTTTTTTTAAACCAATAACTGCAAACTTCTCCATATTTTTAAAATAATTCTACCTCATTTACGAATTAAATAGCTTTTAGTATTATTTATAGACATGTTTACAGTAAATTTTTATTGATTCTCCTAAATATGTATAGGTCTTTTTTCTTTTCTTTTTAAAGAAGTTCTGAAATAAATAATTAAAGGTCTACTCTTTTACATTATGAAGACTTAAATTTCGAATTTTTGTTTTGTTTTATTATCCTTAATTCTTAACAATACTGAGGCAATTGACTATTTTTACCATCCTCAAAAGCTTCTTATTGTTGTCTGCATTTATATTATTAAACTCATTTGTATAAAGAATTCATTTGTATTTATCCAACTGTTTTGTATCGTTGACAATGAAAACACTGATACAAATTAACAAACCCATAATTTTAGAATATTCATTACAATATTCTGTAATGTACTGTTTGTCTTTACCGTTCCATATTTTTTCCAGTTCTTCATACATCTGCTAGCTTAGCTCTAAATGAAAGCTGGGACCCTGATGTAAGGGATGATATGGAAATGATGCTTAATAAAATAGTGCCTGAGGTAAGTTTTACTATTAATAATAATAATAATCTGATCCCGTTTTTATTCCGTAATACCAAAATAGGAATTTATATAATAGACTGGGAAAACAAACATATATTCTGTTCTACATCAGGTTTTTGTTCAGGGCTCTGAAAGGCATATTATGAGTTTATCTTGTGATTAAAATTTTAAATCTGCAATTCTTTTTCAAAAATACATCTTCTAAATTTCCTCTTTATGTAATATACAAGTTTCGTAAGTTATTTTATAAGGTATTAGGTATATGATTGAAGATAAGTTGTTTGTAAATATATATTTGAATTTCTTACTGTGTGATGTCATACAATACCAATATCTTTATATATTTAATATTGATGGGTGAGGTTAGCTCAGCGGTAGAGCATTCGACTAATATTCTGGAGGACCTGAGTTCAAAACTCAGGTACGCACTAAAGATTTTATCTTCTAGTTTCGTCGTTCAAGGGTTGGGGTCCCTAGGCCCCAGCCTTTAATTAATTTATTAATGGGTAGATGCAAAAGGGAAAATTTGGTGACCAGAGTATAATACTGACCATACTCTCTCCTGAGAGTGCCGTGTGGTCAAAAACACATGGCAGTATCTGCCCCTCTGGGCCCTTATGACCTGTTACGGTACTGATTTTTTTATTTAACATAGATAAATCAGTTTCGTTTAATAAATATTATAGTAATTCATTTTAATTAAAGCCTAGCTTGACTGAAAGTAGAAGAATATTGCGACTTTTGAATGTTCATTTTAAAAATCATTATTTGAAACAAACTGAGAAACTAAAACATCCAAAATCGTGTCTGTGGAAATTTCTGACTTTTTTTTTTTCTCTTTGTGAACATAATTTTTTACTATCCAGTACTCTCTGCAATGAATGAAGCTGTAACTGGAATAATATGGCACAGTTATTTACTCAAAATAGACAGTTGTTTAAAGATATTAATTGACCTTGGTAATTTCAAAAGCTTGTATTTCTCATTTTGAACATCTATGTGAATATTGAGTACTCGCTACGATAATGTTTGAAATGTTTAAGAATAAAACAAAAGCGAATATAAACAATATGTTAACTAGGTTTTATTATATGCGATGGGCATTGCAACATAAGAAATTAAGAACAAAATTAATGGTACACAAGCGTTTTTTAATGCACTGAAAGGACGGAATTAGGGAAGCAAGCAGTCTTCTATCTCAGGACTGACTCATCTGACAAAAATGTTCAAATATATTTTTAGCCATTATTAGCCTCCGATAAGGACAATAGCTGTTCAAGAATAAGAGAGCTGCATCCACTAAGACACAGCTACAATTGGCTGTTGTTACTGGACGAACCATTGTTACTCGGAGGGGGATCAAAAGATATTTGGGATTTATAGAATTATTTTATAAATGATAATAAAATTAAAAGCTGTTGTTTTATTGCACGTGTACAATCAATTGTATTGTTAATATTTCAAATAAATACAATCTGCTGCCTCAATAGAGTAACTTACAGTGGTATCTTAAACTTACTGAAATGTCTTTTGACTTTTTATTTCATTAATTTTAATAGCACCTTTAATTTTGAGAATATATATGTATACGCATACCCATCTATATGGACGATATATGTAAAAAAAAGTTAAAGTAATCATTAAATTTACAGTTTAATTCTAGCCTAATTATTGACAGTCATCACATAAATACATAGCTGTGTGATTGCATTGCAGATAACCTTTTAATTATTTCGGAAAGAATTGATGTACATGTATCCAGGCGCCAAGTCTAGTGGTTAGTTATAGTTCGTTAACTTTAGAAATCACTTCCGGGGCTTTGTAATTACATGGTGATATTTAGGCTCATGGTGATGTAGTGTTCATAATGCTCATGTGATGATGGCTTTGCCATTAATTATACTATAAAATAATTTGCATAAAAATTATCTATTTTTGACATGAAATATTAGCATGATAGCAATTATTTTTTGGAAATCAAAGAAAAGACACTCTCAGTTTATGCTAAATATTATATCATGAATGTTTTAAACACGTTTGCCTTTGTGGTGTTATAGAAACCATATTACACGTTGGCTTCGGTACGGGACATATATGTCCCGTACTGGCTTTCACTGAGGTACAGCAGGCAAAATAGCCCAACTCTCTTAACTTACAAATGCTGTAACTTCTCAAAAAAATGAAAGAACAAACAAAACATTGTGTCTGTCAAACAATTAAGGCATTACTAGTTCTGGTTTAATTTACATCAGAAACAAGGAAGTGGAATATGCATTGAAGCTTAAAAAGCTTCAATATCATAAAAATGTAACAGACCATTATTTGCCCGAACATTTCATTTTTGTTGAATAATAAAAATTAAATAATAGCGCATCAAATAAACTACTGCCATAATTTATAAAATGATACTGGCAAACAATATTAAGCCATTATAAATGCTTTACTACCGTAATAATATTCTATATTATCACTAAATGATCTAATCCAGCAACAATATGTACTTTTTATGACAGTGTTTTATTTTTGACTTACATAGTATTATTTTATCTGTTTTCTACCAGCTATGAAGATTAGTATACCTCCATTTAAGATAATCCTTAAGAATTGCCCGTGCTAAACTTAATAGCTAGTTTTAACACTGATAAATTGAAGAGAAACTTAGGATCCTTCAATAAAAATATTTCTATTATAATGTTAAATTATTTAATCTGCATGATATATATATATATACACATACACATTGGGTATATGGTTCAGTTGTGGAGCACTCGACTCATATTCTGGATTATCTTGGTTGAAAGCTCGGGCGCTTACTACAAGATTTTATCTTCTTGAGTCGTCATTTGGGGGTCTAAATTGGGGCCCCCAGCCCGTCTCAAGCCTACCGTGACTTTAATGGGAAAATCAGATGCCCCCTGCCCTGTGCTATAAGGTCAAGAATCAGATACCTCTACAGTGTCTGCCCTCTGGGCCCTTGTCGTCTATTACAGGGCTGATATATATATATATATATATATATATATATATATATATATATATATATATATATGCATAAAGTATACAAATAAATATATTTAAAAAAAAAATATCCCTGCGATTCAAATCATAATGTTTCAGGATTAACTAAAAGAACATAACTTAGTGACTTCCGGCACTTTTCTAATAATATATTTTCCTATTTTGGTGATAAGATAAAGCATAGAGATAGCTTTAAAAATATTTAAAAGAAAAACTCATTTGTTTTGGCTTTAGCAGGAGTCAATTAAAAGATAACACAATTGTTAACAGGCCAAGTTCCGGCCTAAGCATACTGTGTGTATATTACAGGAGGTCTTGGAGCCGATTTTTACCCTCTCATAACTTTCAACCAGTTAATGATAAATTTATGAAATTTTACAGAGGTATTATAATACTAGATGTGAGTAAGACTGGAAATTTTCATAATTCTACTACGAATAGTTTCTGAGATATAAGCGATCGAAAATCGGGATTTATAGGACTCACTGACTCATCAAAATTATTAGGCACTTCCCAAGATGCTAGAGACTTGAACTTTTGCAGGGTGATAGATATGAAGGTGTTATTAAAGGAAAAAATCAAAAAATCCTGAAAATTTGTGTTTGACACCGCTTCCGGGGCGGGGGTGTGCAAGTTTTGTACTTCCTTCGGAAACCCATCATTCCGTCCGAAACCCATGATGTGGGGTATCAAATGAATCGTCTCGGTATGAAGAACCTGTATTTGAAGTTTTAAGAAACATTTAGGCGCATATAGGCTCGGTCAAAATCTTATACCAGCTGTCTGTCAGTATGTTTGTTCCTTATACAAATCCGAACCGTTTGACCGATTTTGACCAAACTTGGGACACAGGTGGGTCTTGATACTCATATAATATCTCCTCCTAAAACCCCCAAAAAACGCCTTACCATCCTACACTCCAAAAAAAGTAGTATGAGTTCGTGTATTAAGTGTACCATATTTTCAACCAAAAATATTTGCCAATACAAGAAATTATACAAGAAAGAAATGTCCAAGTTCATTACTTAGAAGACCTATTAGTTACTTACTAAGAAGAGTAAAGACACTTCAACTGATCTTTAAAAACAACAATAACAATACTTATATCCAGTTACTGAAATATCACTTTCCTCAACCAGGTATATTCTTAAACTTGGCAATGTTTAGTTTTCTCTCTAAAGATAATTTCGGCATAAAAAAAAAATATTGGCAAGTTTAAGAATATACCTGGTTGAGGAAAGTGATATTTCAGTAACTGGATATAAGTATTGTTATTGTTGTTTTTAAAGGTCAGTTGAAGTGTCTTTACTCTTCTTAGTAAGTAACTAATAGGTCTTCTAAGTAATGAATTTGGACATTTCTTTCTTGTATCATCTCTTGTATTGGCAAATATTTTTGGTTGAAAATATGATACACTTAATACACGAACTCAAACTACTTTTTTTGGAGTGTAGGTTGGTAAGGTGTTTTTTGGGGGTTTTAGGAGGAGATATTTCTCGCTTTTTGGGGAAGGGAGTGTTTCTTTGTGGGGGGAGGAACTTGGCCTCTATTTCACATTTATGTTTTTTTTTGGGATGTGACTTTAATCTTGTAATAGTTGCCAGCTGTGTATGTCTGGGCCACTATGTATCTATAGGAACAATCTTTTACACCCCAGTAACCACAATTCAAATTAAAATAATCCATTCTTTAAACTCATAAATCATCTTTGAATACAGAAATCCAAAAGTAAAATAATTGGAACAAGTATAAAATAATGTATAACAGAAAAAAACTTCCAAGACAATATTTTTTTTATTATTAAAACATTAGTTTGTGCACTAGATTTAAGTAGGGTGTGTGAATACTTAGCTATTAGGAGAGGCCCCTGTGCTATTGGCCTTGGAAGCCTTCCATATTAGTAAAATGAAAATGGTGGTTACTTCAATTTTTCCAACATTACTTTGAAAAAAATCTTAATGAAAAGTACATTTTTTAAAGTTGTACCTATATATGAAGAATCTTCATTATTGTTTTTTTTTTTTCAGGGATTGCCTTATCGACACTCTTGTGAAGGGCCTGATGATATGGTAAGAGCTTTTTTTAATTTTACCTTTGCAAACATTCCATTATCTTGTAATTGTTTACAGGCAGAAGATTAAAACATATTTAGTCGCTATTCCGTAATAATCATTTATCCAGTACGCTCTACTTGTTTCATGTCCATATGACACATCTTCAGGAGCACTTCAACAATGATAACTTACCCTAAGAGTACCTTCTACTGGCAGAGCCTTTAATTACCTTGGAAATTATAATCCCAAAATTAGTATTTTTGTTTTTTTAACTTGTACGTTAAAATTTGATATGAAGTTAGTTTTTAAATCATATCCAAATATAATGAGGCTTCAAAGCTATCTTTTCTCTTTATAAAGATTACCGAATACTGCTAATATAATTGATATCTCAGTGCGGAATGATGAGAATATCCGGAAAGCATACGCTGAGAAGCTGCGAAAATAGCAAGACCTGGCCATTAAGTTGAAAGATCTTTATAAATTAGATTCCACTAGAGTTACTACAGTTATCATCTCGACCAATGGTTTGATACCGAGTACAACAGTAAGTGCCACAAAATATCTGAAATTGTAAGATGAGCTCTTAATATTATCTCAGCAAGCAGTACTACTCGACACTGCTAGAATTGTTAGAAACTTTTTAAATGCCCAAAATTCATAAATATTTTTTTTATAAATAAAACTAATAATTTTCAACTTGGGTATATTCCCTGTAAACATTTCCTCCAGTAAGCTGAGACAGCCCACCCCCATAATAATGATTTACTACAATAATAAAAAAGAAAATCATGAAAACAGCACTATTTAGTTTACAAGATTACTCTTTAAATCTAAATAGCAGCAAAGAATTTTCAAGTGATGCTATGGAAATCAACAAGATCATTGAGAGTATAAAAATGTTCATAGCAAAGTACTTTTCCAAGTCTAGAAGATGGGAATTATTAATATTTGATTTTTTAAATATTTGAAAAACCTAATATTTGTGTTAATCTCCTACATTTCTCCTTGTGAAAATTTAATTTGAAACCATTGTGTAAAAATGTTTTTCTAGCCTGCACACGTTAAAGCCTGTTTCCTTGGATCTTCCCTCACAATCCCAATTACTGATGGCAAACTGAATCTTGGAACTTGGCAGGGAATTTGGCTGTGCGAGCACCGAGACCATGCTGGGTCAAGGAAGGCAAGAATAATTTTTTGCTCTCTATTGTTCGTTACTAACAAACCAACTTAACTAACAAAACATCTCTCTGATTTAAATAATACCCCTCAGTACAAAATATTAAATAGAGATAAACCTCCGGTTGTCATTTCCGGTTAAATCGCTCTTGAGTAATTTATTTTCTTGTCAGGGAGACAGGGAATTTAATTCTGTAAAAAAGTCAGGAAAATTAACAAAAAAAAATTTTTATTTTATTTTTTAAGGTAGGGACAGAAGGGGGAAATTGCTTGCGTTGTATTTATATATGTTTTTCTAATTCTTCTTCTCTTTCTCTCACTGTCTTATTTGGAATATTTTGGTATCTGTAACACAACATATGGGAGGACTGCGTGAAGAATCTTAAAAACATGGTCTTTGCCATATTTTTAAGGCTCTTAACTAGAGATCTGTTGGTTAAATTCGCAGCATTTTCTGACAAACCTGTATTTTTACCACTTATAGTAATATTCTGTAATCAGTAAATAAATAAAAACTCTCTTTATTTAATGTTTTTTATTATTCTGATTAATATAATAATATTTGTATATCAACTAGATAGATTTGAGGGGTCTCCCGTGGTCTAATGGCTAGCGCCTTGGATTCATAAGCGGGAGATGGTGGGTTCGATTCCCAACCTCCGGCAGGAATTTTATCATCCCACGGGTCGCTGGTAAAATTCCTCGCTGCACCCTGGATGTTGGCGCTAATGACCTAGATGTAGATGCGCCGTAAAAAAAAAACAAAAAAAAAAAAATAGATTTGAAACAATTCACTTCATAACCGTGTCATTATAAATTGTTGAAAGTTTAGTTAGCATGTTCAACTCAGTCTTTTAATTTTGCATATTTTTTTTTTTTTTTTTTTTTTTTTTTTTTTTTTTTTTTTTTTTTTTTTTTTTTATAACTCCTGTAAGTTAACACACAAAATAAATATCAATAACAAATTATCTTATAAAGGCCAAATAAAAGGAGCAAAACGAGTTTTCTTATTCTATTGTTCTCTTTTCTTCCTAACCACACAGTAAAAATATTAAAGTTATTTTTATTCAATGTAATTTTTGTTATAATTTTTAATTTTTATCATAAAAATGTCTAACCTGATAAGATGTTGATTTCAGGTGGTGGTGACTATCAATGGATGCCTGCGAGACTGCAGCAGGTCACCTCTGAGTCCTGTCTCCCCCATAGCATCAACTAGCAGTTAATCATAACTTAAAAGTATGAGACCACTTCGTGCACTCTCATCTTGCTGCTGCTGTACGTCCCTGTGTTTACGTTGCAAGCATCGCTTTATTTCCTCCCATATTTGTATATTATTACTGCGGTGCGGCTCTTTCTGAGCCTTTCTCCGAATAATTATCTTGGTGGCTCAGCTTCCAGGCGAGGGGAAATGCACTGTACACTGCTATTTCTCTCTTCCTTCCTCACGGGTTTTGTATAGAAAAGAAGAGCCCAATAAGAGGTTGAAAACAATAAAAATAAATTTAAATATAAAAAGTGAAACGAAAAATACAAAATGTAAGAAAATAATTTACCAAGTGTTCTTAACCGATACGGGCTTCAATATATACTTAAGCACAATTCCACACGTTTTCACTGTTTGTGCGCAATAGAATAGCTGCTATTTCCCAACACAGTATTTTTGCGCCTGGTGCTCAGGTAATTATAAAGTTAATTACAAAACTTTTTTTAAATTGGGAACAATTTTGAAGTAGACAATAGACATGCTTAATGTGATTTCTGTGTATAGAGAAATGTCGATTGTCCTACTTATTTCTGGGATAGTCTGAAACGAAGCATGCCTTGGGCATTTCTTAGATGATTTAGTCGGTTGAATTCGCTTTTTAGCCTCTTTGGAGGATTGTTCGAAGCCTTAATATGCTGGCTTCAAGCACACCGTCCTGTTACCTGCCAGAGTTCTTATAATGAGCGTGTGATTCTATAATGTACAGCTGATTTCTAACTTCCAGGTATTCCCTGATTTTCGAATTGCCTCTGTAAATCGTAGAGGCAAGGAATGCAATAAGCTTTTCATGAAATCTAATATCATCCTTATTTTTCTTCTTCGATATATGTAACTTAGTTGGCAAAATTGTTTTATGATAATTCTGAGCAATAATTTAACTATTTGATATTGATGTTATTAGTATTTGTGGTCCACTGGTTAGGTACTCAATTATATTTTATATTGTACCAAATAATTCTTTTATAATAATGTTCCTCCATCAGTAAGTTCTGTTGAAGTGTGAAGGAGATGAATATTCAATTATTGAAATATATATTGTTTGAACTACATTCCTTTGACACTAGATATTCATTTCTTGTTACACGATCATTTCTAAGGTTTATGATTTTAATACTTACTACCTAATCTACCGTAAAATGGGGCCACAATATACAGTGTGGTGTAATTAATACAAATCAATACTGCTTATATATTTGTCTGAAAGTGAAAGGACAATATATATATATATATATATATATATATATATATATATATATATATATATATATATATATATATCATGTGTCTGTTTGTTCCTTATAGAAATCCACACTGTTTGACCGATTTTGACCAAACTTTGCACACAGGTTGGTCTTGATAAGGGGACTGTCATAGGCTAGGCTAAAGTCGTCTAAGACTCACACTTGGGAGGTCCCGGGTTCAAAACTTGTTTGGTTTCTAATTTATTTTTGGATTTCTAGTTGCAGAAAGTAGGTGTTGCATGGCACGCCGGGGAACAGCTAGTAGGTATATATTCTGTTCACACCCTTTGGGCAAAGTTCTACCCTTTCATATCAGTTAAATGAAAATATCCTAGGATAGTATAGGTTTTTACCAATTTCTCCACACTGTACTATTTTGACACCATTTTACGATATTTAACATACCAGAATGTATGTTGATAGATTAGATATCTATATACACTTTTATATTTTATGCTTTTAAGGCTTAAGAAGTTTATTATTTTTTTTTTAATATTCTTTGATGTTGAGGGCAGATAAAGGGCACCTCACCTACCAGAATAATAAAATTTGTTCTAGATAAAGTTTTCTAACTAAATATCTTAGTCTATGTTTTTATTTTTATTTTTTAAAGTTATCAAATACAATGCTATCAAGATCAACTATAAGAAAGTTATAAGAAAAAATGTGTCTACTCATTAACATTTTAGACATTTGTGATCCTCGGTTTTTTTGGTGGGGTTATGTCCCGTACAGAAGTCAATCCTGGATCTGCCTCAATTCCTAAAATGTTTTCTGTTTATTTATAAATGAATATCTATTTGATAAAATTATCTGGTTTAAGATCCATATGGGAATGAAAATGGTCGAAGCCTACTAGTTCACTAGTGACCACCTAATTGTTATTCCAGTTTACTACTGATTAATACTTGTGAGCCCCAAGTTTTTTTTTTACGTTAACACATACCACTATTCCTAGATAATTATTATCTTAAAATTATTATGTGAATATTAAAAGCAGTTTTGGAATAATATGCAATGTAGATACAGCAATGGCTTTTCAATAGAAAAGAGACTATTGTCATGGAAGGAACATCACCCAATAAATTCAATTATTAAACTATTTTTTGTTATTTTGTTTCAAAAATCTTTGTTGTGTGGAAGTGGACTTTAAATATATAAATATTGATTTTGCTTTAAATATAATGTAGTATTTGCATACACCTCGTGGCCTCTAACTCGAACTAGTATCATAATTTTCTTCTATAAAGGAAAGATCACCCTTTCATCTGTGATACATTTCATTTGACCTGCTGCTAATTTTAATTGTATGGAGAAGAGGCGCTGATGTTCACCCTTGTCTCCTGAAGGTACTTTGAATAAATAATTATAGAGGCTTCGACCTATTTCATAATTCTAAACTAAACATTAAAGTAGATATTAATTCCTTATAATGTATGACATCAATTCTTTCTGGAAAAAATGTTGATTTGTGTAACCATGATGCCTTTTTCCTAAGTTGATAAAATAAATTATCGTTTTATCGCAAAAACTAATTAAACTCAGTATTAAGAACAATAAATCTAATCACTTATTTTTTATTAAGAATAGCTTTCAGAAGCCCTAGTTAAAAGTATACCTTTGATTGTTAGTTGAAATGTATTGTGGTTTCCATTTTGAAATTGTATATAAACCAATTTTTAGGTGTTTAGATGAAAGAACAAAGTGATAAAAATTAATGTTGGATTTAATGTTTTGTCTAGACTAATAATTTTATATTATAAAATTTACGTTGTTTAATTATTGTTGAATCTAAACTGCTATTGTTAAATTTACATAATTTAAATGTTATTTCAGTAATTTTGTCTGTCAGTAAAGGGTCTGATTTTGAGGGAATGATCTTTCTCCTTTTTAATACTTACATTTTAAAATAATAAATAAGCAATATTCATCATCGGATATACTTATTAGTATTTAAGGTTAAGAATTTTCATCGGGGCATACCTGCTTTTGATTTTATTAATTTTTTTTTTTAATTTTGGATGAACTCGATGCGTTAAAACGTGCGTTCTGCTTGAAGCCTCCCATTTGCATTTTTGCTTCAATATTAAAGTTCATGTAAAATTATTTTGGGCTTGTTATGTATTTAAAAATTGATACAATGATGATTGGTGATATTTTTCTGCTTTGAAGTTAGTGATAACCGTATGTGCATTTAGTATCGTGCAGGTTTTCCTTTATTTTATTTTTTTATTTGTCTAGTAATAGTAATGCTTTATTTAGTACTTGTAGAGTAACGATATCGATTGTCCTTTGATGTTAATGTCTTATGAAAAATTGAATGTTTTGTTTTTGCACAACTAATTAATCTTATCAAAATTCATTCATTAATTTGTTTATATTTTTTTGCCTTGATATTACTCCAAAGTGTTAATCTAATATTTTAGAAAGTGAATCGTCAGGTTTAGTGAGCAGAAAAATAAGACGAGCCCTTTAATGTTATCTTAATTCAAGCAACATCATCATGAATAATTTTTATTACAAAATAAATATTGGTTTGGCAATAGTTGTTTACTTGTCCGAAAAAAAACAAAAAAACGAGCTTATTGTAAAATTTTGAATTGCTAATTTTATTACATTCACTTTAAAGTGATATAATTGTAAACAATTTGTTCTTGTGAATGTTTTTGGAAGAAGTTTCCACTCAAATTGTGGGCAGGCAATCCGGCCATTGTTTTAGATTTTTCTATAAAATAAAAAAAAAGTGTTTTTTAGGGATTATTCTGTACACCTGATTACAATCATTATATTAACTGTTTGAAGTAAGGAAAAACATAGTTAATAAACGAAAAGAAGTCAATGGAATGCAATTAGGTACTAAAACACTGTCACTGAACTGTTATAAGTTCATTTTTTTAAATGTGTGAGAGTGTTTAAATTAATCTAAGGATTTTAAACTAAACTGCGTTGGGGGGCATGTGTATAATAGCCTAAGCACTATGTAGAGGTGTTCTCTCCTAACACGGAGGGAACGCAAGCAAGCGCGCGTAGCACCTTGTTCGAGGCTATCTGCCTTTCACTGCCACAGCACAAGTCATTTGTACATAGTATAGTTATAAATATATATATATAAATATATTTGTTTTTATAATTTTTGTTGTGAGAAGGTTATCTGAAATGAACATTATATAAATAGTATGTATTATATCTATTATACTCTTATAAAAAGACTATGAATAAACTACGATATATTGAATAATGTATAGTACAGTACTACTGAAGTACCTCATCTCTGGGGACTAGCTTTATTACAATATATTATATTGTCAATATATAAATACATATATGTATATGTGTATACATATACTACAACTTTTCTTGCTGTGGTAAATAGTTGTTATTTTGAATATCTTCTGAAAACGTATACATCGGATTTGCATTCGATGTTCAGCATTTTATGTTACTTATTTTATTAGAGATTTAAAAATAAAATAATTTCTATAAAATCAAAGATACTACTTTAAAGGAATCCGAGAAAAACCCAAAAATGTCTTACATTCAAAAATTTAGCTTGGGGTTTATATAAATTATTATTTACTAATATATTTTTTTTTCATTCCTTTATAATTTAATATAGTTAATAAGTTTTTGCAATTGAAATAGGTAAAAAGTTGTGATAATCGACTACTATTTGACCTAATTATCTAGGTTGTAGAGAAAGTGATGTTATTTTTTATTAATAATGTAATCTTAACATTTTGCTATTTACAGAAATATACTCGAGATATTATATACACAGTTGTATGTGTTTTGGGACCTGTTGCCCAACGTGGACCAGAAGGTCCCCTGCATTGTTGTCGGGCCTAACGCTGCTTGAATGAAAATTCAGCAATGTTGATCGTTCTTATTGTACATAACATTAATGGACATTTATATTATTTGTCGATTAAAATGTATATTTTAAATAAACATCATTTGTATTTATCTACCTTATGAAATTAAAGATGATTTTACATTATTTTTTCATTTTGGACAAAGATAAAAACTAAAAAAAAAAATTACAAAAAAAAAATAAAAAAAAGAAGTAAAGAGTATATATGTATATATATATTTTGGTCATTAAATTTTAAAAGGAGACAGTAAAATTTGTCTCATGACTGAAACAATAGACATCACTCTCTTTACGATCTATTATCTCATAATCGAAACTAAGTTACGTTTTTAGTAACTTAGGGTATTCTAAACATACCATTTCATATTAATTGGGGTTTTATATGTTTGTGCTTGTAGTAAATGGGATGTTATTCTGTACAGTTATAAGAAATTCATATTGAGAAATGAACTAAAAAATATACTCCTTTGAGTATATTTTTTAATTGCTGTATATTTCCTTGTTGATAAAGTGTTTTTACTGTACATAATGGATTATTTTCTCTCTTCAAGGGTTCATTCGTTCTTCATGTTCTTCTTTAGCTTGTTTTGTGCTTAAAATTGTTTATAAATGTACAGAAATAAATTTAAAGAAAAAAAAAGGGTTACTCTCAAAAGCACAAAAGTTTATTTATGTAATAACATTGTGTGTGATATTGTGCTGGAAGTTCATAAAGGGAAGTAAAAGTATTGAATTATAAGCAAAATGTTTTTTTCAGTCAATTTTCATAGTGGAATTGAATGAAGTAAATGTATGTTAATATTATGAAATTTACTTTTTTTTTTTTTTATTTTATAATGTTTGCTGCATTTACTAGGATTTTTGGAATAATAAATTTTAAACTAAGAGCACTGCAGGCTTAATATAAATCTCTCATTCTTGAATGAATAATGCAACATAGATTTTCAAGTTTCAATGGTTTAGAAATCTAGTTTTGAAATTGCTTAAGCGACACTGAAGAATTATCAAAAATTATTAATACAAACGGATTTTGTATTTGAGAAATTTTTAACTTGTTATTTTACATATCATAATGGATGCAAAATTCAGAAAGATTCTTGTTAAATACTAGATGCTCATTAATTTTTTTTTTCTTGGTTCTGTTGTTTTTTGTTATAAATCTTACTTATGAATTGTATCTAGTCTTTACCAGCTAAATAACACAATCAATATTGACTTTATAAGTGATTTGTACATATATATATGTCCACAGTTAAAAATATTTATTTGTTAATGCTCAAATATAAAGTTGTTTTTAATTCTGCTTTCTCCTTACAAAAACTAAAATCCTTAAAAAAAAAATGTGGAATGAACTTTTTTATTGTCAAAAGATGACAATTTTTTTCCGTATTTGTTATAAATCTTCCGTATTTATTTATTACTTTAAAATTTGTCAACCAATAATTAATCCTGTTTGAGGTGCTCTAAAATAAAGAAGTAATTGTGGTTAGCATTAATATATTTATCAATATGTTTACTTGTTATATGCATATTTTATTTTATTATTAAATATTTTATATAGCATGGGTAGCTTTATAGAAGATGAACAATTTTTTTATTGTGTTTGTTGGTCAGCTGAATCTAGATTTCCAGTTAGCCCGTTCAGTTAAATGGAATAGTTCAAATCCTGCATGCACAAAATTCTGCAGCAATTATTCCCGACGGGTCTGCCATTTTCATTGCTATTTCAATGAACAACACGCTACATGAAACTCTATAAAAACTGATTATGTCTCATTTAGGACTAGGGAAGGCTATGAGAAATAGTGTTCAATGGACAAGAAAGATGGTGTGTAATGTTAATCAATAGTTAGCCAAAGCTAAGGCTAAAAACAATTTAGACTTTAACATTGCCTGTTCAAATAGATGGTTAGATGGAGGGAAAAGGTGTGGCCTATACTTCCAGTTGGAAATTGGCGGTAAAAATTCTCTCGGTCATAACCTTATCACTATGAAATTTAAAACGTTAGCCTTAGCTTTGGCTAAGTATTGATAAATATTAAACACTATAACCCTTATCTAACTTCTCAAAGTGTTCCCTAGTCTTAAACGAGACATAATAATACTTAGACTGCAGGAGCGGTAAACCCCAAATCACCCAAAAAATTGTTAATTTTTTGTTTTTTTAATGTGAAAAAATAACTTTCCCATTGGAAATTCTGGATAATTTCCTCCTGCAAATATTCACAGAAAGGTCTGAGCCAAGAACGATTCCAGAATAAGGCACTCGAGACACTCCCTGAAACGACGGAGGAACGAATAAACTAGCCTGGAGGTTTGTAGCCAATCCCCAAAACTTTTTAACTTTTTCTCCCAGCTTGCCAGGTAGCCCCATGATGCACATGCGGCGTCATGCCGCCACAGCAAGTGGTTCGTGATGATGCACATCCGTGTCATGCCGCAGTCAAGGTTTTAAAAGGCTTTGCAAATGGTGGAACTGAAGGGAAAGTGTAGAGAGATATTCCTGCCGACGTTCGTGCATGCGTAATTGAACTCCTGGGGTAATCTGAACAGGCTATAGCAATCCTTAAAGAAAATAAATTTCGGGTTTTCTTCTATTCATTATTGTTTTTGCCCTCTACAAATATTCTTAAGGGGCAGAAATTTGTAGGGGGCAAAAACAATAATTATATTTGTGTGTGTGTTTAATTATAGTGTACATAATTTTTATTAAAGCTCTAATTTAATTTCAATTTTAATAAAAACTTATATTCAGAAAGTAATATTAGTATATCAGGTGATAACATTGATGAGCAAGCAGTACAAAAAAGGTATTATTTTTCAATAATAGCATAAATATTTTTATCTTTTCGACATAAACAATAAATACTCAACAAAAAAAAATGTTTAGTTAAAGAAAAAATTGATATATGGCGTTTTTTATTAATTGGCTATCTGAAACTTCAATGTTCTCATACTCACAGTTGAAATAATGCCTCTGGCAAATTTCAAGGTTGGCATGCTTATGGTTGGACTGCACAGTCCAAATCTTGAGATATTCCTCACCATGTATGAGACACCCTTGAGACCAGAGTTGAACTGTACAGTCCATCGAAGTAGAATGAAAACACCAATAGACCAACTGTACAGTCCAACTGCAGGCCGGGCCTGGCGTGTGTGGACAAGAGGATATTTGCTTCACATACAGTGGGTCTACTATAAGTGGACTGTGCAGTCCCGGTTTTGAGGTTTATTAACTTATTGTGTTTGTGTCAGACTTGTACAGTCCAAAGGTACACACCAGGAGGTTTATGCATAATTGGCAGGAAAACAACAAAACAAGAAATTCAAGATTTGATTGAATCCATTTTTAACACAAAATTCATTGCTTACATAAAAATTTGTGAAAAAAGTGTGAGGTGAAAATAGTTACGTAAATGGCTAAGAGAATGACAGAGTTTTACAACTGTTGAATAAAAATTGAAGAGGTGTAAATAACCAGTGGGTCGTAAAATATTTTTGCCTTACAATTTGGAAGAGAAAAAAAGGCAAGCTTCCTAGATCCTTTTGAGAATTTATATGAATTTTTCATGAAAACAAAAAAAGAAAAATCAGGTCCTTTATACTCCTTAATTTATTCCTTTATACTTTTTCCTATTAAGTATTTTAATAATAATTACTTTAACAATTTTATTTTTAAGTTAAAAAAAATCTTTTTTAAAAAAAAGTTTGAACCTAAAAAGTTATTTTCAAACTTTTACTTTTTAAATTTGAAAATAAAAGTTTAAAAAAGACTTTTTAAAATAAAAGATAACAATTATTTTCGACCCCTGATTTATATTGGCACTTCTAGCTTTTTCTTCTGCTATACGTTGTAAACTAACCAGTGTGCTTGACATCAAATAAGTTTTGTGTCATTAAGGTGGGAAGAACGTTCTTAAAGCAGGTTTTATTAACAAAATTAAAAATGAAGGGCTTTTTAATATTTTTGTTTGGTACCTTTAAAACCCTTTTTAGAATTTACTTTACTTACCATTTCATAATTAACATACAGAAGCTGTTAGCCATCATTCATGTTATTTCAATTTTAGCGCGGCTCCTCCCTCCCTCCATAGGGAGGAAACCCGCTTATGAGGTTGACCTCATGACACAATCTGGAAATGCTACCTAGTAAATTTCAAATTTCAGAACCCATAGATATAAAAAATAATAGTTTTTCAAGGGGTCTCCCGTGGTCTAGTGGCTAGCGCCTAAGATTCATAAGCGGGAGATGGTGGGTTCTATCCCCACTGGAGGCAAGAATTTTCTCATCCCATGGCTCGGGAAAATTTCTCGCTGCACCCTGGATGTTGGCACTAATGGCCTAGTTGTCGAAGTGTAAAAAAAAAAAAAAAACAAAAAAAAAAAAAAAAAAAAAAAAAAAAACAAAAAAAAAAAACACATAAAATCGTTATATTCAGTTGAAATATATTCAACATGTTTGGAATTCATCAGGATATTTAAATTTTGGTTACATTTGGAGTTAAGGAAGTATTCGAAAAAAAAAAAATGTATTAATAGATATGGAAACTTTTGGGATCTTTATATATTTCATGGTAAGTGAAAAGATACCAACTGAAAGCTTACTAAATTCTCTACGTTCTGAAGTAATTTTTGATGGGGCCATGTCAATCAAAGAAATATGTGCTAAAAACTTCTTCAAAAATGTTAGTTTTGTCGCTGTTTAACTCTGCTTTTAATTGGTTGTTTTTTGGTTTTAAATTTCATTCAACAGTAAAATAAGAATTTTAGTAAAACAATGTTAGAAAATTAGAAACTTATTGGTAATAGTGGTTTCCTGGGGGGAATGTTGAGAATGCAGGGGAGTAATTTCCGCTTAGGATACTGTTAGTTTCCTGTTGTGGCACCGAAAAATTTTCCTTCTCGTTGAGATTTTATTTTTCAGGAAAGATCAAAACCTACTAATTACTGCTTCTATTCCTTTACTAAAGGCACTAAGGGTATGAACACAGTTCCTGCGAGTCAGACTTTCAGATAATTAATCTCACTGTTTTAAAATTATTTTTATCGCGGTTCCTCCCTCCCCCATAGGGAGGAACCCCGCTTATAAGGTTGAAACAATGAAACAATCCGGAAGTGCCGACAAGAAAATTTCGCGTTTCAGAACCCCTAGAGACCGAAAATAACGGTGGTTCAAATTTTTATATATAAATATATATGTATATATTTATATATATATATATATATATATATATATATATATATATATATATATATATATTTGTCTGTTCGCTCATTTCTGGCTTCCCTGATGGTCCGATTTTGATGAAATTTGGTACAAAAATCAGTCGTCCAATTTGAACGGTCAAGTTCGTTAACCAGCAAAATCCGCCCACTGGAAGATGGCATTTGGGGCGAAATTCGCGCAGAAAAAATCGTAACGCTTACGTTTTTGAGTTCATAAGCTTGTAAGTTACTCTTTTTATAGGCTTCTTGGGCTAGGAAAACGAATGACACCATTTTCAAGGCGATAGCTTTAACCGTTTTCGAGAAAATTGGAAAAATAGTTTTTGAATACCGTTTTTGGTTTGGGTACTTAGAATCACGGGATTCAGTTGAAACATTATCTGCATGTTCCATTTTCATTAAAACTAATATGTTAAAAGTTATTTTACGTTTGGAGTTAAGGAAGGGTTAGAATAAAATAATTTATGAACAGACATGAAAAGTTTTGGGAACTTCGTATACTTTCATTAATATCTCGAACACGGTTGGGAGATCGTGGTAAGTGGATAGAAACTTTTTGAAAGCTTACTAAATTCTCTACAAAAATGATTCTAAAACTATTTTTGATTAGGTTATGTCAATCGACGAAATAAGTGCTTAAAACTTCAAATACGTCTGTTTTGTTCTTATGAACGGGGTTTTGTCGTTCTTTTTGTAATTGTTGTCTCTTTCCCTTGGTTTTTTATTGGTTTTTATTTTTGTAATTTCTTATGTTAGGAAAATGTATTTGTTTGTAAAATAGGATAGGAAAAATGAGACTCTATTTTTTATTTTAATTTTATTGATCAACAGGTCTTTGCATATATTTAAAAACTCTGTTGATATAACCTCCATATCGTTTTTGTTTGATTCAATAATAGGAAATCCTTTTTTCAATGATTTTATGTTTTTAGGCCAATCTATAATTCCTGTGGGTTAATATGTTTTTTAAATTGAAGCTTTAAAGCCTCAACAGGAATATTTGTGTAATCACCCTCCACAGTTAATTTATTAGAATCATGAATGACCGTTTTTGTGTTACAACTAACAATCTTTGAACACGAAGTTTGACTATCCTTGTTATTGTTATTTTCCTTCTGTTTGGCCGAGATTTTCTATTCATGATCTAATTCTCCTTGAATTTTTTGACTAGACCAAGAACCTATTTTAAGCACTCTTAAATTCCTTAATTTAATTCAGGAAGTTTATCAAGCTTGATATAATCACTTTTGGGTTAATACGGGTGGTCTATACCGAGTCCTTTGTTTGTAAACACAAAGAGCTTTCTGAGTAACGGTAATGGGCAGTAAAAGTATATGACTTTACCTGGAACCAAACCCTGCATACAGGGAATTACAATACGAGACCTTCTCATTCTTTCTTTCACCAGCTACCGTGTAACACCTTAGATCTGTTTATATTGTTAGCGCGGTTCCTCCCTCCCTTCATAGGGAGGAACCCCGCTTATAAAATTGATCTCATGAAACAATCCGGAAATGCCGACTAGAAAATTTCGCGTTTCAGAACCCCTAAAGACCGAAAATAACGGTGGTTAAAATTTGTGTGTATATATATATATATATATATATATATATATATATATATATATATATATATATATATATATATATATATATATATATATATATATATATATATATATATTTGTCTGTTAGCTCGTTTCTGGCTTCCCTGATGGTCCGATTTTGATGAAATTTGGTACAAAAATCCGTCGTCCAATTTGAAAGGTCAAGTTCGTTAACCAGCAAAATCCGCCCACTGGAAGATGGCGTTTGGGGCGAAATTCGCACAAAAAAAATCGCAACGCTTACATTTTTGAGTTCATATGCTTGTAAGTACTCGTTTTGTAGGCTTCTTGGCCTAGGAAAACGAATGGAACCATTTTTAAGGCGATAGCTTTAACCGTTTTCGAGAAAATAGGGAACATAGTTGCTGAATAACGTTTTTGGTTTTGGTACATAAAATCATGGGATTCAGTTGAAACATTTTTTGCATGTTCAAATTTGATCAAAACTAATATCTTAAACTTTTGGTTAGGTTTGGAGTTAAGGAAGGGTTAGAATAAAATATTTTATGAACAGACATGAAAAGTTTTTTGGGGGGGGGAGTATATTTTTATTAATATCTCGAACACGGTTGGGAAATTTTCATAAGTGGATAGAAACTATTTGAAAGCTTTCTAAATTCTCTACAGAAAAGATTCTGAAACAAGTTTTGATTAGGTGATGTCAGTCGAAGAAATAAGTGCTTAAAACTTCAAATAGGTCTGTTTAGTTCTTATGAACGGGTGTTTGTCGTTCATTTTGTAATTTTTGTCTCTTTCCCTTAGTTTTTTATTGATTTTTATTTTTGTAATTTCTTATGTTAGGAAAATGTATTTGTGTGTAAAACAGGATAGGTAAAATGAGACCAATTTTCTATTGCTAGAAATAATGAAAAATTTTGGGAACTTCGTATAATTTCTTAATATCTCGAAAACGGTTGAAAATCTTGGGAAGCGAAAGGTTACCATTCGAAAGCTTACTAAATGCTCAACAAATAATGTTCTGACGAAAGTTTTAATTAGGCGATTTCAATCGGAGAAATAAGTGCTTAAAACATTAAAGTAATTGATTTCGTTTATTCGAACGGTTTTTTTTTTGTCTGTTTTTATTCCTTGTTATTTCTTAATTGCTTATAGTTGGATAATGTATTTTACAATAAAACTGGTTTAGTACCATAACAAAACAATTTATTGTTAGAAATATAGATTTCCTGGATTCCAAGACCTTGTAACTAGCGGGACCCTTTCTAGTGTTGACCGACCATTCCAGGTAAGATCGTAAATCAAGACCATTCAAGACTGGTGGAACCAAAATAATAACTGCTTCTATTTTAATCTTGAGGCTATTCGCCAAAGTTGCGAAGCCTTATCAATAAATAAATATTTTAATCTTTCCAAATTAGACTAGGGATAAGAACGGAACCGCGCTAAGATGATGCAGTTCCTGCGAGTCGGACTTTTTAATTCTTAGGTCCGTTCATTTCAAGTTATTTGATCCCTTCTGTCAAGTAAGCTCATTGTTGTAAAGTTTTATGTGGTCGAAATAATTGACACTATTGCATTTTAGTTTTTTATTAAAAAATATAAAAAATTACTTGTTTTGCTTCTTTGCATTGAACAATAATTCCACTCATTTTCACTAGTGAAGTTCTAATTTGAAGGTAAAGTTATAGTCTCTTGAGAATTATAGATGAAATCATTCACCCAAAAATAATGCAAATGTTGTCTTGCTTTCAATGAAAAATAAAAATGACAGTGGCCTTTTGGTTTTTAGGCTTTTATAATATTTATGACATAAATAACTTATAAAATTATAGTTCTTGTCTTAAAAATAATAATTTCATTTTTTTTTATTATTAAGTATTTTGGTTGGCACATGTTTAGGAAGGTACCTAGAGTGTATTATCATCTTGTTCATCTATTGGATTTGGGCCTGGACCAATCTCTTTGGCTTCCTGCCTGACTGTTTTAAATGTTTTTCTAAGATTTTCAAACGCAGTAGCTAAATCTCCCTTTGTTTGATTGAATTCTTGGGTGACGAGTAACAATCTTCCCATTAAATAATTGAGGTTTTCCTTTACATCTGACACTCGCCCAGTAATCTCACCGACTCGACCGTCCATGCTATCCATGGTGCTTAAGCTACCATTTACATACTGTTCTGTCTGTTTCTGCAGTTTGTCGAGGGCACTGGTCGAGTCAGTAAGTTGCTTGTACATAATTCCGATTTGTCTCCAGACCTGGCTTATTTCCATCTCGATTTTCGAGCTTAGATTCGAAAGACCCCCGTTCTGATTGTCTAGTATTGTTTGAGATATGTCATTGAATCTATTGTTGACTGTGTCGTTGAGTTCTTTTCCTTGAGATTTGACGAGTTCGCCTACACCGAGAAGTATTTCTTGTACGCCATATTCGACTCTTCTCCTTGTATCTAGGACATTGTCTGCAGTTTCAATTAATACCCGTTCTACTTTAGATAATGACTGGACATCATTCGATAATTCCTCTTGGGAATTCTTGACATCTGCAAACGACCCGATCATTGAATCTTTGAGTTCCTCAATATATTTTTTTACCATTGGGAACTGGTTAGCATCTCTTATAATTTCCTGTAGTTTGACATCAATATTCATCAGTTTGTCACTAGACAGATATTCTAAACTATAACGTATTTTTGCAAGTTCTTCCTTAGTGTAATTATCGCTCTGAGGATTGTTACTTAGTACTGACGAAATTTTCTTTACATCTTCTAGGCCAGATAATATACTTTGATACCATTTTTCTTGAATTGCATACTGATTATCAACTTTATTATATAGTCCGTCAATCATGACTGCAGTAGGTAATTCAGATTTTGACTGGATTGACTGAGCTTCTAATCTTTCAACTGCTGATGTAAGAGAGTCTATTTTTGAGTTAACAATTGATTCCATTTTTTCAAGTTGGTCTTTGCTGAGCATAAGTTCAGTTGTCGGAGACTGTTTGTTTAACATTCCTTCAACATTAGACATCCAGGATTGTAAAGGAACTGTATCCATTGTATATGAGCCTTTCTGCCTCTCGTCCTGTAACAAAATAGTTCTTGTTGTATAAATAAGTATTGTTAATTATCAAATTGTATAATACAAAAATCATAAATCACAAAAATTGGGAGTTTGTCTAGTAAACAATTGTTTGTCTCTAAAAGCAATATTTTAACCTTAAAATTAAATATATTGGTAAGAACTAACTGATAAATATCTAAGAATAATACAAAATGATATATAGAATTGGCGAATAAGGCGGTAGGTCAATAAAATTACGCCACACACTTTTTATTTCTCTTCCCTACATGTTTCACACCATTTTGGCGCCTCTTCAGGGGAACATACTTAAAACATAAATTCAGCCTCAACTTGAGGAGTAGAACCTTCCACTAGCACGGCCTTGTCTAGACTGGTCATTGACTGAACGAATCCAATATGGCGTCAAATAGTCAGCTGATCAATAATCCATCTGTCATATCTTTAAAATTGATTTTAATTTCCAGATGAAATATAGTCCTATAACATATTTTTTTTTGCAATTTAGATGGAAAAATATATTGGCAAACTTTAAAAATAATGAATTGAGAAAGGGGTGGAGCTTTTGGAAATGTGTTCCTCTTTCAGGGAAAGGTGTTTTTTATCAAAAGTAGTAGGAAAAGGTAGGAATACTGGCACGGGTAGAGAAACATCATGAGTAACAGTGGATGAAGAATATGGAAGGTTGCAGACTAAACATTTTGTCTCTGGAAAGGCTTGGACTTTTACCTGTTGCTGCAACTGCACCTCAATCTTATTCACCCTGTCATCAATCCTATTGAGTATGGCTGCCATGTTTGCAATGGCCGAGTCCTGAGCTCGCTCCCTGCTGTCCAGACCACCAAGAGCCTTCTTTAACTGATCACCCAGCTGCCTCTCTCGCATTTCATGTCGTTCCAGCTTTTGTGTTGTAGTCTGCAGGAGATGTACTAAAGAAATTATGGCGTCACGAATGTCTTCATGTCTAAACAAAAAAAATAAAAATAAAAAAGAGCTCTTTCTTTGACGATTTAAATGTTTTTGAGGTTTAATCGGACCCCACCTGAGAGATTATATCTTCAATGATATAACATAATATAATCTATAGAAAATTTAATAAATCGTAATTGCTTACGTCACTCCACTCCGCCTTTCGGGTGCTGCTTGGTAGATTGGTACCATTAGCAGAAGTACAAAGCACCAAATGCTCATCTTTCCTTAAAATGACTGAAAATAAATACATAAATAAATAACACAGTATATGAATGAATATATACGTTTTATCTATATTGAATCAATCAATATATTCCTAACTAAAAAAATGAAATTATTTCAAGTCACGATATATTGCCTGCATTTAATATTTTTCCAAATACTCCTACGCGATTTCTTTGAGTTTTTAGTCACTTATGGAAATGTATTAGATCTCTTATCTAATTGAGAGCTATCATAGGGGGTTGAAATCTATAATTGTTATTCAAGAACTCATGAAACCTTTTTTTGTAGCAATAAATCATGCTTGAGTTTTGAATAATAATCAATTTTCAAGGTTCATTTATTTCATTGAAAATAATTAGTAACTGAATAGTTTTCAATAATGGATGATGTTTAGTTTAGAAGCTATTACATAAAACATATTTTCAGATTTCCTCGCCAGATTATTTATTTATTTTTTCCCCCTTTATAATTCCTTTATTTTAACTTTTTATTTATTTATTTTTTTTTTTTTTTTACGGCGCATCTACATCTAGGTCATTAGCGCCGACATCCAGGCAGTCCAGGCAACGAATGCTTGAAAACAGCTATAGGTGGAAATTTTTGGAACACAATTTTTGACTTTGTAACTTTGTTTGGGCTGGATAGGAGGTGAACATATCAAAAGTCCTCGCCCCTAGCCTTTAAGCCGGGGGGGGGGGGGGTTTAGAAGGTCCCATTTTTCGGGTTTTCACTTATACTCGGAAACCCTGCGTCCTAGCGACATGACTATTCTATAACAAATGAAAGCTGATTAAATTTCCTACAAGTTCTATTCAATAAAGTTTTTCGAGATATCTTTAGTTTTCGAAATATCCGCTCTTGAAAGTCTGTCATTTTGGGGAAAAACACTTTTGCCGCATATTTTTCCCCCGTTTTGACCGGATAACTCTTCAACGATGTACCAAAATAATAAATAACAGTTATAGGGTTGTAGAGTATTGGATTCCCCTCAATAATATATATTACTTTGCTATTTTATGTATTTTCCTTCAAACGTAAAAATAATTTCAGTGTTCATCATGAAATCTGAAATGTAGCGACTAACAGCCCAGGAAACTAAGAGTTATAGGTGGAAATGTTTAGAACACAATTTTTAACTTCATAACTTTGTTTCGGCTAGTTAGGTGGTCAACATATCAAAAGTCCTCACCCGTTGCCTTTGAGCCGGGGGGGAGGGGGGGTTTAGAAGGTCTCATTTTTCGGGTTTTCACTTATATCTCGGAAACCCTGCGTTCTAGCGACATGACCATTTTATAACAAATGAAAGCTTATTAAATGTCCTACAAGTTCTAGTCAATGAAGTTTTTCGAGATACCTTTAGTTTTCAAAATATCCGCTCTTGAAAGTCTGTCATTTTGAGAAAAAAAAACACACTTTTTTCTATTCTCGACCGGATATCTCTTCAACGATGGACCCAAAAAATAAATGTCGGTTATGGGGTTGTAGAGCATTCCATTCGCTCCAATAATATATATAACTTTACTATTTTATGTATTTTCCTTCAACTATGAAAACAGTTTTAGTGTTCATCGTGATATCAACAACTGTCGACCACTGAACCGTTCAATTTCTCACCATTTCCAGTAATGTATTGTCCAAAATATACTCCATTATGTAAATATAGGTAGTACTGGAAGTATAAATAGTACGAAATATATAATTTTGGGCCTCTGACCAGTTATTCACACTCAATTATATAACATCTTGACCATTATATTGGCAATGGTTTTGTTAAGACCAAGTGAGTGCGTATATAACGTTTGAAAGAAAATACCTAAAATAGTATTGTAATATATAGTATTGAAGCTAATGGAATGCTCTACAAACTCATAACCGACATTTATTTTTTGGGTGCATCGTTGAAGAGATATCTTGTCGAGAATAGAAAAAAGTGTGTTTTTTCCCAAAATGACAGACTTTCAAGAGCGGATATTTTGAGAACTAAAGATATCTCGAAAAACTTCATTGAATAGAACTTGTAGGAAATTTAATAAGCTTTCATTTGTTATAGAATGGTCATGTCGCTAGGACGCAGGGTTTCCGAGATATAAGTGAAACCCCGAAAAATGGGACCTTCTAAACCCTTCCTCCCCCCCCCCCGGCTCAAAGGCAACGGGTTAGGACTTTTGATATGTTGACCACCTAACTAGCCGAAACAAAGTTATGAAGTTAAAAATTGTGTTCCAGACATTTCCACCTATAACTCTCAGTTTCCTGGGCTGTTAGTCGCTACATTTCAGATTTCACGATGAACACTGAAATTATTTTTACGTTTGAAGGAAAATACATAAAATAGCAAAGTAATATATATTATTGAAGGGAATGCAATACTCTACAACCCTATAACCGTTATTTATTATTTTGGTACATCGTTGAAGAGTTATCCGGTCAAAACGGGGGAAAAATATGCGGCAAAAGTGTTTTTCCCCAAAATGACAGACTTTCAAGAGCGGATATTTCGAAAACTAAAGATATCTCGAAAAACTTTATTGAATAGAACTTGTAGAAAATTTAATCAGCTTTCATTTGTTATAGAATAGTCATGTCGCTAGGACACAGGGTTTTCGAGATATAAGTGAAAACCCGAAAAATGGGACCTTCTAAACCCCCCCTCCCCCCCGGCTTAAAGGCTAGGGGCGAGGACTTTTGATATGTTCACCTCCTATCCAGCCCAAACAAAGTTACGAAGTCAAAAATTGTGTTCCAAAAATTTCCATCTATAACTGTTCGTTGCCTGGTCTGAGGGTGCAGCGAGGAATTTTCCAAGCGAGCCCTGAGATGAGAAAATTTCTGCCGGAGGTGGGAATCGAACCCACCATCTCCCACTTATGAATCTGAGGCGCTAGCCACTAGACCACGGGAGACCCCAATTCCTTTATTGTAAATTATTCGGTGTATATTTGATATATTTTTGTAATGTGATGAATTGTATAAGCTTTCCATTATCATTCATGTTAGAAGAAAGTTCAGATTCGGTTGTAAGGAGCAGACACCAAGGTTACAGATGAATAGTATTGGATATGGATTTTGACACATTTGGGTTATTTGCGCCTTCTAGTATATCGTTTAAAAAGGTTTGGGTTCTGTATTACAAATTTTTGACTTAATTAGATTTTGAGATGTCTTTGAGTTTGTGGGATAGGTGTAGTTCTTTGTGCTGTGTGTAATGATGTTATGTTCTTTATACTATTGTATATCGCTACTATATTATTGCATAAAATAATTGATTATCACAGATTATTATAATTATTGTCTTATAACCAGCTATAACAATTATAATTTAAACCAAGACTAATTATAATCTTGTCTTAAACTTGGAAAATTATTGTATTTTAAAACTTACAATTTAATATAATTATTGTCTAAGACAATTATTTCTAGAGCCCGGAAGATAGGCATTTTTTTTTGGTTAAAATAGGCAGGCAAAAAGGCACTTGAAATACTGAAAATAGGCAGTATTGTAATTAAAATAGGCATTTATTAGGAGTGAAGGCAAAGAGGAATCTCACTCATTATTAATGAAAATATGTATTTTAAATACTCATTCATTTCTTTATTATCAATTTATCACAGAATTAGTGTACTTACTCTTACTTTCCCTTGTTACAAGCAACAACAAGATGCTTTTTCAAAGTATCAACTCTCATAGACCTTCTAAGAAAAAATGTTTTTCATTATGGAAAAACTTCCTCTGCATTATCTTATAATTTCTAAATCCGGAATACCAGGTAAGTACACCATTGTCACAGCAAAAGGGGTGTGAGGAAGGAGACGTACTTCTCTCTTTCCTGCTATTCATTATGCTTGTGCATTCCTTCTACCAAGGAAGGCTCTGTTATTTACAGAGGGTCAATCCACGGGTTGGGAAAATAGGCTTTCGAATTGATATTTGTGCCGGCAAAATGTAATTTAATTTGTGAAACCTTTTTTGTTTTCGACGAACTGAAATTCGAAATTCGTTATGTGCTTTTTAAAATGTTTAAATCGCAGAAAAAAATTGCATAACGAGCAAAAAAGGCAAAAAAAGGCTTTAAACCTTAAAATAGGCAAAAAAGGCAAAATAAAAATTGTCTCTACACTTCCTAAATGCACGGAAACATATTTATTTCTATCTGATTCTTCAATATATCCATTCAGATAAAAAAGGCATTTTGCCTAACTTCCGGGCTCTACTAATTACAATCGTCTTAAACTTAGGATGAGATTTTATAATTAATACTAATTTGATTTTTTTAAATTATTTCATAATTAATCTATTATTTTTTTTTTTAAATTATTTAATAATTAATCTATTTTTTTTAATTATTACTTATTAATTAATTTTTTTTTATTTCTTATTTTTATCCTGCATATTTTCTGGAGGAGGTTTGCATCCTTAACGAATGGCATTAAGAGAGGGATTATTTTGGTTGAATCACAGAGTACTTCCTTTAATGATCATTGCAGATTTTCAACAGGCTTTTTCAACAGGATTTTCTTCAAATATATTGGTTGCATTTTGGAGGATCTTCTATTGTAATAAGGTGAGAATTGGTTAAGCGAGTGTGTCCGATTCGTAAACGGCTTAGTGCTGTTTTATGTCTTTTGATTTCTTGATATGCTGTTTTCCATGTTTTTGGAGTGGTTTTGATAGTTTGTAGTTTGTAATTGGTGACCTCTGACCAATTTTTGTCCATTCATCTGAAGCTTGTTTTTTAACTCAGGAATATACTTCTGATTTGGTTATGATTGTAGTAAGTTCTATCTCAGATAGCATGGGCATATATAAGGGGGGGGGGCTGCAGCCCCCCCCCCCGAAATTTTGATTTGATCGTTAAAAATTTCATAAAACCCTTAAAAATAAATTAAATAAGATCATTTAGTTCATAAAACATATTTTATTTTGGGTGTAATAGCGTTTAAGTTGGCTAAAACTCTTCCAAGATCTAAATAGTTAGTATTCCATACACCGGAAATGATCTCAGCCCCCTCCGAAATTATTTTCTACTAGATGTTACCCGGCGTGCCATGCTACACCTACTTTCTGCATTTAGAAAAGCCTAAATAAATTAGAAACCAAATAAGTATTATTCAAATCTAATAACACGAATCTGTAACTGTTTCGAACCAATAAACGTATCAAGACATACATGTATGCCAAGTTTGGTAAAAATCGGTCTAACGGTGTGGATTTTTGTTTTAAAAAAATCATACAGACAGCAGCTGGTAGACGTTTTTGACCTGGTCTATGACAATCCCCTGATCAAGACCAACCTGTGTGCCCAGTTTGATCAAAATCTGTCAAACGGTGTGGGTTTGTATAAAGAACAAACATTCAGACAGACAGATGGTAGCCGTTCTGACCTAGCCTATGGCAATCGCCGTACCAAGATCTACCTGTGTTCCAACTTAGGTCAAAATCGGTCGAACTGTGTGGATTTTTATAGGAAACAAACATACAGACAGACAGCTGGTAGACGTTTTTGACTTAGCCTACGACACTCCCCAGATTAAGATCTACTGTGTACCGAGTTTAGTCAAAATCGGATGAACGGTGTGGATTTGTATAAGGGACAAACATACAGGCAGACAGCTGGTAGATGTTTTTGACTTAGCCTACGACACTCCTCAGATTAAGATCTACATGTGTACCGAGTTTAGTAAAAATCGGACGAACGGTGTGGATTTGTATAAGGGACAAACATACAGACAGACAGCTGGTAGACGTTTTTGACTTAGCCTACGACACTCCTCAGATTAAGATCCACATGTGTACCGAGTTTAGTCAAAATCGGACGAACGATGTGGATTTGTATAAGGGACAAACATACAAACAGACAGCTGGCAGATTTTTTTGACCTAGCCTAGGAGATTTCTCGTATCAAGAGCTTCCATTATTCCAAGTTTGGTCAAAATCGGTCAAACGGTGTGGATTTGTATAAGGAACAAACAAACAGAAAAACAGACAGACACGTGATTTTTATATATATAGATAGATATACGCCCATGTCAGATAGGGCTGCTTCCTTTGCTGCTTGGTCTGCAATTTCATTGTGGGTAATCCCAATGTGCGATGGAATCCAGAATAGTTCTACTTCTTTTCCAATGGATTTTAGAGTGTTGAAGTAGTTGTGGATTCTATTTATTAGGTGGTTGTCGGTATATAGGTTCCGTATTCCATATATTGCAGATAGTGGATGGGTAGCTAATGATTTGATACAGAGCGTTCCAAATAGCTGATAGTTCTACTCTGTAGATACTGCAGTATTCCTGTAGTTTGTACTTGTATGGTTCTTCGGGGAATATTACTGCGGAGCCTATATTTTTGCCAATCTTCATCAAGAGAAGAAGATGGCTGAGCTATATGCTGAGCTCACAGATGGTTGAGAAGGCCTGAGAATAGCAGATGGTTGGGAAGGCATCATTGTAATTAAAGCAAAAGAATAGCAATAATTTTTATTTATACATACATACATTTTAACAGGGGATTTTTTTGGTATCTAGTAGGTAAGACATATAAAGATTTGGAGAAATTTTACAAAATTCCTTTCATGAAAAAATAATAAGAACAAAGTATGAAAAGACAATTTTTTTGAAAATAAGCTTTGAATTTTCAAAGTAGAAAGGCAGTTAATTCCTTCTAAAGATGAATGAAAAACAGCTCCATTCATTTACTCAAAGGAAGAATTAATTGAACTTTGACCCTCTTGATTGTTAGGCAGATACACTCAACAACTCACCATGAAACGTGATTAGTTTCTTACTTTTACAGTGGTCATAAAATAATTAAGCTAGTTTAAAGGACAACTTCTTTATTAGTGTTTGAATTGAATGTAATTTTTTTTTAGAGGTGCAATCATTCAAAGAGACCTCATAAAAATATAAGGCATAACTCATCCTGGTTCTTATAATTATTATGTTGATCATTGGGTGATGTATGAAAATATATCTTCTTTAAAGTTGTATTTCAAATAAAAAAACACATTTTAGATAGTTTAAAAGAATAACATAAGACTGGGATCATGATATCTCCCAAAGGGATTAAATAATATCTACTTGGCATATAGTAAAAAATCGCATGTTTCAGTATTCATACATATATCACGAAAATAAAAGCTATAAATTGCTGGTCGCACACTAGCGTGCTCAAAAATGGTCCAATTTCATGACATTTGTTACAAAAATATTTTGTTTACGACAAAAAAAACGTTCTTTAGGAACACTATTATTTCGTAGATTTTACAGATTTGCCTTAATGGCGAACCATTTTCAAGGCCTCATCTATAACCATTTTCGAGAAAAGTGGGGAACAGCTAGACATTTTTGAATATTCTTTTAAAATATAAATAAATTGGAAATAAATTCGGAAATAGTGGTAAGTGTAAGTCATGTACTCGAAACCTTAATACATTTCATACAAAAACGGTTCATTTAACACTCTGTTCCAAGGGTAATGGGTTCGATTCCCATTATGGGGTGATGGATTTTCTTTAGAAAAAAGGAAAGGCATCAGTCCTATCCAGGCTAGAAAAGGGTGGTAACCTATAGATAACCCGTTCTAAAATTCGTACTTAATAATAATGGACATTAAAAATTAAATAAAACGGTTCTTATGCAATTTTTGATGAAATATTCACGAATGATCCCATTTGAGAAAAAGTCCGTCTCGCAGGACTGCATCATCTTAGCGCGGTTCCGTTCATATCCCTAGTCTAATTTGGAAAGATTAAAATAGAAGCAGTTATTATTTTGGTTCCACCAGTCTTTTTTTTTAATTAATTATTATAATGGCGTGTCAACCCTTAAGGTCACTAACGCCATTCCTGTGAGTAGTAAAGTCTTGAAAGGTCATGATTTACAATCTTACCTGGAAGGGTCGGCAACACTAGAAACGGACCTGCTAGTGACAAGGTCTTGGAATCCTGGAAATCTATATTTCTAACAATAAATTGTTTTTGTTATTTTACTTAACCAGTTTTATTGTCAAATACATTATCCAACAATAAGCAATTAAAAAATAACAAGGAATAAAAAACAGACAAAAAGAACAGTTCGAATAAGCGAAATCAATTACTTTAAAGTTTTAAGCTCTTATTTCTCCGATTGACATCGCCTAATCAAAACTTTCATTAGAACCTTTTTTTAGAGCATTTAATAAGCTTTCTAATGGTATTCTTCCGTTTACCAAGATTCTCAAACTTTTTCGAGATATTAAGGAAAGTATACAAAGTTACCAAAACTTTTTATGTCTGTTAATAAAATATTTTATTCTAACCCTTCCTAAACTCCAAACGTAACAAAAATTTCAACATATTAGTTTTAATGAAAGTAGAACACGCAGAAAATGTTTCAACTGAATCCCATGATTCTAAGTACCCAAACCAAAAACGGTATTCAAAAACTATTTTTCCAATTTTCTCGAAAACAGTTAAAGCTATCGCCTTGAAAATGGTTTCATTCGTTTTCCTAGCCCAAGAAGCCTATAAAAAGAGTACTTACAAGCTTATGAACTCAAAAACGTAAGCGCTCCGATTTTTTTTGCGCGAATTTCGCCCCAAACGCCATCTTCCAGTGGGCGGATTCTGCTGGTTAACGAACTTGACCTTTCAAATTGGACGACTGATTTTTGTACCAAATTTCATCAAAATCGGACCATCAGGGAAGCCAGAAATGAGCGAACAGACAAATATATATATATATATATATATATATATATATATATATATATATATATATATATAAATAAATATATATATATATATATATATACCCAAATTTGAACCACCGTTATTTTCGGTCTCTAGGGGTTCTGAAACGCGAAATTTTCTAGTCGGCACTTTCGGATAGTTTCATTGTATCAACATTATAAGCGGGGTTCCTCCCTATGGGGGAGGGAGGAACCGCGCTAACAACCTTATAAGCGGGGTTCCTCCCTATGGGGGAGGGAGGAACCGCGCTAAAAACTTTGCTTAAAATTGTCGGTTTCGTTTTTTCGAAAGATTTTTTACTCTCTCTACTTAATTTTAATTGTTTCAGTTAAAAACGATACGTTAATGAAGAGCACGTTTGTTTGTGATATCGGAAGTCAAGGAGGCGTAGCAAATAATTTTTGCTTAGAGTTTCCTGTACATTGTAATGCGTGAATCTCATTTTTCATTAGAAAAGAGTGTGGGTTTTCCCAAAATGACACACTTTCAAAAGCGGATATTTCGAAAACTAAAGATATCTCGAAAAACTTTATTGAATAGAACTTGTAGCATATTTAATCAGCTTTCATTTGTTATAGAATGGTCATACCGCTAGGACGCAGGCCTTCCGAGATATAAGTGAAAACCCGAAAAATGGGACCTTCCAAACCCCCCTCCCCCCTGGCACAAAGCTACGGGCGAGGACTTTTGATATGTTCACCTCGTATCCAGCCCAAACAAAGTTACGAAGCCCAAAATTGTGTTACGAAAATTTCAATCTATAAATCTTAGTTGCCTGGACTATTAGTCGCTACATTTCAGATTTCACGATGAACACTGAAATTATTTTTAAGTTTGAAGAAAAATACATAAAATAGCAAAGTAATATATATTATTGAAGGGAATGCAATACTCTACAACCCTATAACCGTTATTTATTTTTTGGGTTCATCGTTGAAGAGTTATCCGGTCAAAACGGGGAAAAAATATGCGGCAAAAGTGTTTTTCCCCAAAATGACAGACTTTCAAGAGTGGATATTTCGAAAACTAATGATATCTCGAAAAACTTTATTGAATAGAACTTATAGGAAATTTAATCAGCTTTCATTTGTTACAGATTATTCATGTCGCTAGGACGTAGGGTTTCCGAGATATAAGTGAAAACCCGAAAAATGGGACCTTCTAAGCCCCCCTCCCCCCGGCACAAAGGCTACGGGCGAGGACTTTTGATATGTTCACCTCCTATCCAGCCCAAACAAAGTTACGAAGTCCAAAATTGTGTTCCAAAAATTTCAATCTATAGCTGTTTTTAGCACTATTACCCTGGAACAGCAACATTGCAACCCCAACTTCTAACATACTCAGTAATTTGTTGCTAATTTGTTACACTATTTTCAAATTTGTTGCTCCGGCCGTTTCCGAGAAAACGTGGCTGTGCTACCGTAATATTACGCCAGCACAGCCACGTTTTCTCGGAAACGGCTAGAGCGACAAATTCGTGATTGGTGTCATTCTAGAGCAACAAATTAGCAACAAATTCTGGTACCAATCTGAATTTCGTCAGACAATTAGATCAAAAGTTACGGGGGTGGCTGTGCTGGCGTAATATTACGGTAGCACAGCCACGTTTTCTCGGAAACGGCCGGAGCAACAAATTTGAAAATAGTGTAACAAATTAGCAACAAATTACTGAGTATGTTAGAAGTTGGGGTTGCAATGTTGCTGTTCCAGCGTAATAGAGCTGCTGTTTTTAAGCATTCGTTGCCTGGACACTAGGGATAAGAACGGAAATGCGGCTTAGATTACGCATTTCCTGTCCGTTGGACTTTTTTTTAGTGAGCGGAGGTGTTAAATCTAGTTCAAAATCGTCCCAAAAATCCTTTGGAAAAATTCTCTTTTTGTGTGGATCTATTCAAGGGATGGTTTGGGAATTATTTTCTGCCTGTATTGTGGTTTGATACTGCAAATCCTTCCGATAATGTTTAATTGGTCATAATGTTCCCAGTATATTTCCAATGCCAATTCATGATCGGCATTAAACATTTTACACCGTATTGCTATTAACCATATTGCTTAACTTGGTATTGTTACAAAATTATTTCCAATATCTTTGCATATAAATTAATTTTATTGAAGAATGTCGTGATGAACTACGATGCTGCAATTTATGAAAATTACATCAAATAATTCCATAGTGCAATAGTATAATGATGAAAACTAATGGAATCTGCGTTATCCATGAATGTTATCAGACTCGATAGGACTACTCGTTTATATGCTCTCGTTATCTATAAATAAACCTATTAATCGACATTGACAATCAGTTAGGCAGCTCCTGGCTTCAGCGCTATTTTGTGCAAGAACGAACTCAGAGATTTCATCTTTGTAAGTTTACACTATTTTAGCCCGAGTGGTTCTGTTTGGTGCCAACAGCCGTCAACACAAATACTCATTTAGATCTTGCTTCTTAGTGCACGGTCAATGCCGTCCTCTAAGGCCATAGATCAATGTCAAGACCCATAGTTTCCCAAGAAATTGAAATTGAGTTTGACTATACTGATCCACGAAAGATACTTCAGAGCGGTTGTCGACGAACGAAAAACTCTGCATTTTTTTTTGTCATCTAACCTCCTTGATGTCATTTGAATTTCTAAACAAATCCCCTCTTTCAAATATATGCCGTTAGAAGTTTCTGTCTAATATGTCTGTTATATATATATACATATACGAGTATGTATTAAATACTAGCTGTGCCCGCGAATTCGTCCGCGTGGATAGCGACTTAGGGCAGCATTTTTTGATATATCTCTTGGTTTATTTTGGATTATTCACGCCGTCGTATGGGCGTATAACAAAAAATCTCCTTTAGAGTAATGCTTCTCTATACACGATATAGATTATATAGCTTGGATTGCTAAAACGTGAGAGAGCCACTAAGGTGACCCCTTAAGGATTGTTAAACGTTAGTGTGTATAGAGGTTCTGACAGTCAGCAATCATACAGACAAAAATTCTAAAAATGATTGTTTTGGGTACTATAACGTAAATAAAGGCCCCCAATATTATTTTCCCCCCAAATCTTCCATGTACAAACAGCGATCCGTTAGAATTTTATTATATGCATAGATAAGTAGATTACGGTTGGTAGTGGCAAGTTGGTCATTTGGGTTCAGAGCAAACCCCCTCCTAATGAACCGATTTAGTTTATTTTTACAACGCATTTTAGCGCGGTTACTCCCTATCTCCATAGGGAGAACCCGCTTATGAGATTGACCTCACGACGCAATCCGGAAGTGCCGACTAGAAACTTTCACTTTCCGGCCCTATAGATCACGAAAATATAGGTGGCTCAAATTTGTATATATATATATATATATATATATATATATATATATATATATATTTATATATTTATAAATATATATATATTTATATATTTATATATATATTTATATATTTATATATATATATATTTATTTATATATATGCTTGTCTGTTAACGCTCTAGCAAGTTCAAAAATGGCCCGATTTTGATGAAATTTGGTACAAAAATCTGTCTTCTAATTTGAAAGCTCAAGTTCGTTAACCAGCAGAATTCGCCCACGGGAAGATAGTGTTTGGGGCGAAATTCGCGCAAAAAAAATCGTAACGCTTACGTTTTTGAGTTTCTATGCTTGCAGGTACTTGTTTTATAAGTTTCTTAACATAGGAAAACGAATGAAACCATTTTTGAGGCGAGACCTGTAACCGTTTTTGAGAAAAGTGGAATCAATGTTTTTGTAAGTCATTATTTTTTTGTGGGTACATAATTGAAATATTTTTTACGTATTGGAAATTAATCCCAACTAAGATTTTTAAATTTTGGTTATATTTGGAGTTAAGGAAGTATGCGAAAAAAATATTTTATTAATAGACATGAAACGTTTTCGGGTCTTCATACATTTTTCGTAAATATCTCGATAACGGTTGGGAAATCGTAGTAAGTGGAAGGTGACCATTCGAGTGCTTACTAAATTCTTTACAAAAAAGGTTCTGAAGCATTATTCGATGGGACAACGTCAATCAGAGATATAAGCGCTTAAAACATAAAAAGTGTTTGTTTTGTTGTTTTGAAAGGGTTTTTCTATTTGTTTATCTCACTTTTTAATTGGTTGTTTTTTTTTGTTTTAAATTGCATTTATCAATAAAATTAGTATTGTAGTAAAAGAAGCTAAGAAACGGTAAAAGGTATAGGTAATACGTTTGGAATAGCTGTGGAAATCAAGATGGCTTTGGCTAACCATGATGGCGTATACATAGGTTTGTTTTGAATTCTCCTATCTATATAACCTTCCTCCTGCTACAACTGAAGTTATCATTATTTCTTATTTTATAGAAAGATTTAACCCACGAGAGAATGAACTTTTACAGTTGATGATATTTACAGTTGATTATTACAGTGAAACGAATTGGCTAGTAAAACAAGGAACTTAAAATGACAACGAATTTTCGGTTGTTTCGAATAGAGCCTGCTGAGCAGTATTCGCAGAGTGAGTACTTTTTTAGTACATAATTGTATTGACTTATTCAGCCTTCCTCAAGAATGAGGATTAAGAATTATCCGCTTCTGTGTAAGTTGGCTACTGTCAGTTTCCTGTTATTTGTTATGCCTAATCTACTCCACTTCTTCGAGATATACGGAACCGCGCTAAGATGACGCAGTTCCTGCGAGTCGGACTTTTTCTAATCCCCCCCCCCAACTGCAAGACTAATAATAAGGTTAAATTAGCTGCTTCAGCCCCTGGTACACTACGATCAAATATCACAACAACTGTAGCTCAAAATCCTGTTCAACAGTAGTCAGTAAAAGAGAAAGAATACTTTGATAAAGTTCAAATTTCTAGTTAAGACATGAAATGCAGAGCGTGACAGCGACGACAGAAGGCTCCAGGATAAGAACTTACACTTCGGATGATGGATTAGGCTGTCATGAAAGGCTTATCTCAGCCTCCACGTGGACATGATATAAAGCTACAGTCTGATAGTCAGAAATAGTTTTCTGGACAGATGTCCGGCTCCCTCTGCATTTCTATTTTTGAAACACTTTTTATAGAGTTTTTTCCTTTCATGCACGATGCGACCGCCATTGTTTAGTCAGCCAAGATCGTTAAAGCAGTAATTTAGACATACTTAGGTATACTTCCCTTGTTGGTTTGTTTCTAAAGCCTATTTTAGCACTTTCCTCCGAAGGAAAGTAGCTATTGAGGTTGCACTCATGGTGGAATTTTTGAAACATTTCTTCGAATGTTTATCGATCCTACCTAGTAGACACCGAAAATTACCCCCGTTCAAATATATAGATATATATATATATATATATATATATATATATATATATATATATATATATATATATATATATGCATTTATAGTTATATATGTATCGGTTAACACGATACAGGCCAGAGTTTTTGTTTTTTCGCCACGAAACATGGAATGTAGTATTCACCCAGCAAACGATTGAACGAGTTCGTTAACCAACAAAACAAAATCGGTCCATCTGGAGGGGGGTTTACTCCGGAGCCAAAGTAGTTATTTGCCAATACCAGCCATAAATTTTTATATATTTCAATGAAACTCGGTATTCGTTGTAGTCAACTGAAGAGAAAAATTTGTTATAAAAATAAACTAAATCGGTTGAATAGAAGGGAGGGTTTTCTCCGGACAGAAATTACTAATTTCGTTACACCGGTCGTAATTCCTGTTGTATTGTTACGAAACTCTTTATACGTCCTGGATATCTAATATGAATGACGTGTTGTAAAAATTAACTAAATCGGTCTATCGGAAGGGGGTGTGTGTTACTTTGTACTATGTTTGAATTGAATTCTGCCGTCAAACGTAGGTTCGCGAATCTCATGCAAGATCAATAGATCAAAATGTGAAGGTTTGTGTATTTATTACGTAGTGTAGTACCCCGCATACACAAAACTCTGGAAGGAAATTAATTACAAAATTAATATTTGAAACAGCTGCTCATAAAAAATGCAAAAGAATAGAACAATTTATGTTATTATTTTATTTATCTATATAGGTTATTTTAAGCAAATTATTCAGGAATGCACTCGACACTACCCAATTCTGAGGAAAGTGCTTAGTTAGGCAGCTCCTGCGTGACTGACTTCTTATTTTATCATATAGTATTTATAAATAATACTTTGTGTAAATATAGTTTCTGTAAGTTTGACGTTTAATCCTATTAAAGATATCATATGGTTTAGTAATAATGTGTTTTGAAGGGTCTTCTCCAGTAGTCCAGTGGCTATCACTTTGGATTCTCATGCGGGAGGTGATGGTTTGAGTACCGACTGGAGCAGGTTGAGTTATTTTTTCTATGGACCCGTTAAAGGCATCCTTTCCTCCACCATGGGTGTTTGGCAACCTATAGATAGCCCGGCTAACGTCCTAAATGCAAATGCGTCTTAAAAGAAAAAAAAAAAAAGAAGAAAAGTCCCGAAGAGAATAAGTAACCACTAGGATATTTTCATTTAACTGATACCTAAGGGTTGAACTTTGCAAAAAGAGGACGAACAGACAAATATACCTATACCTATATATAAATAAATATTAAATATATATATATATATATATATATATATATATATATATATATATCCAGCAGAATAGGGTTGTACTCATTTCACCACACTGTATTCACGTGACCCCATCTTACGGTACTGTTTTCATACTCAGAATAGGACACTGTCCTTTAAGGCACACCTATACAAGAAGTGCTACATGCATATGGGCTCTCTTGGGATCGTAAAGCCCGAACACATCCTCCAGTCCTTTTCGGCATAACAGGAGACGAGACGGCAAATTTGGTCTAGCCAAACAGAGTTGGATGTTAAGCTCTACTGAAGCCAAAAGGTTATCGAAAAGACTTTCAAATGCATATCTATAACTCATTGTCTGAACACATGAGAGAACTAGGCTCGAGAAGAAGTAGAGCCGAGAGATCACCTAAGTTAAGCAACGTCAGGCCTGGCTGGTACTTGGATGGGCAAAAACTATATGGCCGTCAGCATTATTAAATGGAGGTAAAGTGTAGATAGCCCGACGCTAAAATCCCAGATGTTGATACACGCAAAAAACAAAAACAAAAAAAAAACCAGGTTACTAAGTGTAATCTTTATTTTATAAATATCAACAGCTTGTTGAGTAGGTACTTATTCTGTTTTAGCGGTAAATTAACGATTAAGTGATTTAGTGAAAAATTAGAATTTGTTCTTCTTTCCCCGTTTAATCGCGGCTACGCGCGCTTCCACTGTAGATGTGGCTACATTACTTGACACTTCCAAGTAAACAGGCTACTAAGTAAACATATTATTTTGGAACTTTATACTCTTGTTGATAAAAGTTTTTAATTTATACTTGCAGTGATTAGTGTTGTTGGCCTCTATGTAGTTGTTTACATATGAAGCTTATCAGAACGCTGAGTTCAAGGTTTAGGCTACAAGAAGCCTCATTCATGGCAACAGTTCGCGGTTCAAGCAGTCGCATTCACGGTTTGTTTATTCTTCGAAACCCTTCAGCTCGGTCTTATCTCTTGGGATATTATTGCGTAATCAGAAAGAGATTAAAAGCATATGGGCAGGGAGCCATCTGGATTTTCTTTTCGTAATCCTGGGTTGAAACAAACCTGGATTCAGGGCGTCCCTTTAATCTCCCTCACTTAACCCAAACAGATATGGATTTGAAAACAAAAATTGAATTATAAAGGCTAAGTGAATTTGGAGGACGCAAATAGTTGGTTTTTACACAAATGACTCCAGAATAGGATTTCTCTGTTCTGATATGGAAATGCTTTTTACTAATTTTTATCCGACCAGGTCGGATAAAAACGGGTACTTTTATGCATCCAGAAATAATTTTTTTACCCTCCAAAATATCGTTCTTATACACTAAAAAATATTTATATTTGGAACTAAATAACTACTTTATCATTCAAATAGAAATTGGAGCAATTTTATTCACGTAGCTGTTTAGGAAAAAAACAAAAACATTTTGGGACCCAGTTTTGTCCGACTTTCACCTATATACTATTCCCATAGCAAACTATTGAACGAGTTCGTTAACCATCAAAATCGATCCATCTGTGGGGGGGGGGGGTAAAGTAGTTATTATTTATTTTTATTTTATTTTTATTTTTTTTAACGGCGCATCAACTATTTGGCTATTAGTGCCGGGAAACTAGTTATCATTGTTATATTTCACCGAAACGTAGGATTTGTCTTGGGCATCTAGTGAGAAAGAAGATAGGTGAAAATGAACTAAATCGGTCTTTTGGAAGGGGGGTTTACTTTGTACTATGGTTGCCAAAGCTGCCACGAGGAGCGCCTTTTTTTTTATATAATTTATATGGGCTGTAGACGTCTGACTTCTACCACTAGAGGTGCTGCATCACTTTCCTGTGTTATTATTGTAGGCTTTTATTATTGCTCAAGATCAATAGACAAAAATATGAAGTTTTTGGGTATTTATTAAGTATTGTACCACGTATACAAAAAACTCTGGAAGTAAATTATTTACAGAGCAGAACTGTTCATGTTTTTATTTTATTTAGATAGGTTATTTTTAGTGAATTGTTTAGAAATGCAGTCTACACTACTCAAATTCTGAGGAAAGTGCTTAGTTATGCAGCTCCTGCAAATCAGTCTGCTTCAAATCATGAGTCGACTTATCGTTTTCAAAAGAAAAAAAAGCTAATTGGACTCAAAATAGATTTGATTGATTCATTGGTGATTCGAATCGTTCTTCAAATATTTAGTCGTTCTTTTGTGTTTCTTTTAATGTCACAAAATAAAGATTTACGACTGTCGTTAAAGCTCAACTCTTTCTTGCCCATAAAGCCGATTGGTCACCCGATTACCAGTCATAGAAGTTAATGGAAGATTTTAATGACTCCTTCCCAGCTGGAATGTGGTGCTGAGATAATGGAAGGCCATACCGGTAGTAAACTCGATTCTACATTTTACACTGCATCTATTGACTTTAGACACACTTCGTCACGTGTATTATCCTCCTTAACGACTAATATGCCATTGATTTGCCATAGTCCTCTTTAAATCATAAGGAATTAAATTAGCTCTGATCTTCAGGCTTATAGTTTTAAAGGTACCTACCTAATTAAAAACGTATTTTTCCAAATTATTCCTTCTTTTGCCTAGAAGAAAAAAATATAAAACCTTAAGGGGCTTTCGAGAGTTTCCACAGCTGATAATAGAGCGTCAAAGCGATCGGACAGTAACAGCTTTTGTAGGCCTGTTTGTCCCGTCTATCCTGTCGCTTAAGACTTTCGCTGCGGCTGTCATTGTTTGGGAATACCTCAGTATCGGGTGCATTTTTTTGTTTAAATTTTTCTTGGAGACATTTTTTTCATAAAAAATCTTCCAGTCAGCCGATTTGAAAACTGAAAACACTGTTGGAAAGCCCAAAAAATACTGAAGACAACTTACCTGGAGCTGTAAAAGTGAATGAATTTAGGAATCTAAAGGGAAAAGTAATGGAGGAGTGTCCTTCCGAGGGGACACTCATAATAATCGCTGTGTCCTTCCGTAATGACACCCGCAGCGAAAGTGTTAAGACTTTGTCCAGCGTCCTTCTTAAAACTGAATCTCATACAAAGACCTTTGGAGGAAAATTCAAATGCAAAAGCAAATGCATTGGGACAATTTTTCTCTTAAAAACGTCCGTCCCGTTTTAAACAATGAACATTTCAGATATTTTTATCTTATTCAACCCTACAATTCTGGATTAAAATACTTAAAGCTTTTATTTCACATCGAAAAAAATAAAAGTATTACTTTAGCTTTTATTTTCATGTACCTAATTTTAGGAGGCCCTAAATAACTTTTGCTCTTAAAACTTTGAAATAATTTTTTTTTTAAACTCTTATCTTTTAACTTATAAAATAAAAGGTTTTTTTTAACAGTTAAATTTTTAACACTTTTTTTAAACTTTTTCGATAAAAAACGATAACTGTTTCGATTCCTGTTATTTCAGGACGTTTTTTATGTGTTTTTTGGGACCTACAAACAAAAAATTGATTTTGTATTTAAATATAATAAAATGTCATTAAAACCAGAGTAATCAGTATTTCATTGACCCTGAAGTCATGTGTTGTAAGTCGAACAGTGCAAAAACCGTCTATATCCAAAAAAGTAAAAAAGTTAAATTGCCCTAACTGCCCAGGAAAACGTTCTAGATTTTTTTTTTTTTTTTTTTTTTTTTTTTTTTTTTTTTATATGTAAGACAATCATAAAAGAATATTTCTATCATATAAACAATACATAATTTTGTTATTCTAAATCAGGTAGGAGCTAGAATGTTTTAAGGGTCTTCTGAAACGTTTGATGAAGTGGAGTTAGATGGCTTTTGCATTGCGTAATTCAATAATTGATTGAATTATTGTTATATACAGTTTAGGAGACCCGATGGCCGTGAGGGTTAAGGCGTGAGCACTTAACACTCCGTGCCAGAGGTCGTGGGTTCGATTCCCACTGGGGGTGGTGGCTTTTATTTCGGAAAAAGAAAAGGCATCACATCTATCCTGGCTAGAAAAGGGTGGTAACCTGTAGATAACCCGTCCTAAAATTCGTAGTTAATAATAAATGGACGTTAAAATTTAAATAAATAAATATACAGTTTAATATTCCAGGAAAATATCCTTTCTAATTAGTGTTAAATATTATGTAGTATGAGTCCTTGAACATTTCTACAGGAGTAGACAATTGTTTATCTAGTACATAGTATGTAGGATTGACGACGATTTGAAGAAAATGTCTACATTCCTTCAAAAGTACAACCAAAACCTCAAGGTACAATCCTACCTTCGCTGAAAGTTTAAATTCAATGGTCAGTAGAATTTTGTTTTAAAATTTCTTGAAAGCAAACGATATTTCATGAAATGTTAACTTAAATCAATCGTATGAAAATAGATCCTGTCCTCTTGAAAGCCTAGTTCAGAAAGACATCTGACAGAAAGAAGCGAAGGGATGGGAAATCTATGACAAAAAACCGCTCGCCTGTAACTAAAATCGACTTAGAGCGGTGTAAAAAGGGGAGAGAACATCTGGAGAGGCAGATGGTGGAAGGCTCTGGATCTGGTTTCTGTCCGTATCCACTTAGGACCAACTTCGGTAGAGACATCTTTATTGGGGGCACTTGACTCTGCTTTTCTTGATTCTCTGATGCAATTTTATTTATTGTATTTTGTATTGTATAAAGGCACACTATTTAATATATCCTTCATTTTTCATAAACCATCTTTCAGGCTCTATTATTTTAAGTGATTTACACCACTGCCATTTTCGATCTATACATATCGGACTAGTATTTCTAAAATGACACAACTCGAAATAAAACACAACTAAAAATGTGTCTTTCTTGCCAATGTCGGGGGCAGCTACATACATACAGTTTTGATGGTTGATAAAGATATATTTACTATGCCATTCATAGAGATAACTGAAAAACACCGATTTTTGAGTTGTGTCACTTTAGAAATACTAGTACGAAATATATATCCACACACTTATTAATAACTATTAATTTAATTACTTAGTTAAATTTACTGTTTTCAATTTTTGATGGATTGAGTAAATTCTTATGAGCTTCTCGTTCAAGACTCGATGCTCAAAAAGAAATAAATAAATTAACAAGTAATGACCAAACGAAAATTTCTCAAGGGTTAAAAATAAAACATTTAAAAAAAAAAACAAAAAAAACGAAGTGCATTTTACTCAGAGGAGTTGAACTTAAATTAGAGATGCAGGAATAGAATTTGACAGTAAGACAACGAGCAATGGAACTAATCACTTTTGACAGTTCTTAAAATAAGTGCAATTTTTCAAGGCTTATGCAATCATTGGAAATGTAGCCAAAAACTTGGAGAAAACATAAGTAATCCTTTCGAAATCACTGACCGATATTTTATAGTCGTCGCAAAATTCCTGCGGGAAATCACATTCATTTTAGCGCGGTTCCTGCCTCCCTCCATAGGCAGGAAGCCCGCTTATGAGGCTGACCTCATGAGGCAATCCGAAAATGCCGACTAGACATTTTTTGTTTCAGACCCCATGGGTCACGAAAATATATGTGGCTCAAATTTATATATATATATATATATATATATATATATATATAAATATATATATATGTATGTATATGTATTTATATATACCTATGTTTGTCTGTACTCACGACTCAGAAAGGTCCGATTTTTATGAAATGTGGTAAAAAAAAATCTTTCGTCTAATTTGTAAGGTCAAGTTCGTTAACCAGCAGAATCCGTCCATTGGAACACGGCTTTTGGAGCGAAATTCGATAAATAAGTATAAAACTTCAAAATAGTAAGTTTTGTTCTTTTCAACGGGGTTTTGTCACTGTTTACCTAACGTTTTAATTGGTTATTTTTTTTTATTTGTTTTTTTTTAAAGTAAAATTAGTATTTTAATAAAGCAAGGTATGAAAATCAAGAAGGTGGGAGAGTCACGTCCGGTTAGAAAACTGTCAGTTTCCTGTTGTGGTGCCTTAAATCTTCCTTCTCTTTGAGATGTAATTTTGTTTTGTTTTTTCACGAAAGATAAAAACCTGCTTCTACTCCTTTGCTAATGACACTAGAGAAATGAACGGAACCGCGCTAAGATGGCACAGTTCCTGCGAGTCGGACGTTTTAGTGTGAAGTCCAGTCACCACATTGACACTCTTGGATTGCTCTGAGGTCCAGGGTTGAAATGTCAAATTTTCACTTCTCTCAGCCCACGACAATAATGAACATTCAGATTTGTAAATATATATATATATATATATATATATATATATATATATATATATATATATATATATATATATGTTTAAAGATTTGGTACAAAATACTTCGTTTAAAACAAAAAATCAACAAATATTATAAAATCATTAACACACAGACACTCATATAAAACCAATATCTTAATACATACAAGTGAAGATAGATAAATAGAAGAGAGGAGGTAGTCATAACAAGAATAAGATCACATGGATATTTGATGGAAAGAGAGCAAACTCCAAATTGCCCAAGATGTAATGAAGCCTTTACAATAAAGCATTTAATATCCCTATGCCATCAATTTAGAGTAGAATTAAACGAATTAAATATCCCTCCAGACACGAGGGAGGCATTAGCAGACAATGTAAATATGCTGGATAAAATAATACGTTTTCTGAAAAAAGTTGAATTATACAACGAAATATAATTTAAAAAAAAAGTCCGACTCGCAGGAACTGCAGCATCTTAGCGCGGTTCCGTTCATGTCCCTAGTGCCATTTGATAAGCTTAGAAAAAAAATAAACTTATTTTTTTTCTATATCTTGTGAAAATTGTCAAAATCCTCTCGAACATCTCGAATAAAAGTGATATTAAGGCGTCAGGGACACCGACAGTAGCTAACTTTTACACAGAAGCGGAAATTACAGAATCTGGCTCTCATTCTAAAGCAAAGCTCTATAAATCAATACAAAATATGCCTAATAAAGCCTTTCTAGAGGATACAGAAGCACGGGCGTATATGAGGGGGGGCTGAGGGGACTGCAGCCCCTCCCGAAATTTTGAATTGATGATAAAAACTTCTCGTAAAACCCTTAAAAATAAATTAAATAAGATCACTTAGTTCATAAAACATATTTTATTTTACGTGTAATAGCGTTTTAGTTGCCTAAAACTATTCCAAGCTCTAAATATTTAGTATTCCATACCCTGGAAATGGTCTCAGCCCCCCCCCGAAATTGTTTTTATATACGCCCATGTACAGAAGGATCAAGAAGAAGTACACAAGATTGAGTAGAATACCCAGCCTAATATAGCCTATATAGAATAATATGTTGAATAAAACCTATCTAGTAAATACACAAGGACAAATAAAAGTCTTGACGAATAACAAATCAAGAAAAAAAACTTTATTTAACAAAATAAAACAAAGTTTAGTTGCCCAACTACAATAGAATAATATACCTAATTAAGTCTATGGAGTAGACACAAATGGACCAAAAACAAGTCTTGTGGAATATTGTTTTTTTTTTTCTAATTAAATACTTTTTATCAATATTTAGTATATAACCTTTGTTAAAAACTATTGATTGCTAATTGATGAATCGGTTTACAACTAAGTAGTCTTTATCAATATTTAGTATATAACCTTATGTTTGGATCTGAGTTTTTGAGGGTGCTCTCCGCCTAGGCTTTGTATTTGTGTCGGCAGATACCTGGGGTATATTTACAGCTCTTGAGGATTAACTCTTAGCAGGTAAATTTCCTGCGGCCCCCTGGTTTCTACGGGCATTGAACTTTAGGAGGATTGGATTTAGGACTTAATATACGTATGTAGACTAAATCATAGCAAGAAGTAATCCTCCGTCGTCGGTTCTTAATTATGTAGACTCGCTAATGTTATCCAATCTTAGATACATCGTATTTAAAATCCACAGCAAAAACACGACATTTCATCAGAATCCCCTGCTGAATAAAACTTATATAGAATAATATGCAAAATAAAGCCTATCTAGTGGATAAAAATAGAGGAAAAAAGCCGTTCGTGGTGGTAGAAAAGCTTAAACGTATTTCGCTCAGAAATCTCCGAAATATTGTCACTAATTTTACGTATCCTGTTTTATAGCCAAACAGATTAATATTCTATAATCAATAAGAAAAATCTACTAACAATAAAAAACTATGGGTAACAGATGAAAATAGGGAATACCAAGAATAATTCTAAAGAACGAAATCAACACCAGTACTGTCACATCTAGATATTCATACGGCATCTTCGAATTCTAACAAACAAAATATTGATTCTAATTATACGTATCCTGTTTCATCGACATATACATTTGACTACTATAAGCAATTAAAAACACTAGGGAATATGCCAAAGAACTCGGAGTAGGAGCCTCGACAGTTTCAAGACATTTGAAGGAAATCGACAAATCCAAAACTGACATTTCATACGGTATTTCTCCGATTGACATCGCCTAATCAAAACTTTCATTAGAACCATCTTTGTAGAGCATTTAGTAAGCTTCCTAATGGTATTCTTCCGTTTCCCAAATTCTCAACCTTTTTCGAGATATTAAGGAAAGTATACAAAGTTACCAAAACTTTTTTATGCCTGTTAATAAAATATTTTATTCTAACCCTTCCTTAACTCCAAACGCAACCAAAATTTCAACATATTAGTTTTAATGAATGTAGAACATGCAGTAAATGTTTCAACTGAATCCCTTGATTCTAAGTACCCAAACCAAAAACGGCATTCAAAAATTATTTTTTCAGTTTTATCGAAAACGGTTAAAGCTATCGCCTTGAAAATGGTTCCATTCATTTTCCTAGCCCAATAAGCATATAAAAAGAGTACTTACAAGCTTATGAACTCAAAAACGTAAGCGTTACGATTTTTTTTGCGCGAATTTCGCCCCAAACGCCATCTTCCAGTGGGCGGATTTTGCTGGTTAACGAACTTGACCTTTCAAATTGGACGACAGATTTTTGCACCAAATTTCATCAAAATCGGACCATCAGGGAAGCCAGAAATGAGCGAACAGACAAATATATATATATATATATATATATATATATATATATATATATATATATAAATATATACATATATATATATATATATATACAAATTTGAACCACCGTTATTTTCGGTCTCTAGGGGTTCTGAAACGCGAAATTTTCTTGTCGGCACATCCGGATTGTTTCATTGTATCAACCTTATAAGCGGGGTTCCTCCCTATGGGGGAGGGAGGAACCGCGCTAATAAAAAGCAATAAAAAACCAAGGGAAAGAGACAAAAATTACAAAAAGAACGACAAAAACCCGTTCATAAGAACAAAACAGACGTATTTGATGTTTTAAGCATTTATTTCTCCGATTGACATAACCTAATCAAAAATAGTTTTAGAATCATTTTTGTAGAGAATTTAGTAAGCTTTCAAATAGTTTCAATCCACTTACCACGATTTCCCAACCGTGTTCGAGATATTAATGAAAGTATACGAAGTTTCCAAAACTTTTCATATCTGTTCATAAAATATTTTATTCTAACCCTTCTTTAACTCCAAACGTAACATAACTTTCAACATATTAGTTTTAATGAAAGTAGAACATGCAGATAATGTTTCAACTGAATCCCGTTATTCTAAGTACCCAAACCAAAAACGGTATTCAAAAACTATTTTTCCAATTTTCTCGACAACGGTTAAAGCTATCGCCTTGAAAATGGTTTCATTCGTTTTTCTAGCCCAAGAAGCCTATAAAACGAGTACTTACAAGCTTATGAACTCAAAAACGTAAGCGTTACGATTTTTTCTGCGCGAATTTCGCCCCAAACGCCATCTTCCAGTGGGCGGATTTTGCTGGTTAACGAACTTGACCTTTCAAATTGGACGACAGATTTTTGTACCAAATTTCATCAAAATCGGACCATTCGTCTTCTATTTAGAGAGCGAACAGACAAATATATATATATATATATATATACATATATATATATATATATATATATATATATATATATATATATATATATATATAAATAAATATATACATATATATATATATACAAATTTGAACCACCGTTATTTTCGGTTTCTAGGGGTTCTGAAACGCAAAATTTTCTAGTCGGCACTTCCGGATTGTTTCATTGTATCAACCTTATAAGCGGGGTTCCTCCCTATGGGGGAGGGAGGAACCGCGCTAAAAGGGGGGGGGAAAGATAAAGATAAAAAAATAAATTAATAAACAAAATATGTTTATGTGTTTGTATATTTTGTGTGTATATATATATATATATATATATATATATATATATATATATATATATATATATATATATATATAGAATCATCTTCTATTTACATAAATTTTATTGCTTAAGACACACACACACACACGCATATACATATATATATATATATATATATATATATATATATATATATATATATATATATATATATATATATATATATATATGTATATGCATGTGTGTGCATGTATGTAAATGCGTGTGTGTGTGTGTCTTAAGCAATAAAATTTATGTAAATAGAAGATGTTTCTATACTAGTAAAAAAAATAATAATAATGATTGTTAACCATAAGTATATGTTTTCCAAGAAAAAACAAACACGAGTGTGAGTGTGACATGAGTGAGATCGGGCAATGATGCTCTGGAAGCTGTTTGCCCTAAAGCCCAATCCAACCAACAAGTGAAGATGACCCAAACAAAAAACGTTGAACATAAGAATACAAGAATTCTCAAAGAAGCCAGATTTATTATCACCAACTTCCATATTTCGCCAACTAATAATCCTACCTTAGAGGGTAAATGACTTAAAAAGAAACACTAATAGATCAAAATTCCAAAAATTTGACCCCCTCTCGATTCACTTTTTTTTTGGATCCAGATGCTTTGCTCATGTTCTAACTGCAGATGACACTGATTCAATAGCAAATATACATTAAACCCTTCTAATTTAAAAATTGCTGATAAATCTATATAGCATCTTTATGGTAAAATTACATGCCATTTAACTAGTTCTGTAAAATTTAATAATTCTTCAAATGTCATAATAATTTATTTATTTAAGTTTTAGCGTCCATTATTATTAACTAACAATTTTAGGACGGATTATCTATTTATTTATTTTATTTACCTCCTGTTCCCTCCCAGATGCCTTTGTCTTGGATGTTAATAAAGAATTCTACTTGTGACAGCTATCGTCAAGTTTCTAGCTTAAGTCACGTATCGCTGCCTAGCTAGGCTATTTCCGACAAGACTAGCTAATTTCTATATTAATTCAGAACAACATCGGATATCTTATAGCCATACATAAAAAAGATCTTAGCACTTTCTCGTGACATCATTGGCTCTGGCGTTAATTAAGAACGTGCATAATATGGGTTAAATATTTTTACTCCGACCTTAGATGATTTTCCATCCAACAAATTCTCAACACAGCCAATGGCTGATGATAAAAATTCATATTTATGAAGCCAGTGCTGTTGTCATATGAGGTTCGGAGTTGTTTCACATCTACGATTTAATTTATGTACACACATGTGTATGTATACATATATATATGTGTGTGTGTATAAATGTGTGTATGTATAGATAGATAAATAGCAATGGCATTTTTGAGATCCCAAAACAATAATCCATTATACGTTAGGTGGAAACAAAAAAATAGAAACAAATAATTTATTAAAAAGAAAAGTACGTTTAGAAATAAACTAAAAACATTACAAATTTACTTCAAAAAATTATTATTATTTAAATTTGAACGTCCTTTATTATCAACTAAGAATTTTAGGGCGGGTTATCTGTTCGTTACCACCCTTTTCTAGCCAAAATAGGGCTGATTCCTTTTCTTTTTTCTAAAGAAACCCCACCACCCCATAGTGGGAATCGAACCCACGATTATTGGCAAGGAGTGTTAAGTACTCACGCCTTAATACTCACGGCCACCGGGCCTTCTTGTAAAAGATTAGAAACATACTTTAGAAAGATCAGATGTACATTAGAAGTTATTAGTGTCACACATGTTTAATTTGTTTTCAAAAATATTTGTTTAGGTCTTCTTTGTACATAGGTACCTTGATAATGTATTCTTACATACTTTTTGGACTTATTGAGGATACATTTTTTTTTACTTATTATCTTGATAAGAGAATGAAGTTTTGTGACTTTTTTGCACATTGGCTTGTTTTTTTTTTATTGTACGGAGGCTTTTGTTTTGAATTATTTGAAATTTTCACCATTTCGCCACTCATTTTAGGACTTAAGAGGATTAAATAGCTTAGACATGCTCTTCGTGGGCCGATCTTCAGTTTCCAGAAGGTATAATCCATCTCAAATGTTTAATTGACACGTATTGAATGAATACGCAATTCATAATGCAATGTCATATTTTATTTTATACAATTCTAACAATTCATGATCATCTAGAACAAGCGTGAATATAATAGATTAAACGTTTTTCTTATTTTGTCAATATTTTCAAGACGGTTATAATGAAACTTCGACATTTCCCGTTTGGATCGATCCGGCGGATTGATTCACTAGCAAATTTCTTCCATGTATTTATGGAGAAACGTTTTAAAATAACCTAATTACTTTACAACCTTCAGTCGAAAGGTTCCAGCATGTTATTATTATTATTATTAATATCGTCGATACAAAAGCAAACTAACGAATATGAAAATCACCACTTTTCAGAGTGGAAAAGTATTTATTCATAACTTTTTTTTGGGCAGTCAAATATTCGGCAGATTTGACCTTCTGATAGTGGAATACTTTCCCTTTAATAGAGTGAAGTCAGATTGAAGAATTTGCCGTAAATAAGTCCAGCAGAAATTATTAAAGATGGACAATGAAAGATGCATTTTTTCATATTTGTTACTTTGCATTTGTATCGACGATATGTCGAATCCACATTGCATTATTAGTTTTTATTCATCACCCATGAGCTATCTGATATAGAACTATGATCCCTCATTGCCTTGATATGACCTACGAATAGCAGTGATAAAGGTAGTAGGCTTGCAATATCCTTGACGTAAACAGCTGATTTGTGTGAATGTCCTCTATTATCTCCTCGATTATTTCTTCCTGATTAAAAGGCGTTTGTTGATAAGCGATGACATATTCAGAAGTATATTCTTATTGGTGGATATACATACTAAATTAATATGAATAATTGTTTGTTGAGTGTAAAAGCGACTTTTAGGTATTTCTGTAACTCATCATAATGCAGGTGGATTAAATAATGAAAAAAAAAAAATGTTTTCCACTGAAAAGAAGAAGAATAACTGTTACGATGGTTAACGAAGTTTTGGTAAACATTTTGTTGTATCATCAAGAGGCTATAATTTATTTAAGATGAAAATTATATTTTTTATTTTTAATGTTTTAATTTACTTTTTTTTATCCCAAACATTACTATTTCATGAATAATCTTCATATGTATAGCCTTTTCTTGTTTATATTTGTATGACATATTTATGTCATGCTTACATGGATCTTTATAATTGTTAGCTTTGTTCGCACATTAACTTAAAGAGCAAATCACCACGTTGTGAACTCTTTAATAAATAAATATAAATATAAATACATACATTATATATATATATATATATATATATATATATATATATATATATATATATATATATATATATTAATTCTGGTGAATGATGACCCGATATATATTTTTTCACTTTTTCTTGTTTCTTTTTCTGGCAGGGGGTCAATAAAGTAGTACACACTTTTTTCACTTTAACTACTTTATTTTGTATGTTTCGCCCGACATGTTTCGTGCCTTTTCGCACCTCTTCAGGGGCTTTCCTATTCAACAATAATTTTTGTAAATCTCAAACTTATAATTTTTGTATACCAATAGTATATCTATCCTTTCCTTAAATAAAATTACATATGAACATATAATATTTTATCTTAATCTTAATCCTACCTTATCAGGAAGTCCTCTCGTCGTGTTGTCTAGCTTGAGTCAGGCGTAATACTGAAAAATCATCTGTGGTAATGAATATGGCTGGTTTGTATCGATTTTTTAGCTATTTCAAAGGTATCGATTATTGGTAAAAAGGTTTTCGTGAGATTTAATTTATAATGCTATGAAAAATTTGGTGCACATTCTTTAAATCTGTTTTTTTATTTATGGCGGTGTTTGAATTTTTGATTATATAGATATTTTCTTTGATTTTTCTTTTTAGTGTGTTCCTTTCTTTATTTAAAATGTGAACGTCCCTAAAATTAAAGTTATGTTTTAAAGTTAGTGCATGTTCTGTCAATGTTGTCCTGTTTTCGTTTGTGTCTATGCTTTTTGCGTGTTGCACGATTCTCTTTTGCAATAGCTGTGCCGATTCCCCAATGTAGCATGCGTTGCAATCGTTACATCGAATTTTGTATATATTGTTCTTTGTACTTGTTGGTTTAATTTTGTCTTTAATATTGCTAAAACTATTTTCAATTTTGTTACCATATTTCCAACTTATTTTCCCTACGTCTTTACATATTTGTTTAAGTCTATTGGATATTGAAGGATGGTAATGAAAAGTAAAATATCGATTTATTTCATTCAAATCTTTGTCATTTGCTTTTATTATAACCTGTTTTCTCTTTTGTAGAAATAAATGCTCATTCAAAGCTATTTGTTTATTTAAATTCGTATTTTTCATAAAGAATTTTTGAATACTTGTCTGTAGTAACTTTTGCTTTTTCTGTGATTCAGGAGGATTATCGTTTTGATCTCGTTTGCGCTTGTTTTTATTTTCAGTATCTTTATTAAGCAAATCTGAAACTAATTTAATTTTTTTAGGTGGCTTTGATGCTATGATAGTATCAGAATGTTTTCTTTTCCTTCTGCATTCTATGTCATTAAAAAAGTCGTCTGATATGCTAAAAATTTCAGGTTCAATTAAGGGAGTCAATCATAATTGCTTGACTCCCTTAATTTATGGACTTATTAAATTGCACAAAACAGATATGCCTTTACGACCGATTATCAGTGGCTGCGAATCCCCAATACAAAAATTAGCAAAAATGTTAGCAAACGATTTAAAACCATTTAGTGAAGATAACCCTTTCGATATTATCAATGCGACGCATCTTATTGACAATTTAAAGAACATAAAGATTTTACCAGGTTTTAAATTACTCTCATTTGACGTTGTTAACATGTTTCCAAATATTCCGGTAGATTTGGCAATAAAAATCATTAGTAATAATTGGACGCAGATTGAAAAACATTCTAAGATCAAAAATAAAGAGTTATTTATTGAAGGAATCAGTTTATGTTGTAAATTCGGGTACTTTCAATTCAATAAAAAGATATATAAGCAACTGTACGGAATTCAGATGGGAAACCCGCTCTCAATTGCTATTAGTGGAATAGTGATGAATTGGATTCTTAATGAAATCATTTCAGAGGTTCCAATTAAGATTCAATTTTTGTACAGATATGTAGACGATCTTATTTTATGTGTAAAGGAAGAGGAAGTGGATAAACTTTTAGAAACTTTTAACAACAAATATAATAATATACAATTTACCAAAGAGTTGGAAGCTGATAAAAGATTAAACTTTTTAGATATGGAACTAATCAGAAATGAGGATAATTTTATTGAATACAAATGGAGACCAAAGACGTATCATTCAACAAGAATGATTAATTTTTATTCCAATCACCCGCTTAATTTTAAAAAGAATATTTTATACAATCGGACATTATCAGCTCTGCATAGAACTTCCTCTAAGTATTTTTGCGAAATAAAAAATAAATTGCGGAAAATGTTTAAAGAAAACAACTATCCTAGAGCATTAATAGAGCAGCAAATAAAAAGGGCAGAGAAACGTATATTGTACACAAAAACCCCAACTGAACTTCCGAATAAGCAAGACAAATATGAATTTAAACCTGAAATTTTTAGCATATCAGACGACTTTTTTAATGACATAGAATGCAGAAGGAAAAGAAAAAATTCTGATACTATCATAGCATCAAAGCCACCTAAAAAAATTAAATTAGTTTCAGATTTGCTTAATAAAGATACTGAAAATAAAAACAAGCGCAAACGAGATCAAAACGATAATCCTCCTGAATCACAGAAAAAGCAAAAGTTACTACAGACAAGTATTCAAAAATTCTTTATGAAAAATACGAATTTAAATAAACAAATAGCTTTGAATGAGCATTTATTTCTACAAAAGAGAAAACAGGTTATAATAAAAGCAAATGACAAAGATTTGAATGAAATAAATCGATATTTTACTTTTCATTACCATCCTTCAATATCCAATAGACTTAAACAAATATGTAAAGACGTAATAAGTTGGAAATATGGTAACAAAATTGAAAATAGTTTTAGCAATATTAAAGACAAAATTAAACCAACAAGTACAAAGAACAATATATACAAAATTCGATGTAACGATTGCAACGCATGCTACATTGGGGAATCGGCACAGCTATTGCAAAAGAGAATCGTGCAACACGCAAAAAGCATAGACACAAACGAAAACAGGACAACATTGACAGAACACGCACTAACTTTAAAACATAACTTTAATTTTAGGGACGTTCACATTTTAAATAAAGAAAGGAACACACTAAAAAGAAAAATCAAAGAAAATATCTATATAATCAAAAATTCAAACACCGCCATAAATAAAAAAACAGATTTAAAGAATGTGCACCAAATTTTTCATAGCATTATAAATTAAATCTCACGAAAACCTTTTTACCAATAATCGATACCTTTGAAATAGCTAAAAAATCGATACAAACCAGCCATATTCATTACCACAGATGATTTTTCAGTATTACGCCTGACTCAAGCTAGACAACACGACGAGAGGACTTCCTGATAAGGTAGGATTAAGATTAAGATAAAATATTATATGTTCATATGTAATTTTATTTAAGGAAAGGATAGATATACTATTGGTATACAAAAATTATAAGTTTGAGATTTACAAAAATTATTGTTGAATAGGAAAGCCCCTGAAGAGGTGCGAAAAGGCACGAAACATGTCGGGCGAAACATACAAAATAAAGTAGTTAAAGTGAAAAAAGTGTGTACTACTTTATTGACCCCCTGCCAGAAAAAGAAACAAGAAAAAGTGAAAATATATATATATATATATATATATATATATATATATATATATATATATATATATATAGGATTCTAATGAAATTAACAGTCGAAGCACCTAAAATATATAAGTAAATTAAAATGTATAGATGTATTCACATTTTAACGATATTTTTAAGACAGGGATCTTATTGCTCATGAAACGTCAGCACGTGTGCTTAGCACAACTAAAAACACAAAGGAATTTTCTCAAGTGGCATTTTTACCAAGTGCATCGTCCACCCCACTGGAATCTCTTGCCCTTGTGGATTGGAACCCTGACCACCTCCATTCTCCCCCCCCCCCCCGAAATAGAGAAGGTTGATAAAACTGATAAGCCAGGGTTTTCAAAACAATAATATTCAGTATCCCCGATTGACAAATGCCCAGTTTTCTTGCTAGCCGATCGAGGTCAGCCTGATAGAAATATTTATGAATCAGGGATATGATATAGAAATGAAATAATCATAAATTATTATAAGATACCAAATCGCTACGCGGAAGGCGCCATTCCGATTAGATGACTTCTATATTTGTTGAACTTCTGTTACTTTTTTTTCCCCAATAGTATCAGATATCAAAACGATTCTTTATAAAAATCTGAAAATTACATAAATAAATCACAAAAACATGAACAAGGATTATATATTTATTTGAGGAGCTCCGCAACGCAGGCGATATGCTCTGTGAAAACTCTTAAATGCAAAGTCGACTGAAAAACATAATATAAATGTGCTTATCCAAAACGTACAGACAAAGATGCATACACTGTAACGAAGACCTGGAGATAACTTACAAACCTCAGACATATAACATGAAATATAAGAAACTTGCAAATCCCACTAGACTTACATGAATTATTAGCACAAGGAATACCGTACATTGACAGTATACTTCAACATTCAAAGACTAAAATGTAATCAAATCTTGTAAACATAGTTAACTTTTATTTGAAAATTCATACAAGTTAATTAAATGTTGACAGTTCAGACATTCGTCCAAAACAGGAGTAAATGTTGCATTTAGGTCCAGTCATTTGAAATATTTTTCTCTATTATAAGTGCTTGATGCAAGCAAAATTAAGTGTCTATAAAATTTAAAAGATATGACATTTAAATATACAATTAAACAATGTACACTTAAGTAACGAATGTAACCTATAAAACGTGAAAAAAAACAGTATAAATGTAATACATAATTAGATGAGTGATAATTGAAGTTCTTTTTTTGTACTGTTTGGACTTACAAAAGGTAATAAGAGAAGTGTTAAATTAGGAATATAAACGAACAGAGCGTTAAAAGTAGATTTCGTGTTCGAAAACAACAAATATCTTACGCCTTTTCGCAAATAAATTATTATTTAATATAGGAATTCATTAGTAAAGTAGTGTTGGGGGATATTCAGGTTCCATAATATATTTAATTTTGAAATTATTTTTTTTGTTTGCGTAAATTTTAAGTACTTTATTTTAACCGATTTTTTACAGTTTTATTTTTATATTGTTTTTATAATTTTATTTATTAATTTTTATTTTCTACATATGTGATCAAATCACCTTGCTGTTGTGATGCTCAGTAAATAAATAAATAGTTACAAAATAATTCCAAATCCGTTAGTTCATCTTTTTTTGCCCCAAATTTGTTGTGATTCTTGTTGTTCAATTTTCGTCGAAGGGGGATTCAGAATGACGGTGAATACTTCTTCAACTATAGGTCAAATATATTTTTCTGTTTTTTTAGTTTCTTTTTATACATGCCCTATAGGATCTTTTGGTACGCTTACATCATTCTTAAAATGAGCTCCAATATTATCTGCCTCTTTAGTCATCCCAGAGACATTTGTGATTTACTGCATAATGACAGAATTTATTTAGGAAGACTTTCATTCCTCTATTTAAAATATTAAGAAACAAAATATTTAAGAATATTTAGGCATCGATAACAATTTCAAAAATGTATGGCAATACAATAATGTTTGGCCCAATGCTTAGAATAACGTGACGATTTGGTTTCATGGGGCCCCCCACCTTTCAGGGTTCTCCTACCTTGGATTGACCGAAGGCTCGTTGGATGAGTTAAATCACCAAAATAAATAAATAAAAAAAATAAATACAGTATTTCGCACTCTTTTATAACTAAGTATGGGCGTATATAAGGGGGCTGCAGCCCCCCCCCCTCCCCGAAATTTTGATTGGTAAAAATGTGTCATAAAAACCTTAAAATTAAATTAAATAAGATCACTTAGTTCAGAAAATATATATATTGTTTTGGGGTATAATATAGTTTTAGTTGGCTAAATATCCCTAGTTCTAGATTGTTATTATTCCATACTCCCCTAATGCCCTCAACCCCCCCCCCCGAAATTCTCCCAGCCCCCCTTGTAAGAGTGATTTGTAAGAGTACTTACCCTTGTGGTGTTGTGAGAAGGAGTGATTCTCTACCATATCCCCACTCTATCCCCTCCACAAGGGCTTATCTTCTCTCGAGATATCTCCTACCTCTCACACTTCTTCTAACTCTCTTCTTTCTTATAATATCCTATAATTATATCTATCGGGATACCTTCTCTCTTCGCCTCTATTCTACTGACGGCAGGTCCTCTTCGCCAATAACTCTTCCGAGGATACTAGGGGAACCGTAAAACTTTAATTAGTATACGCACGGTTAAACTAAAGGCTCGTCTATTAATTTGGATGAAGATTCATAATCATTTGTACAGGATCACTATAAGAAACATGCAAACTTCTCTTAAAGATTTAGGTACTTCCTGAACCAAGGCGATTCACCTAAACCATGATGTATTTCTGTCTTTAGTAGTATCTCAGCACTAGCGTAGATAGAAACAATTTTCGGGGGGGGGGGGGCTGGGAGCAGTAGACTAGGGTAAATCTAGAAGACATTTTTCGATGTTATAGGCTTTTTTTTACAAGATATGTTCGCACCAAATCAAAATTCGGGAGGGGGCTGCAGCCCCATCGACACCACCCCCCTTCTACGCCCATGTATCACAGAGGTTTATAATATTTTCTGGTTTAGGGCAAATAATGAGTGGTCTTCCAGTAAAAGGACATTTCTTGTCGACTCATTCAGCACCCGTCTCAAGTCATAATTGGTTGAACATTAAATATTTTATCTTCTAATAATTTCGTTTGTTGAAACATATTACTGACCATACTATCTCCTGCTGGGCCTTAGGGTCAAGATTTCTCTCGAAGATAAGTGTCCGAAGAAAATTAGTTATGGAGGTTGCACTTAAGGAAAATGTTTTGAAATTATTATACAATTGTGACTCTTTACTCTCAATAATTTAACTTCAAATGCCAGAAGGTCAAATATAAAAAACATATCAAATTTTCATTAATATTCTTTTGTTTGATGGTCTAAATGTTTCGCGTCACTGGACGCCTCTTCAGGAGCAACTTAATTCTTTAAGTAGGCAGAAGGAAGACCTTCCACAGGCAGGGCCATTTCTAAACTAATACAATAACATTCGAATAAAGATGGCCGTTCTGAAACAACATTTTAAAAACAATAGTGTAATGGTTAAATCGATTTCTAGAGAAAATTTTGTTAATAATAAAATATCATATCACAAAAAAAATGAAAAAAAAAAATAAAAAAAAAAAAAAAATAAAAAAAAAAAGAAAAAATAAAAAAAAAAAAATTAAAAAATACATGGTTTAAATATGTTGTCTCCGTTGGTTTTATGTTCTGAGTTTTCCTATTTTTAATGATTTATATATATATATATATATATATATATATATATATATATATATATATGTATATATATATTTTTTTTATAAGGTTCTTTTCTTTATCCAGTCCGCCGCCGTCAGAAGGATTCCTAAGTTTGTCTCGAAGCCCATCAACCAGCGCAGACCAACTCCCCACATAATCAGGCTGATCGGGATGTGGAACAAACTTAAGAACATCTGAGCGCCACCAACAACTTGCCCGCAGCTGTCTGCGCAATGGAAAACGGCCCTCTGGCACGAGCAGCTCCACGGTCACCTAGCGACGATATGGCTCCTCTCCGACGGCGAACACCTCCTGTCACCGGCTGAGGGGGCTGAAGCCCTCGGCTATTACAAGGATGAGAACGACCATCGGAGAACCGAGAAGTCACTGAGGCTCGACGGTGACCCCAAGACCTCCCCAGAACCTCGTTCCATTTCACCTACGGGCAAATGGAATCGGCGCAAAGGCGGACAAAGGGAAACAAATCCTCCGGTTTGGAAGTTGTACCCTGTGATACTGATGAAGCTCCCTAGGAAAGCCAAGGCCTACCTCCTGAACATCTTCAACGCAGCGTACCGCACTAGACACTTCCCAGAGGCATGGAAGCACTCCGTGGTGGTCCCTGTTCGGAAACAAAAAAAGCCAGGAGACAAGCCCGAGCACTACCGGCCGATCAGCCTGCTGAGCCACATGAGCAAGATCTTCGAAAAGTTGATTCTTGCTCACTCATATGTTGAAGCAATGCACGGATGCAAACGTGATCCCTCTGGAACAGACTGGTTTTTTTTCTGATCATCATGTTGCCAAGCTTCAAAACAGCGTGGCCGCATAGCTCAATAAGAACAGAGCAACGGCCTTCATCTCTGTAGACTGCACAAAGGCGTTTTACTGCGTATTTCACAATGTGCTTCTACATCAACTGCGGTGCTACGGATTCCTGGCTCAGCTCGTCAAGATCCATGAGAGCTACTTGTCGGGAAGAACGTTCTCCGTCAGGATTGGTGGTGATAAATCCGGCATTCGACCGTCAAAATTCCCCTGGGGTTGGTGCTGGGTCCAGTGGTGATCACGATCTACACCGCCCATATCGTGAGGATACAGTTCCCTCTGGTCGCCTTAGCTGCCTACACTGACGACATTGGCGTCTATTCCTCCAGCTTCCACGCCAGAGTTGCCCTCAGAAAGGCCTAGTCCGCATGCGAAACTATCTTAGACGCATTTGGAGGTGTAGGACTAGACGTCAACCTGGCAAAGACAGATCCGGTGGTATGTTTCTTCCAGGGAAACAAATGAAGCCACCCCCGAGGAGCCCTGTCCTCACACATAAAGGATCAAGCTGTCCACTTAGCGAAAATAACTGGGAGTGCACATACACCGGCACGTGTCTGTGATGCCACATGTCAACAGCCGCCTGAAGGAAGCCAGGCGGAAGATGTTTTGCCTGTATCACCTTCTACGATTGGCCCAGCTCACGCTGAATCTGATCTATAAGGCGATCATCAGGCCTACTCTTCTGCAAGGGCCCACCTGTAGGTACATGTACTCCAGTACGCTCAGGCAACCCATATCAAGTTATATGACGGAGGATCATGGAGAGGATGCTGAGTAAAAGCAGCTGTATATACAATATATTGTAAATTTTAAATAAAATTATATATTGTATTGTCCCTCCCTATACGACCCTGCCAACCACCTGAAGCTGGTGAAATGGAGAGTTGGTACACCGCTGGAGAGAGAAGCTGCATCACTATCCAAACATGTGAACCCCAGCAAAGAAATTTAAAACAATATATATATATATATATATATATATATATATATATATATATATATATATACATATATATATATATATATATATATATATATATATATATATATATATATAACATGGTTCATTTTCAGTATCTAGTAGGTAGGATCGATGAAGACACAGAAACTACCTTTCAGAATTGGTACATTTTAAATTACGCTATTAAAAACCAACATTCAAAAAGTCCGACTCGCAGGAACTGCGTCATCTTAGCGCGGTTCCAGTTTTTTTTTTTAATTTTATTTTAAGGGTTTTATGGCTATACCTGGGGTCAGGTCCGCAAGACTTTAGAATCCTCTTCTACCGATACTTCATTTCATACGTTTCAATGAATTGGAAAATATCAAATATTTTCACACATTCCTGTGTTCTTTTACTATAGTAATAATTCTACAGATAAAATCAATTAAAAAATAAAATAAAAAAACCAACAGCATAAAGGCAATTGAAAATATTCAAAAGACGTCAACGAATCTTTTTCTCTTGGCAAGCTATATTTCTAACAATGAATTGTTTTTCTTATTTTGCCTAATCTGTTTTATTGTAAAATACATTATCCAACTATAAGCAATTAAAAAATAACAAGGAATAAAAACAGACAAAAAGAACAGTTCGAATAAGCAAAATCAATTACTTTAATGTTTTAAGCACTTATTTCTCCGATTGACATCGCCTAATCAAAACTTTCATCAGAACCTTTTTTGTAGAGCATTTAGTAAGCTTTCTAATGGTATTCTTTTGTTTACCAAGATTCTCAACCTTTTTCGAGATATTAAGGAAAATATACAAAGTTACCAAAACTTTTTAAGTCTGTTAATAAAATATTTTATTCTAACCCTTCCTTAACTCCAAACGTAACCAAAATTTCAACATATTAGTTTTGATGAAAGTAGAACATGCAGAAAATGTTTCAACTGAATCCCATGATTCTAAGTACCCAAACCAAAAACGGTATTCAAAAAATATTTTTCCAATTTTCTCGAAAACGGTTAAAGCTATCGCCTTGAAAATGGTTTCATCCGTTTTCCTAGCCCAGGAATCATATAAAACGAGTACTTAGAAGCTTATGAACTCAAAAACGTAAGCTTTACGATTTTTTTTGCGCGAATTTCGCCCCAAACGCCATCTTCCAGTAGGCGGATTTTGCTGGTTAACGAACTTGACCTTTCAAATTGGACGAAGGATTTTCGTACCAAATTTCATAAAAATCGGACCATTCGTCTTCTAGCTAGAGAGCGAACAGACAAATATATATATATATATATATATATATATATATATATATATATATATATAAATAAATATATACATATATATATATATATATATACAAATAATTTGAACCACCGTTATTTTCGGTCTCTAGGGGTTCTGAAACGCGAAATTTTCTAGTCGGCACTTCCGGATTGTTTCATTGTATCAACCCTATAAGCGGGGTTCCTCCCTATGGGGGAGGGAGGAACCGCGCTAAAAACAAAATAATCAAATAACAAAGCTAAAAAATATTTTGTCAAAATAAATTCACAAGTAATATGCTGAAAACATATCACAGAAAGAGGAACCAATCATGCAATAAAATTCACAGAATGATTTATTAATAAGGCTATGGAAGCATACATTGAAAGTAAAAATTAATTGTACAACAATCCAAAATTATAAATAATAAATATATCTCATGGGTGTATATAGAAAATAAGTTCGGGGGGGGGCTGAGACCATTTCCGGGGTATGGAATACTAACAGTTTAAAACTTGGAATAGTTTTAACCAACTAAAACGCTATTACACCCAAAATAAAATATTTTTTATGAGCTAAGTGATCTTATTTAATTTATTTTTAAGGGCTTATGAAACATTTTTACCGATCAACTCAAAATTTCGGGGGGGGGGGGGGGTGCAGCCCTCTCAGCCCCCCCCTTATATACGCCCATGATATATTTGTACCAGAGGAAATATATGGATTCATTTATAGGACGTTTGTCTGGACAAGGGATCTCTCAGACTGCTATGCAAAATGTATGTGTAGGCTTCAATTAAGCATTTTTAATCACTCATACTGGTTATTAATATTCCAACTTTCAGCATATCAAGTTATTTCTTTAATTGTATTTTCTACTACATTCAACTTCTTATATTTCCAGTTTTCATGAACCAATCCATGTTTTATTTATTTATTTATTTTTTTTTAATTATTTTTTATTTATTATTATTATTATATTTTTTTATTTGGCGCTTCAACATCTAGGCCATTAGCACCAACATCTAGGGTGCCAACATCTAGGATGAGAAAATTCCTGCCGCCGGTGGGGATTGAACTCACCATCTCCCGCTTATGAATCTAAGGCGCTAGCCTCTAGACCACGGGAGACCCCTATTTTTGATTATTATTTTTCATTTGTAAATAAACTTTTAATAGAATCTCAAATACATTCACTCGTAAAATGTGCTGTGTTAGTATTGTATTTTTTTCACTCTCTTTGAACTTTACAAGAGTACTCAATAAGAAGTCAACACAGCATATCCAGACTGGTGAAAATTATACAATAAAAATATATTATTTTCATTAAAAAAAAAACATAAAATAGCAATATCGATTAGATATTTCTGAATACTGAATTCTAAATATTAGGAATTGCTGGATGGTGGAAATAGATGTTCACAACAGTGAAAAAAGTATCCAAAATTTCAACTGGTGTTTTATCTTTCGCATAACGTTTTCAAGGACTTTTACGCAAAAACGTAGTGGTGAACTGGTATAATGTAAAACATTTAATGTAAAAATACAAATTAAAAAAAGTAACATATAATTAAAAGTATATTCATAAAAAGGCTAAAACAATACTGTCAACAATAAATAATAAATACACTTACTCTATCACATACATACCCACATGTACACACACAACTGTGCAAAATCAAATAATTCTAACATATCATTATTAATATAAGAAAAGTCAGAGAGAAAGGCTAAGTGCCCAATATGCAATGCCTTATTCAGCGGAGTCTTGCTCCTAGACTGGCTTTGGAAAGCAGCAAGGGACTGAAGGGCTGCTCCTGAAACATGTTTCAGCGTTCCGCTGTCTCCTTTAGCATTAATATTCTTCTCCAAGACAGCATCAATTTTAACCCAATTTTTTTCTGCTACATCCATCTTTCTTCCTTTCTTCATACTCACCAATAAGTACGTGTTTTCTCATCTCCGAATCCTTCTGGTGTTCTTTTATATGTATCCTAAGTTTTCTTCCCCTTGAATTCTAAACAGTTTGGATAAGTAGTCCTGTATAATGATAATGAAAGTTTTGTGTCCGGAGTGGGAAGTGTAGAGCTAGTGAACAATAAGATTTTTAAATTTGAAAATGAAAACTGGCGTGACCACTCCTTTCAAATAGCAATGCTAAACTATTAATTGTTAAAACAAACATGCTGGTCATAAGAGAATGGAAATTATTTAAGGTAAAGCTTAGAACAATCTTTTACAACATTATTCACTTGGATAAAATTTGTGTGTTTTGTGTTTAAACAATACAAATTAACTGAATAAAATTTTTTCATATAGATGACTTTGACAATATTGGTGTATGAATTCTTTGGCCTTATCTTGTGTATTGTTTTTTGAGAGTTTTGAAAATAATTAATGATATAGCAATTTATAAATACTTTTATACAAATAAAGTAAATCCAAAGTCTATTAAATTGAATTACATAAATGAAAAATAAAATAAAATAGCATGTGATTATAAATATTATTTTAAATAATAAAGATAAAATCCTTAACATAAACATGCCTATTTATAAATTAAATTTGAAATTAATGAAAATAATTTGTGATGCTTTTGGTAGTCCAAGCCTGACTCCTTTTTTTTCTTTTGTTTGATATTACCACTGACTTGGACAAAATCTTTTCACTGGGACTTGAGCTTGGTAAAAATACATAGCATATTTGTGATAATGGAATATATACAAGGATACAAAAGCTTTCTTTCCTACCATCCCAGAATTCATCAACTTGAACAGCAGCCACAGATATGCGGTCGAAATCGCCTTTACCTTTCGATGCTTCCTTATCAAAGTATTAACATACTAATTATTTAGGTTTTTTGATCTAGAGATTTTTGCAGGGAGGCTAAAGGCGAGCAAAGATAGGAAACGTTGCATAAATGACTAAAAATTGCTATAAATATAGAAAATTATGTAAGAATATTTGAACATTGGCTCACTGTTACTAGGATATCTATTAAGATACTGCATCATTGGCAGCTTGCTTAAGCCCAATCAATCCAAATGCATATATCTATAGTAAAAAGTAACTCAAAACCCCAAAACAATTTCAGGGATATAATCCTTATTTGCACTGTGTAGGTAACCTAAAATCTTTCCTTCTGACAAATGAATGATATTTTCAAGCAAAGAATTCCACAGTATGTAAATCCATTAGGCGTTCCACACATTACTTATGAACGCACCATCTGGCTACAAATGATCAAAAGAAGATATAGTCAACACTACAATATAGGATTTCCGCTCACTCACTAAAGGGAATAAATTAAATCAAACGAACAAAATTGAAATGAATTTATTTTTTCATTTCAGGGGTCAGCAATGCCCACTACGGTTGCATTGTGTTTTTGCATGGAAACAGAAAATCCAAACTTACATTACTGGATGAGCCAATCAACAGCCAGAACATTGACCCACTACCAATAATTTAAAGAGGGAAAGAAAGTGGCAGAAAGCAGGAATAACTTCTTTCATAACAGGATCAATTGTGGGCAACTATAGAGGAGGCATGCAAAGCAGTTGGGCAGCTTCAAGTCCTACCAACTGTGCAATGGAGAAGAGAAAAATTTACTTTAAGCACACTACGTCCAGGCTTACATAAACTACGGAGTACTTATAGCTTCAACACAACTGACCTGCACACAACTGGACCTACATCAAGTATACAAAAGCCTGAACCTACATTAAAACATATACACTATATACACTATTCCTACACTTGCATTCCCTCCAACATACTCCTTACAGATTACAAGAGACTTCAAAATCCTTTGGATAGAATTATATTAAAATACTTAGTGTATTCCTTTAAATTATAATTGAGTTTCTTAATACATTTTCAAAGGAGAGAGTGATGATTAATATTTCTTGAATAAAAATTGGAAATCACAGCAAGGAAATATGGTGCGGTTTTATTCACAATATAAATCTTATTATGAGTTAAATGTTTATTTTTTGCCACAGTGAACTGAGAATTTAATTATAATTTTATGACCATCTTCTGGCCAAAGAATTATGCTAGTAAATAGCCATGTTTCCAAAAATTAGCTTATCATGGATACAAAATCTTACATTACAATTATAATAATTAGGAAGTCAGAAATAGTTGGAATTCTGCTATTCCTTGACAAGTTGAGGGTTCTGTGCTCGAGGCCTCCCAACTTCATCCTCAATTACCACCAGAAAATCGCTCAAATGAAATTGAAAGGGCTTACCCTTTCCCCGGGAGCAAAGCTCCCATATGCTCAAAGCAGTAGCTGGAGTCGAAGCGAGATCTGTGAGCCACATAATTGATGCACTTGAAGGAAGAGAAAGCTACTGATAACATTTCACTTGGTCACTGCAGCAGATCTCTGTCTTCTTAATTGCAATTATAATGTAATAATTTGGTTCAGGAGTAACCCACTCCCCCTCCTATTCTACAACACATCATTCTCTTTAGATACTCATGACGTATACCGAGTTTAGTTGCAATATAACAAAAGTTGCACACAGTAAGGGCTAATCAATAATTTGGGTACAGAGTAAACCTTCCTTTGGACGGACTGATTTTCCTGGTTAACAAACTCGTTCAATTGTTTCAATTAGGGATGGTTGGCTGGTGAACATTCATCATACTGACTTAAGACGAAAAACTGGTCAAGAACCTCTACTGTATTTATTTTAATAACGTAACGTTTTCCAGGTCACCACCTTGTCCTCAGAGTCCTATTTACAACTATCATAAACCATAAATTAAAGGAAATACGTTAAAAATCCTTAAGAAGCACAAAGTCGAAAAACACACACTCCAGGGGACTTCCTATAACGTTCCACTCAAATATGGTTGTCTCAAAGACTGTGTTGACAATTACAAATCAGAAAATCTTCTAATGACATAAAACATATAATAACTCAGGAAATATGTGAACAGAATGAGATTGAGAGAAGAGGAGAGAGCTGGTGACAGGAACGGTCATATTTCACAGATCTCTCACTGGTCTAATTCTTTAGCAAACAGAACTCTTCTTTTGGGATCCTTCATTCCAGAATTACCCAACTTTAAACCATATTGTCATAATACTACATATTGTTATAAGATATTCACATGTTTATTAACACAGCTTAACTTAGTTTTACATTAATTATATACAGTAAACTAATTGGCTTCCATATAAGCACTGCATCATGGATTAACATTGTGTATGTTTTTGTTAATATTATTTATTTTATATTTAAATTGATTATGCTGAAGATAACGAAGACTCGGAGGAACTGTGTCATCTGCCCTTTTTCTATGAAAGTGGTTTCATTTGATTTCCCACATCAAGTTACCTGCAACCCCATAAGCGGGAACCCGTAAGCTGCGATTTTTTTTTTTTCTTTTTTTTTTTTTTTTTTTTTTTTTTTTTTTTTTTTTTTTTTTTTTTTTTTTTTTTTTTTTATACGAGCCAATTTTGCTAACAAAACACCGTTCCGGTAGGCGGATTCTGCTAGTTAACAAACTTGGACTATCTCTATAAATTGGACCGTTTTGATGGAAAAATAATTAAATAATAAAATTTATTTTACAAATACTATCTTTTTATATATATATATATATATATATATATATATATATATATATATATATATATTTATAGTCGCACGGTAGTGCGCGGCCTAAGCATACTGTGTGTATATATACAGGGTGTCCCGTAAATGTCTAGTCATATTATGAGAGATGATAGAGAACCCTTAGGGGAACAAAAAATATTCTGTGACGATTTTCCGAATTCTCTCACATAAGGGAGAAAACGCCATTTTATTGGTTTTTTTTCGAGACAGACGTGCTTTTTAGAAGAATAATCCTTGTAGCTCCGTTCCAGGTGGTTCTACTAGAAAGGAAGTGAAACCAATCGAAATTTGAGTAAATTTACTATAAGACTAGTTGGGAGTAAACATAAAAAGTCCGACTCGCAGGAACTGCATCATCTTAGCGCGGTTCCTTTCTTATCCCTAGTCTAATTTGGAAAGATTAAAATATTTATTTATTGATAAGGCTTCGCAACTTTGGCGAATCGCCTGAAGAATAAAATAGAAGCAGTTATTATTTTGGTTCCACCAGTCTTGAAAGGTCTTGATTTACGATCTTACCTGGAAGGGTCGGTCAACACTTGAAAGGGTCCCACTAGTTACAAGGTCTTGGCATCTAGGAAATCTATATTTCTAACAATAATTTTTTTTGTTATTTTACTTAACTAGTTTTATTGTAAAATACATTATCCAACTATAAGCAATTAAGAAATAACAAGGAATAAAAACAGACAAAAAAAACCGTTCGAATAAACGAAATCAATTACTTTAATGGTTTAAGCACTTATTTCTCCGATTGACATCGTCTAATTAAAACTGTTGTCAGTACATTTTTTGTAGAGCATTTAATAAGCTTTCGAATGGTAACCTTTCGCTTCGCAAGATTTTCAACCGTTTTCGAGATATTAATGAAAGTATACGAAGTTCCCAAAACTTTTCATTATTTCTAGCTATAGAAAATTGGTCTCATTTTACCTATCCTGTTTTACACACAAATACATTTTCTTAACATAAGAAATTACAAAAATAAAAATCAATAAAAAACTAAGGGAAAGAGACAAAAATTACAAAAAGAACGACCAACACCCGTTCATAAGAACTAAACAGACGTATTTGAAGTTTTAAGCACTTATTTCTTCGACTGACATCACCTAATCAAAACTTGTTTCAGAATCTTTTCTGTAGAGAATTTAGAAAGCTTTCAAATAGTTTCTATCCACTTATGAACATTTCCCAACCGTGTTCGAGATATTAATGAAAATATACGAAGTTCCCAAAACTTTTCATGTCTGTTCATAAAATATTTTATTCTAACTCTTCCTTAACTCCAAACGTAACCAAAGGTTTAAGATATTAGTTTTGATAAAATTTGAACATGCAAAAAATGTTTCAACTGAATCCCATGATTTTATGTACCAAAACCAAAAACGTTATTCAGCAACTATGTTCCCAATTTTCTCGAAAACGGTTAAAGCTATCACCTTAAAAACGGTTTCATTCGTTTTCCTAGGCCAAGAAGCCTACAAAACGAGTACTTACAAGCATATGAACTCAAAAATGTAAGCGTTGCGATTTTATTTGCGCGAATTTCGCCCCAAACGCCATCTTCCAGTGGGCGGATAACAGACAAATTTATATATATATATATATATATATATATACACATAACTGACAAATATATATATATATATATATATATATATATATATATATATATACATACAAATTTGAACCACCGTTATTTTCGGTCTCTAGGGGTTCTGAAACGCGAAATTTTCTAGTCGGCACTTCCGGATTGTTTCATGAGATCAATTTTATAAGCGGGGTTCCTCCCTATGAAGGGAGGGAGGAACCGCGCTAACAATATAAACAGATCTAAGGTGTTACACGGGAGCTGGTGAAAGGAAGAATGAGAATGTCTCGTATTGCAATTCTCTGTATGCAGGGTCTGCTTCCAGGTAAAGTCATATACTTTTACTGCCCTTTACCGTTACTCAGAAGGCTCTTTGTGTTTACAAACAAAGGACTCGGTATAGACCACCCGTATTAACCCAAAAGTGATTATATCAAGCTTGATAAACTTCCTCAATTAAATTAAGGAATTTAAGAGTGCTTAAAATAGGTTCTTGATCTAGTCAAAAAATTCAAGGAGAATTAGATCATGAATAGAAAATCTCGGCCAAACAGAAGGAAAATAACAATAACAAGGATAGTCAAACTTCGTTTTCAAAGATTGTTAGTTGTAACACAAAAACGGTCACTCATGATTCTAATAAATTAACTGTGAAGGGTGATTACACAAATATTCCTGTTGAGGCTTTAAAGCTTCAATTTAAAAAACATATTAACCCATAGGAATTATAGATTGGCCTAAAAACATAAAATCATTGAAAAAAGGATTTCTTATTATTGAATCAAACAAAAACGATATAGAGGTTATATCAACAGAGTTTTTAAATATATGCAAAGACCTGTTGATCAATAAAATAAAAATAAAAAATAGAGTTCTCTGTAAAAGGTTTAATGAGTTCTATTAAATACATATTTTCCAATTTAGTTATAATTTTAACTATTGGAATTATTATCCAAAGATTCATATAATTACTCAACAATAGATTCTAATTTGAAGCACAGCTATTTTCGATATCTACCTGTTCGAATAGTTTTTCTTATTTTAATTAATCTATTTTATTGTCAAATACATTATCCAACTATAAGCAATGAAAAAATAGGAATAAAAACAGACAAAAAAACCGTTCGAATAAAAGAAATCAATTACTTTAATGGTTTAAGCACTTATTTCTCTGATTGACATCGCCCGATTAAAACTTTCGTCAGAACATTTTTTGTAGACCATTTAGTAAGCTTTCGAATGGTAACCTTTCGCTTCCCAAGTTTTTGAACCGTTTTCGAGATATTAATGAAAGTATACGAAGTTCCCAAAATTTTCATTATTTCTAGCAACAGAAAATTGGTCTCATTTTTCCTATACTGTTTTACAAACAAATACATTTTCCTGACATAATAAATTACAAAAATAAAATGCAATAAAAAACCAAGGGAAAGAGACAAAAATTACAAAAAGAACGACAAAACCCCGTTCATAAGAACAAAACAGACGTATTTGAAGATTTAAGCACTTATTTCTCCGATTGACATAACCTAATCAAAAATAGTTTTAGAATCATTTTTGTAGAGAATTTAGTAAGCGTTCAAATAGTTTCTATCCACTTACCATGATTTCCCAACCGTGTTCGAGATATTAATGAAAGTATACGAAGTTCCCAAAACTTTTCATGTCTGTTCATAAAATATTTTATTCTAACCCTTCCTTAACTCCAAACGTAACATAACTTTCAACATATTAGTTTTAATGAAAGTAGAACATGCAGATAATGTTTCAACTGAATCCCGTGATTCTAAGTACCCAAACCAAAAACGGTATTCAAAAACTATTTTTCCAATTTTCTCGAAAACGGTTAAAGCTATCGCCTTGAAAATGGTTTCATTCGTTTTCCTAGTCCAAGAAGCCTATAAAAAGAGTACTTACAAGCTTATGAACTCAAAAACGTAAGCGTTACGATTTTTTCTGCGCGAATTTCGCCCCAAACGCCATCTTCCAGTGGGCGGATTTTGCTGGTTAACGAACTTGACCTTTCAAATTGGACGACGGATTTTTGTACCAAATTTCATCAAAAATGGACCATCAGGGAAGCCAGAAATGAGCGAACAGACAAATATATATATATATATATATATATATATATATATATATATATATATATATATATATATATATATAAATATATACATATACATATATATATACAAATTTGAACCACCGTTATTTTCGGTCTCTAGGGGTTCTGAAACGCGAAATTTTCTTGTCGGCACTTCCGGATTGTTTCATTGTATCAACCTTATAAGCGGGGTTCCTCCCTATGGGGGAGGGAGGAACCGCGCTAAAAATGAATGAATTTATGTATTCCTATCTTACCAAAAGAAAGCGTTTCTAAATTTCCTGACTTTTTCTTCATATTTCTTACCGGCATTACTCTCCAATGGGCAGTCTGAGATTTCCGGGTTTCAGAAAAACTTCCTCATTTAACCAGCTTTCCATTCACGTATCACAAGCATGTGTTATTGAAGTATGTGAACGATTTAGCAACAAAAGTTTTAATAAAAACGTGGATCTGTGAAAAGAAAATTAACTTTTTTTCTTTAGTTTATTCAAAAAGCTTAAAAGAAATATTCATTTTTGTAAATATTTACTTAAATATTAAGTAAATATTTAATTAAAACAATAAAAAAATTACTTCCACGAAAATATAAAAAAAATCCTAAAACAGTAAATAAATAAAATACACATTTATTTTAAATTTATTAATTACTGTAACTAATACTGGGTCCAGGAGGTGGCCATTGATGAACCCCCAACCACACACTAACCTGAAAAATAATTATTTTTACCTGGATAACGCATTTGAAAAATGAATGAAAATGAAAAAAAATGAAAAATGCGTTTTTTCATATTCAATACTTTGCATTTGTATCGACTCTATCTCTAACCGTGTTCGAGAAAAGTGGATAACAGCTTTCTAATTGACAATATGGATAAGAACGGCAACGCGCTAGCAAAATTTATTACGCGGTAAAAGTGTTTTCCCCAAAATGACATACTTTCAAGAGCGGATATTTCGAAAAATAAAGATATCTAGAAAAACTATATTGAATAGAGCTTGTAGGAAATTTAATCAGCTTTCATTTGTTACAGAATAGTCATGTAGCTAGGACGCAGGGTTTCCGAGATATAAGTGAAAACCCGAAAAATGGGACCTTCTACCCCCCCCCCCCTCCCGCCGGCACAAAGGCTACGGGCGAGGACTTTTGATATGTTCACCACCTATCCAGCCCAAACAAAGTTACAATGTCAAATATTTTGTTCCAAAAATTTCCACCTATAGCTGTTGTTAAGCATTCGTTGCCTGGACTGTTAGATGAATTTAAAAAATGTAGAAAATATTTTAATTTAATCCCACTATTCTAAGTACTCAAACCAAAAATGAGTTACAAAAATTTCCACTTTTTTCAAAAACGGTTACAGATGTCGCCTTAAAAATGGCTTCATTCGTTTTCCTATTCCAAGTTATCTATAAAACGGGTACCTGCAAGCATATGAACTCGAAAACGTATGCGGTACGATTTTTTAGACGAAAGATTTTTGTACTAAATGTCGTCAAAATCGGACAATTTTTTAGCCTGTGGGTGAGGCTAGCTAAGTGGTAGAGCACTCTACTAATGAACTGGAGGACCCAAGTTCAAAACCCAAGTGCGCACAGAAATTATGTTTTACTAAAAAAAAAAATAAAACACATTAAACCAACTGATGATTTTACATAATATAAATTATAGGTAGGTACATATTATAAATATAAAATTAGAAGTTTATTATTAATTTAAGGAGAACACTTTTTTTTTTCTTTTTCGAGAAATAAGAAACTATTATCCTTGGAATTTTATTATATTCCTAGAATGTAGAATAAAAATGCTGGTTAAAAGTTTTTTTTTTTACCTCCTAATTCTTTTATTTTATTATATTATAAAATAATATAATATTATTTTTTAACAATACATATGTTATTATTAATTATTTTCTTCAATAATAATTAGAAATTTGGGAAATTGTTGTACGTATTTCGAGAATTTCACCACAGAGTGTAATGCAATGCAATTGTTTTTTGGTATTTTTTTTTTCTTTTTGAGGAATTCGACTGTTCGTTCTTTTCTTGCAGAATGAATTCTTTTAAAATTACCAACGACCGAGAAAGAAGTAATAATAACAGTTAATGACACAATTTTTCGAGTTCTCCTTTCTTTTCTTGTGATATTCCGTCTTCTTGTTTTAGGGTGCTAGACGCAATCAGCTAATGAATGAATATTGGCGGCACGTTGCGGTTACTCCGTGTATAGTCGCTGCTGGTTGTAATATAGGTGTGTGTATAGAGACCGGGTGACGTGAGCTAGGAGGGGACGTTGCCGAGGGGTTGGAACTACTTATTATTCCCCCCCTGCTATCGATCGGGATTAGAGGACCAAAAGCTCGGGGCCTTGGGGCGAGGGGCGGCCGAGTCCCCAAAGATAAATAAGGTACCCCGACAATGGCGGTCCCTGCTGCCGGCTGCCTGGGGGGCAGATGTTCAGTCTGCTCCTAGCCTTCAAACATGGAGTTCATACCGTCCAACAAGGGTCACGTCAAGCTCCTCTACAAGGACTATATGTACACGAAGCATAAGGTGTGCGGTAAGGGCGTGAGATGGCGTTGTGTCGAGAGACTCCTCAACTGTAAGGGTAGCATCACCACTTCTTTCGCTGGTGACCTTCCAGTCATGACGATACCCCACAACCATCTACCGGATCTCAACTCCGTCAAGGAAGCCAGAGAGAAAGCGAGGACTCCTTTCGTCTATCCGTTTCCTCCTGTCAAGTCGCCGGTAGCATCCTCTTCAGATGGTAAGTTTTCAATACTCTACTTCAGCTTATTGGAAACATGTTGATTCTCAAAGTTTGTATTCCCCTTCCCTAAAGCAGGCTACACACGGTCAGGCAGGCCTGTCAGTTAGGCCTGAACAGTCCGCCTGAAGGCCCGTCGCCTGAAAGTGTATATTTTCCGGCCGATCTGTTAGTTAAGACTGTTGTGGCGGTCGGAATACATACACGTTAAGGAGACCGGCTTTCAGGCGGACTATTCAGGTCTAACTGACAGGCCTGCCTGAATCGTAAAGCATTCAATTCTTTGCCTATCTTATATGTAAATAGCTGTCTTCTTCGTACAATATTAATAAATCATGCTGACCTCTGAAAATCCTTACGTCACTCTTAGGCGCTTGTGACAATGACACAAAGAACCTGAAAGCTCTTATCAGTCAGCATAAGAACTTAATATTGTTATCAATTTATGTATTTAAACCTTTCTTATAACATATGTATTAAAGGAACAGGATCATAATTACTAATCAATTTCATAACTAATATATATATGTATATATATACATATCTATGTATATATGAAGAGGCGTCATAGGAACGCGAAACATGTAGAGCGAAATAAATGAATAGTTAATAGAGTGAGTGTTTTTATATATATAAAATATATATATATATAAATATATATATATATATATATATATATATATATATATATATATATATATATATATATATTTATATGTGGCAGAAGGTCAAATTTGCTTATTCATTTATTTCGCTCTACATGTTTCGCGTTCCTATGACGCCTCTTCAGGAGCTCTTTAAATAACAATGTACAATTAAAGCCTTCACCACCGAGAACCTTCCGCAGGTAGGGCCACGTCTAGACTGATAAGACCAATCGTGTCTACTACGCATCAACTGTTTAAAATCGATAGTTTTAGGGTAAATGTCGATTTTCCAAAAGAAGCCTTTGTGATTTAATAAATTCATCTATTTTAAGTTGTCTTGTTTATTAAATTAAAAAAAATTGACCTTCTGCCACATATAAATATATAAGAAAAATGGGATCACCATCTTATAAAATAATATATATATATATATATATATATATATATATATATATATATATATATATAAAATTTAAAGAATACTTTTTGGATGAAAGTGTAATACATTTTTAGTAGATATTACCTGGTTAAAAAAAAAAAAACAACAAACATTTTTGGTTTTCTCTAGTTCGAATTTCCTTTCCTCGCCTACTCTTGTCGTCGTGTATTGAAGAAAATGTAGAATTTATAAGAAGTTAAAGAACTCATATTTAGTCATATATTTTCTGAAAAAGATGTTTCATAAGTTACTGCCTATTGCCTAACTCTTCTAACCTTAGTTCTGAAATAAACGGTATACAGTTTTAATTTCTTTCTTCCAGATGAATGGAAATGCACATATTAAACTGTTTTTCTTTTTCAGGCAGGTCAATAAATAAATATTAAAACATTCGTCAATTTATTAAAATCGTTCTACACGTTTAATATCTTCAGATGCTTCTTTAGGAGTCTAAAAGTAAATAAATCCTAATGGAAAGTAAGCTTACAAGGGCCATGTCATAACTGAACTATTTTATTTTGATTTTCTTATTTACCAATTTTTATCTATATTTTATAATATGTATATTTTCTTTTAGCTTACGTTTCATCAAGTTCGGCTCGTTATGTATGGAGTTCACATTTGCGAAGTCAAACATATCTTACTTCTGAATAGTTCGTAAAATTTGTTTTATAATAAAATAAGGTATGAAAATGAAAAACGTATTGGTTATAGCGTTTCCCGTAGTGAAAGTTAAGAAGGTGGGAGGAGTCATTTCCGCTTAGAATACTATCAGTTTCCTGTTGTGGAGCCTTAAATCTCCCTTCTCTTTGAGATGTCATTTTATATTTTTCAGGAAACGAAGATCAAAACCTACCAATAACTGCTTCTATTCCTTTACTAATAGCATTAGAGATATGAACGTAACCGCGCTAAGATGACACAGTTCCTGTGAGTCGGACTTTTTTTATGTATTGACGTTCTATCAAACACCAGATCAAATGTTGAGATTTTGGGCAACTATTTATATTGATACTGTTTTATTAATAGCAGATTACTCTTAAAATGTACAATTTAATTGTTTAACGTCCCATGTAATACTACATAAGATTTTCTTTTTATCTGCAGGTTACGACCCTTCTCTAGTCAGGGTACAGGTTGAGCATTTCCTTTTCTCGAAAGGAATCCAACACCCCTAGTGGAAATCGAACTCACAACACTTACCACTCATGGTCCTCGGGCTTCCACCAATCAGTGGGCTATCCCCAGATTTCCCAACAAACCTAACCACATTTATTGAAATTTATTTTTATAAGATTTGATGAAAATGAATGCCAGGAGAATTCTCCTTGCTACAAGATATGGAGGGGTTGTGATGAGTCAGCACCCTCATCTGTCAGGAGATCAACCCCTTCTTTAAAAAATTCCTTCATGAGGGTCAGGCATTCATTAGTGCGACATCCCTTGGCATTGTTGATTGTCTCCATTTTAATTATTAATATTAATTAGTTCCTTTACTAAATGTCTTAAAATTGAAAAAAATATTGATACATATTTCTTAAATATTAATTATTCCTATTACACACTTGGAGGCCCGGTCACCGTGAGTGTTAAGGCGTGAGCATTTGATCCGGCATCTCCTATCCCAAAAATCGGTGTTATTTATTGGTAGACAATTAAAATATATGAATATTGATGAGCCATTTTGATGTTATCATTTTTAAAAGAGTATTATTATTAAACAAATACTTCTCATTTTAAAAATGTACAAATGATTAATAACGATCAGTCCAGTCAACGAACAGTTATAGATGGACATTTTTGGAACACAATTTTTGACTTCATAACTTTGTTTCGGCTAGTTAGGAGGTCAACGTATCAAAAGTCCTCGCCCGTAGCCTATGTGTCGGGGGGAGGGGAGGGGGTTTAGAATGCCACATTTTTCGGGTTTTCACTTATATCTCGGAAACCCTGCGTCCTAGCGACATGACCCCAAAGCTGGTTCAATTTTCTACAAGTTCTATTCAATGAAATTTTTCGAGATATCTTTAGTTTTCGAAATATCCGCTCTTGACTGTCAGTGATTTTGGGGAAAAACACATTTTTTGCTCTTTTTGACCAGATAACTCTTTAACAATGAACCCAAAAAATAAATGCCATTTATAGGGTTGTAGAGCATTACATTCTCTTCAAGAATATATATATAACTTTACTATTTTATGTATTTTCCTTCAAACCTGAAAACATTTGTCCATGGTTTTGCAAAGACCATGTGAGTGCGTTTATAACGTTTAAAAAAAATACATAAAATAGTAAAGTAATATATATTATTGAAACGAATGGAATGCTCTACAACCCTATAGCCGACATTTATTTTGTGGGTTCATCGTTGAAGAGATATCCGGTCGAGAATAGAAAAAAGTGTGTTTTTTTTCCCAAAATGACAGACTTTCAAGAGCGGGTACTTCGAAAACTAAAGATATCTCGAAAAACTTTATCAAATAGAACTTGTAGGAAATTGAATTAGCTTTCATTTTTTATAGAATAGTCATGTCGCTAGGATGCAGGGTTTCCGAGATATAAGTGAAAACCCGAAAAATGGGACCTTCTACCCCCCCCCCCCCCCTTCTCCCCGGCACGAAGGCTACGGGGGAGGACTTTTGATACGTTGACCTCCTAACTAGCCGAAACAAAGTTATGAAGTCAAAAATTGTGTTCCAAACATTTCCATCTATAAATTTTAGTTACCTGGACTATTAGTCGCTAAATTTCAGATTTCACGATGAACACAGAAATTATTTTTACGTTTCAAGGAAAATACATAAAATAGCAAAGTAATATATGTTATTGAAGGGGATGCAATACTCTACAACCCTATAACCGTTATTTATTTTTTGGGTTCATCGTTGAAGAGTTATCCCGTCAAAAAGGGGAAAAAATATGCGGCAAAAGTGTTTTTCCCCAAAATGACCGACTTTCAACAGCGGATATTTCGAAACCTAAAGATATCTCGTAAAACTTTATAGAATAGAACTTGTAGGAAATTGAATCAGCTTTCATTTGTTATAGAATAGTCATTTCGATAGGACGCAGGGTTTCCGAGATATAAGTGAAAACCCGAAAAATGTGGCATTCTAAACCCCCCCTCCCCCCGGCACAAAGGCTACGGGCGAGGACTTTTGATATGTTCACCTCCTATCCAGCCCAAACAAAGTTACGAAGTAAAAAATTGTGTTCCAAAAATTTCCACCTATAGCTGTTTTTAAGCATTCGTTGACTGGACTGGATTTAAAGTATACAAAAAAAAAATAAAATAATAAATAAATAAAAGCATGTTTTTTTTGTAATTATTGAATTAAATATAGAACATTTAACTCGATTTCCACACATTCATAAAAACACATTGTAAACCATATCTCGATAAAAGTAAAGACACGTTATTCATCTATACCGACGGATCCAAGACGACAAGGTGTAGGCGCAGCCGCTGTATTGGATAGAAATACTCTACAAGTGAAACTATCGAACACTGCAAGTATCTATTCAGCGGAACTGCATGCCATATCCCTCGCTTTGGACAATATACAGGACGTGAAACAAGATAAAATAACAATTTGCACGGAATCACTTAGATATACATACGGAATACGAGAGATATATACAATCTAAATCCAATAATTACAAATATACTTGAACGGAAACATCAGACGACTGAGTAATAACTAATAAAGTAATAACTAATAAAGTAATAACTAATAAAGTAATAACTAATAAAGTAATAACTAATAAAGTAAAAACTAATAAAGTAATAACTAATAAAGTAATAACTAATAAAGTAATAACTAATAAAGTAATAACTAATAAAGTAATAACTAATAAAGTAATAACTAATAAAGTAATAACTAATAAAGTAATAACTAATAAAGTAATAACTAATAAAGTAATAACTATATATTGGCTCCCAGGACACGAGGACTTAGGACAAAGCACTCAAGCTGACGTACTTGCACGGACGACAGCAAGACAAAACTATCACTATATACACAATAATACACTACAAGATTTGCAAGCTGAGGCCACAAGGTTAATTACAGGAAACTGGCAGCACTCTTGGCACATGACGACAGAGAACAAACTCCGAGAAATAAAACGAACAGTTGGTGAATGGCCTTCAAGCAAAAGAAACAACAGGAGAGAAGAAGTTGTATTATGCCGCTTAAGAATCGGCCATTCACGGCTGACACACTTACACCTCATGACGAGACAGGACAGACGAAAATGTGACTATTGTGACTCAACACTGACCATAAAACACTTACTGACAGTATGTATAATTAGACAAAACTATGACTTCCCGTACAATATGACATACCTACTAGGTGATAGGAGCCAATATATAGGACAAATATTTAACTACCTGAAGAAGAATAACTTACTTGACAAATCATAACTTGACCTCTATGACTAAATTGGCAACAACACATCAAAATGAAAAAAAAAAAAAAATAAGGGAGAGAAGGTTCATTTATATAAAGAGAAGATGTTATGTATTCCATTAAAATAAAAATTATACTTACATTTTCTACCAACTAACTAACAACTTACGGCTTATTAAATAATAAATAAATAAATTATTGAATTTATTCACGTCTTCTTTCAACGAAGCATTTTCCAGTATTGTACGGCGAATAGTTCTAACCCAGCAAGGCATTGAAGACCCAGCTTCGAGACCAATAGCTAGCCCGAGCCTTATTGCCTCTGCCCTATTAATACTGAAGGATTGTTTCAGTGATCCTACTTACAACTCCAGTTTCAGACTATTCCTACTTACAACTGCACTACCCAGATTACTGACAAAAAAGATAACCACTCACAATCAGGAAGTAAACTAAGCGATATTAAAAGAATCAAAATTTGAATAAATCGTTCAAAAATTCTCTCATGAATACTACATTCCTTGGGGAAATTCTAAATATAAAGAGATAGGTCTATAGAGCGCAGTGCACGTGTCCTTTAGTGAAAAGGCTAAGAATTACAGAAGCAGGTGCCTCAACTGGGTCAGTCCGGCTGATGTTATAACTAAATAATATGCTCCACTCCAGAAATAGACTCCAGCAGGACGAAAACGGCATCTCATTAAACGGGAGGTCAATAAAATAATTTTTTTATTTATGTTCCAGCTAGTCTGCCGTCTCCAGTACCTGATGCGTCCTTCCAACAGCTGATGTAAGGCTTTCCGCTAATAGGTCTTCCCTGGTCCTTTCTTTCCGTCAGGAGAGCTGTATGTACACGAATAATTGAAGTTTATATCTGTTCAAATCGTCAGCTATATCTCTTAAATTACTATGATCTTTGAAATAAGAATTTGGAGGACCCTAAATACCTGGTGCAAATCCCGCTAGATTGATTTCGTGGTATTTTTTCGAGTGCCTCCCCATCCCGTCCATGATATTACATGTGGTAGTTAGATGTCAAGACTAGAATAAAAAATTACCTATTATTATTATTTCAAATATATTTTTAATGCTTTAGGAAATCGCCCTATAATCTATTTATTTTATTTTAGTTAGCTCGCAACTATGGCGACTTAACAGCTTTAACATAATAGATACGACAAGTTAGTACAAATGTACATAGTAGACATGTTTCTCGTCATTTGTAAAGTTAACTTCACATTTTCTATATATTCTCACACAGTCGTATTTATATTTATTTTATGCGTGGGGGGATTATAATAATAGTAACTAAAAAATAAATAAATAGCGAATTAAAATAAAGAAAATAATAAAAAATTGAATAGAGTTATTACATAGATAGGGTCTGGATTAAGTCATAAATGTTTTCTCTTTTAAGATATCCCAATAACTGTCCTAAGTAGTGACTGCCATCTGTAAGTAGTTCATGTATGTTGTGTGGAAGGATATCATTTCGTCTGAGTCTACAGTCAGTCAGGATGTGTTTAATGGTGAGAGTTGTATTACAATACTTACATGTTGGTCTGTCCTGTCTAGTCATTAGGTAAGAGTGAGTCAGTCGTGAATGGCCTATCCTCAGCCGGCACAGGACGACTTCTTCTCGTCTGTTACTTCTGCTGCTTGAGGGCCATTCATGAATTGTTTCTTTAATTTCTCTCAACTTATTATTTGTTGTCCTGTACCATGTCTCCTGCCACCTTTTTGTAATTATTGTCTTGGCCTCTGTCAATAAGTCCTGGTACGTTGAGTCCTGAATGTCTAGTTGGTCTTTTCGTGCTGCAAGTTTTGCTTGTATGTCTACATTAGTACTAGGGTCAATGTCTTCGTGGCCAGGTAGCCAGTACATAGTCACAGTTTTGTTCAGTACCGAAAGTTTGTCAAATATAAGTATCGTTAATGGATTGTCACTGTAAATGTCCTATAGTGTCAGTAATGTGCTCAGTGAGTCAGTGCATATTGTTATGTTCTTGTGTTGAGATGTAGGTATGTTGTCTAAAGCAAGTATTACAGCATGGAGTTCAGCTGAGTATGAGGTTGTTATTTGTGGTAGCCTCAACAATATGACTTCTTCTCCGACTACAGCAGCTGCTCCAGTACCTTCAGCTGAACTGAATATTGCGACTTGCTATTGATATTAATTATTCGATTCAGTGCATTTTGCAATCATCCTAAAAACGTGAATTAAGACATTTTATCATAGAAATAGAAACAAAATAAAATATCGTAATAAAGCCGAACGATCAAAAAGTAATAATAATGATAATACACGAGTTTATTAAATCAATAATTCTGATCTTTCCGCGCTTACTGGTAAATATGTTTTTTAGGTTCAGGTCATATGCTTGATATAAGTGGATCAAATGATTCTAAAATCCTGTGAATCACATATTCATTCGTCGAAAACCGAGAATATTTTAACCTGGCTCAGCCTGAATTTTGTAATCTTTATTTCTGCTCTCCTAGGCTTCTTGAGAAAGGTGTCCGAGCTATACCGATGGATTAAAACCTTGCCGAAATACCACGGGTACAATTGAATAGCAAATTCTGCAGTCTCTTGCGCATACAACCCGAATTTGATTGGCTCAATTGCATGTTGACTGTTTATAGTCTCAAGAATGACTGAAAATTTACGAATCAAATTCTCATTGATTTTCGTTATTTCTGATGTCAAAGATGGATCAGCAAAAAATCTTCTGGGGGTGTTTCCAGTATTTGAAGAATCATGTCCTTGTCGTACTATATCGACACGGAAGTTTTTTTTTATTAATTTGATCTGAATTCGCTTAATTGGAAGAGTCGTATTTGTGGTTCTAAATTTTTTTATAAAAAAAAAAAAAATCATATTGAGGTTTCTTTAGCCGAATCCCAACCATTCCATCTCTACTAATTTGGTACTCGCACTTATTTTTTTAAAAAAAGTCTTCACGTCTTCGCTATGTTCCAAAAATGAAGATCGTTAGAATTAATGTTTATACAGGGTTTATCGCAACTTAATGATAATAATCCAATAACAAGACAACAAATTTAGTTCAACACCACCAACCACACATTTCTATCTCACTCCATTCCAGACATATGCCGTTTTAAAGGTCTTCAGAAAAAAACCCGCTTGTTTTGTATTACATTTTTGAAATCAGCTTTAAGGCTAATGCACATTCAATGTTTACGAGTATATCATTCAAACCGCAATATCAATTCAAAAAGTAGAAATTGATAAAAGCTTCTGGAAGAGCTACCAGAAACTTTTATTAAAAAGAAGGTTAGGCCCCAAGATTCATCTCCTAATACCCTTGAAATGCTAAAGACAGCTGTATTGGAGAAGTGGGGCAACATCTCACAAGATTTTATTAAAAAGCTATTGATGAATATGTCAAAAATCAGTTATTAAACTCAGAGGAGAAAATACTTCTTATTAAGTGCCATTTTTAATTTTATTAAAAATGAAAAATATAATATTTCCTTGTTCTTTTAATCTTGTAAACATTCTTTTTCATTAAAAACATATTAATTTTTAATATTTTGTTCAATAAAGTTGATTTGAATTTATGAGGCTTTACGTAAATTTAAAACTGCTGTTCACCTAAAAATAAAAAAAATATCTTGGCGTTCCGATTTTTTTGACGGGGAGCTTATGATAGAACAATAGATCTGAAACTAATTCTAAACTATAAACCTAAAGATTCTATGTACAATATTTTTTACGAGTTTCTTCTGAAATATACCGTATCTAACTTTAAACCTTGATCTAAACCTGAAATGACTATTTACATTATGACAATAATACATATTCGCTATCACTCACTAAAACACTTAATAAATACTACTTCACACTACCCATACACTAAGTGTATTCATACAATAAATATAGACAAAAATAAATGAAAACATTTGATAATTTAAAATATACTTACACGCAATTTTAAAGCTGTTATATTAAATAATAATAAATACTGAATATCCTATTCATTAATTGGTAGAGACTTCCCTTTTCTACAACAGCTCTTTAATAACATTTGGGAGTTGGTGTCGCTCCCTAGCATCTTTGAGTGTTGGATAGTCCACCAGGACATTACTGGTGAGTATGGTGTAGTGCCACATTGTTCGCACTTAAGTCGGCGCTAGTTGTCCTACCAGGTGATGGCCATGTGTGAGTTTATGACTCATCCGCAATCGGGTCATCAGCTAGTCACGTGTGTGACTAAAGCAATTTTTTTATAAACAAGTGAAATATATTGATTCTACGTAAAAAAAAAAAAAAAAAAAAAAAAAAAAAAAAAAAAAAAAAAAAAAAAAAAAAAAAGACACAATTATTTGTGACACTTTTTTGTAACGTTTTTTTTTTAACAGTTTAGTCTTCACTAAAGCATATTTATGCAAAAATAAAATCGAGGAGACTTCATGACCAATAAGAGAAAGTGCTAAGGATTGTAAAAAAGTATTTTTAATAGTTATTTAAAGATATATCTTGGTTTAGATGGATGTCAATCGTTCAAAACAAGTTAACAAGTCTCGGCGCAACTTTTTGAGTATTCGAAAATAAATGTATATTCTTCCCCCCCCCCCACTTATCTCATAAACAGTTAAATCCTTGAAAGTAGCTTCATCGGATCCTCGTGTTAAATTGCCTATAAAACGCGTATAGTGAACCCTATTAACGCTAAAGAAATTCTTTTTTATAGTGAGGAACCTCCATTTTTCTAATAATAAACTATAAAGGGGTCTCCCGTGGTCTAATGGCTAGCGCCTTGGATTCATAAGCGGGAGATGGTGGGTTCGATTCCCAACCTCCGGCAGGAATTTTATCATCCCACGGCTCGCTGGTAGAATTCCTCGCTACACCCTGGATATAGGCGCTAATGACCTAGATGTAGATGCGCCGTAAAAAAAAAAAAAAAAAAAAAAAAAAAAAAAAAAAAAAAAAAAAAAAAAAAAACTATAAAAATCCACTTTAAAATAACACGTTGACAGCCGCAGCAGTTTTCCGCTTTTCGATGTTAAGTGAGTTGGTAGTCTGAGTTGATCACCAGAATTGGTTTCCTAATTATTATTGTGGGGAAATACAATTTTTTTTTTTTTTTTTTTTTTTTTTTCTAATTTTTCGTAATGAACCGCAATTATTGAATGCAGACCTCCTCAGAATATAAAAAGATATGAACAGCCCGTAATATAACAGTATAACATAAAATATAAAATAACATACAAGTCAATAAATATTCATTGTACGATTAACCTTTATTAATTATTATACGATGTTTCTAAATAATATTGTTGATATGTTATACATATTTTGTTGTGCCCTTCAGACTTCCTGCTTTCTAGCAGAAAAAAAAAATCATCTGTTTCATTGACGACGGGCGTAACTTGGTCCACCTGTCGTTCAGCTGTATCAGATGTTCAATTCAAGGAGAATGAAATCGTACTTCTGCTTAACTGTTCCGCGTCTGACTTCACTTTGCCAAAAGAGAGTACCCAATTTGGGGAAGAATGTTCAAGTCTATGGAATTTAAAACAAATATTTCATTTTATTGCGTTTCCTTAAAGAGTATAAAATCATTTAGACTCGATGAGGGAGAATATATATATATATATATATAGGGGATCATATTCTTAGATGGTACGGCATCTTTCTCCAACGGTGGTACTAGTCTCCTACTGCTTTCTGCAAAATGAACATTCCCTTGGCAACCACCAAGGAGTATGAGAGGAGTGCCACAGTTGGAGAAAGAAGCCGTCACACCTGTATATATATATATATATATATATAAAAAAATCAGTCCCGTAACAGGCCACAAGGGCCCTGAGGGGCAGATACTATAGAGGTATCTGATTCTTGACCATACGGCACACTAGGGAGATAGTATGGTCAGTACTATGCTCCGGCCGCCTGATTTTCCCCTTGGCTGCTTCGACTGCTAGAGTCATTAGCACCAACCAAGGTACCCGTTATTAAATTAATTAAAGGCTGGTTTGGCCTAGGGACGGTCAGGGAGGCTGAATTCAACCCATGAACGAAGACACTAGAAGAAAAAACCTTTAGTGCTTGCTCGGGATTTGAACTCAGGCCTCCAGCTTATTAGTCCAGTGCTCTACCACTGAGCTAACCTCGCCCCCATATATATATATATATATATATATATATATATATATGTATATAAGGTTAGCTCATTGGTAGAGCACTGGACTAATTAGTTGGAGGACCTGAGCTCAAATCCCGAGCAAGATTTTGTCTTCTAGTGTCTTAGTTCATGGGTTGAATTCGGCCTCCCTGTCCGTCCCTAGGCCAACCCAGCCTTTAATAAATTTATCAATGGGTACCTTGGGTGCTAATGACTCTAGCAGTCGAAGCAGCCAAGGAGAAAATCAGGCGGCCGGAGCATAGTACTGACCACACTATCTCCCTAATGTCCCGTATGGTCTTGAATCAGATACCTCTATAGTTTCTGCCCCTCAGGGCCCTCGTGGTCTGTTACGGGACTGATTTTTTTTATGTATATATATATATATATATATATATATATATATATATTCACATAAATATACACAAATATATATATATATACATGCTTGCACCCATTATTTTAGTAGGTTTTTATATTTTATAATAACCTTGTTATTGTTATCATATGGAATGTCAAGTTTGTTAACCAGCACAATGGGTCCGTTATAATGCTGTGTATTCGGCAAAGTTCTTGCCAAAAAAGTTTTAGCCCTCACATCCTTGTGTTTAATATACCAGACGCATTTTATATAGATAATCGAATAAAATCACTTAATTTATTTTAACTGTTTTTGAGAAATGTGGAAAAACTCCTAGAAGTTTGGTTTTGGGAATTTTGAACCCTTTGCACTTGAGGGCAGACATATTACAAAAAATTCATTTTATTAACAGGCATGCCAGTTTTGGTCTATTGATATAATTTCTCATATATCTCGAAAATGGTAGAGAAGCCAAAATGGAAGGTGATCATTCGAAGTTTTAAGTGATTTTGTAGCAAACAGTTTTAGGAGTTCACTTCGTTAGTGCCACTTAGGCTGAGAGAATAAAGCCTGATATTTCTGAAGTTTTGTTTTCCTTCCATTAAATGCAAAATATTGCAATTTCCTTCCAAGCCAGACGAAATTTAAACATCATGAGAAAAGACGCTAAGGTGTTGGCTAGTCGAAATTTGTCCGTTTTGTTTTAATTTTGACATAAGATAATGCCTAGTTTACAGGAGCAGACTACTGTCATCAGTGATGTTCCCATTTATTAAGGTAGCTTAGTGACAGCCCCCCCCCCCCCCCGAAATTTTGTTTTGTTGAGAACATTTCATATAAAAAAGGCATATAACAACGAAAAGTGTCTTCTAAATTTATCCTGGTCTACTAGTTGTCCAGAGGACCTTAAAAATCGCCATTTTGCACTAAACCAAAATTTTCCCTACACTCCAAACGCCTAGGTGCTCCAACCCCCCCCCCCCCCCGACATTATTTTCTATATACGCAAGTGGTGTCAAGTACCAAGACCGTATAAATTAGACATTAGGGTTGCATGAATGAGAAGCTGTAGTGTGTAGAGCGGCATCTGTAGGTGTGAAGTGAAACTGTTGGTTTCACTCTCTTTCCCACAGATAGCGCTGCCGTATCTAGATTTAGTAGGATTGGAGCGAGATAGATAGATAGATAGATAGATATTTATTTATTCGTGTAAGATATATCTTGTACAAATAATATCAATATTAGACACGTTGTTTCTTTCCATTTTGAGTCTGGTATATGCTATAATGTTTCAACAATTTCACATCAAATGCCAATATAAATGTTATATAGTTCTAAAGTTAACTTAATATATAATTTATATCATTAATATATTTGTTATATTCATACGTTATTTATATTAATCATACATTTTTACTAAAAATTTCTAAGATTATTTGTATAATGTTTTTTTAACAATAAAATACATATCAATATTACCTTAAATGTATCAGTATTATAAAAATATGTTTATTAAAGTCCGCTTCAAGATACAAAAACTAAGACTGAAAGTAAAACATTATTGATTGGAAAAATTGTTGATATTGTGAATTTACTCATTGATACTAAGAGAGTGAAACTTGTTACAGATAGTTTCAATGAATTTATAAAGCCGATTCAATTCTTCTATGGTGGTTATATGTAATATATTTTGAAGGTCAGAGGATGCAGAAGTGGATGGATTTAAAATATCTTCTCTGTTTTCTTCAAGTGCTGAACAGTGTAGGATTGGAGTTCAAGTGCTTAAATTGTTAAACACGTATTAAATATGCCAAAAAAAATTACAATTAAAATACTTAAAAATGTATTAAATAATCCGGCTACCAAGAAACCATAAAAATGTCTAATTAGGTGTTCCTTAAGATTTAAGAACAATATCATCATGTACATTTTTGTACTTCAGTATTTTATTTTTATATTTTTTCTTTAATAAAATTTCATGCCCATAAATGCCAAGTAAGGTTTTATTATTATAATAAATCGCAAAAGACGACTGTCTAATGTCTAGCTCACGCGTTTCTTTAAATTTTGTGGATATTCTGAAACATTAAAAATAATGAAATGTGTGAACAGAATAGTGTCCACAATTTTTGTCCCTTTGCCACAAACTCGCTATACATCATTACCCCTAGATAATTAAAAGTAGGTTCATCAAGTGTTCAGGTTTTCAGGTTTAATCCTCACTCAAATTCTTTATATTTAATGTTACAGTTTTCCCATTAGTGCTACGAAATTCACTAAACAACACCTAAAACTAATAATTGAAGTGTATTGAATTTGTACAAAGGTAAAAGAGGTCTACTTGGAGCGTGGGACACAAATTGTTGGATGTGTATCTACCCGTCGAAATTTAATTTATTTTGTCGACTTAGTTATACTATATATAACCCAGAAGTTTTTTTTTTTTTTTTTTTTTTTTGTTTTCAACGGTGATAAAAATACCATACAACAATAACATTGTCTGCTTCTGATAAATATTTCGCTCCGCCGTCAGACCCGTAAATGAGGGTCTCTTTTGTAGTTTTTATGGCGAATCGGCTTCTAGAGTCATAAAGTACATTGCCTTATGAAAATTTGTCCCATGATATTTAAATTTTTGTGTTCAACTTTCTACTGCTTCATCCGATTTTTTACTATTGACTAGATGTTTAACATAAAGATAAGAAGCGATATCTTCTGCACTTGATCATTTATTCAGACGTTTTTGCAGCATGTTTGTCAAGTAAAAATTTACTTTTTCTTTAAATTAATATAGCGATTACAGATATGACAATGCAAATGGTTGCATTTGATTCCGCATGATGGATTAATTACCTTTAAAAGATGTACATGGAAGCCCATTAACGAAAAACGTCATCGCTAAGATTGTTTTCGCGCGAATTCATCCAAAAATTGTTCCGAAGGATTCTGATGGGGAACGAACTTGACCTCTGATTCAGACCAAGTATTTAAGTACCAAATTTTATTAAAATGTACAATTTTTGAGGCTGCTTGAGAGAAAACGAATATAAATGAAATATGAGAATATTTATTTATTTTTTTAATTTGAACCATCGTTATTTTTGTGATCTATGAGTTCTGAAAAGTTTTTTCTATTCGGCACTTCTGGATTGCGGCGTAAGGTCTACGTCAAAGCGAATTTCTCGCTATGTACCGTTTTCAGTCTTAAACACTAAGTTCTGAGTACTTAGTTGGTTAACAAAGAACCATGGTTTCTGCGGTCTTCGTTAACATAGAGCAAAGAACCATGGTTTCTGCTTAGTGGGTCTAAATAGAGCCATAGTTTCTGCTTATTGGTCCAATATAGAACCATGGGTTTTGCATACTGGGTCTAAATAGAGCCATGGTTTCTGCTTATTGGCCCAATATAGAACCATGGGTTCTGCTTACTGGGTCTAAATTGAGCCATGTTTTCTGCTTTTTTGGCCCAATGTAGAACCCTGGTTTCTGCTTATTGGCTCTAAATTGAGCCATGTTTTCTGCTTATTGGCCCGATATAGAACCATGGTTTCTGCTTACTGGGTCTAAATAGAGCCATAGTTTCTGCTTATTGGACCAATATAGAACCATGATTTCTGTGACAGGGTCTGAATAGAGCCATGGTTTCTGCTTATTGGCTTGATATAGAACCATGGTTTCTGCTTACTGGGTCTAAATAGAGCCATAGTTTTTATTTACAGGAGCGTCTTAGAACCATGTTTGCGCGTACTGGGTCAATATAGAGCCAAGATTCCTGCGTAGTAAGCAACATATAGGCATATTATACTCACAACAACTATTGACCCGAAAACCCACAACCTCTACCCAGGTGGTAAAATGATGTTCTGATCACCAACAAAAATCACTTACTCATGCACACAGCCGATCATATTTAAATATTTATTGAGTAATTATTTTTTAAATTTTATTTCTAGCCTAAACCAATAAATTTCACTTAAAGAAATTTGCTGTTTTCTTTTTGGAAAATAAAATTATTCCATCACGGAGTATGAATATATGTTTCATAAGAAAGCAGGACTAATGCATGATTCATGAAGACTCCCTCTTGGGCAAATCAATAAATTTCTATTTTCAATCACTTAAAGGAATTACCAGTTAATATGTAGTTTGGGTAAATGTGAAGACGCGGGGTCTCCACACCGATCGTTCTGAAATGTTGCACTGTAACGTATTTTGATGCACTAAACACGAATCCGTTTAAAAAAAAAAAGCTCGTTCTCTACTAAGAAAGAAGTTATGAAGCACTAAAGTTCACTGTTGTGCGGGTTCTGAAAGCTGATGTAAACAACGTATTTGTAAACGTAAGCATGTGCGGAGATGTAAGATTGGCATACAAAGAACTGTTATTTGAAATGTTTATAAACTATTTATTCACAAATCATTGTAAATTTGGGCGTCCTCACCTGACGTAACATGTCGCTTATGGGCATACGTGCTGTGTGTTTCCGCTCGCTACGCTCGCTTAAGAAGGTATCAAAACTCTAGTCAATCCAACTCGCTAAAATTAATAGAATTCTATTATGTAAGATTGGCATACAAAGAACTGTTATTTGAAATGAAGGGATTTCTGTTATATAATATTTGTCAGCAGCGATCAAAAAAATTAAAGAATGGTTTATTATTTTTAAAAAAAATTGTTTTGAATAAATAACTGTAGATAAATTGAAATAATTCATGGTAAATTTCAATTAGACATCCTTATTACGGACTTTTCCATACCCGCGCATGCGCATGTTGACAAACATAGTAGGATACATTACCTAGAACCCGCACAACAGTGAACTTTACTGCTTCATAACTTCTTTCCTAGTGGAGAGCGAGCTTTTTTTTTTTAACGGATTCGTTGTTTGTTTGTTTATTTGTTTTTTAGGGCAAAGAACAACGTGGCTATCATTGCCCGTTAACGGATTCGTGTTTAGTGCATCAAAATACGTTATAGTGCAACATTTCAAAACGATCGGTGTGGAGACCCCGCGTCTTCGCATTTACCGTGTCGTTTGTCTCCGTTTGTTGTTTTCTACTATAGAAGAGTATTAGAATTAAAAAATAAATTGTCGGCTCAGGAAATATCTAATTTGAGAAAAAAAATCAGCAAAATGGATTAGAGAAAACTGCACAATGAATACATTGCAAGAAAGAAACGAATTTATACGAAATAAATGACTGTCGGGGTTAAGACTAAGGAAAAACTGAGATTTTCAGATAATCTATTTTTTCCCTCCCCCTTGGAAGACTCTTTCAAATAAATAATTGCTAAGTGAAAAGGACAATTAATAAACTGTGTAAAAATAAAAAAAAATATGTATGTGTATAAATATCTTATTCTATCTAATAATTACAAAAAATAACGAATAAATTGATAGGTAGTTAGAAAAATCATTCATTATAAAAATAATAATCTTTTCAGCGAAGAGCATTATATTTTCGGAAAGAATTAAATTGTTTTCTCGGACTTTGTAACAAAATACACCCAAGTTGTTCAAGCTATTTGACACTATTGAAAATCGTTTCGATGAAATCAAATCTACAATCTATTTGAGCGACGGAAACGAAAAATAGTTTCCTAGAATTATAAAAAATCTTTAAAGATATCGCCTTTGCAAAATAATCACCCATCAGCCGAAATATTTTCCATCAACTGAAATACCTAACGTACGGCCAATATTTTTGTACTTGTTCCTTCCGAAACCCATCATGTGGGGTATCAAACTAAAGGGAAAAATATTAAAATGCAGAAAAGTTGAATTGGAGCCATTCCTCATGGCTTTTCGTATACACGAGAAAATACCCGTCAAACAACTCGACGCACTATCAAGTGTCATAGCCCCACGTAATCCTCCACAAGCCAAACGTCGACGGCGCTAACCCAAAATTTACTTACAAAAAGTTATGATATCGTCTAAAAAAAATAACGATGAAAAAAAGAAGCCAAGTTCCAGCCCTCCCCAAAAAAACAACAGTTTGCCTATAAAAGTTATGATATCGTAGTTTTGGGCCAAGTCTTAGGCCCTTAATACCCTGTCAAGAACCTAATAATTCCCTCTCACTTATCTGCGCATTTCCAACTTGGCTAATTACTTCGACGTCTTTAGCGCAGCGTTTTTATTTTTAACGAATTTCACTTGAACTTAGTGTGTTAGTATGCGGATTCTGACGGTTAATGACCTAATCGTTCGTTCTAGATTAAGTATTTTTATACCTAATTTCATAAGAATCGGACCATTTTTGTTGAATGTAGAGCGCGAGAAGACGTGTGTGTATATGTACAAACGTACAAATTTATGAGGTTTATTACTAGTCGAACGTTTTCGACGTTCGAATATCTCCCGAAGCGTGGTTTTCCTCCGTAACAAGAAAAGAGGATCCATATTGGCAGATACTGTAGGCGTATCTGATTCTTGACCTTACGGCACACTTAGAAGATTGGGTGGCCTGTACTGTTTTGCAGATACCCTATTTGGAGCATAGGTAAACCTAGGGACGGCGTGGTATCCCGATTCCAACTAAGAAGTATATATATATATATATATATATATATATATATATATATATATATACACACATTTATATATGTATGTATATAATATTATTAACAAGTAAAATTTACCCAATGCCTAAATATAATGTTAATAAGTTATGTGTGCCTGAAATTCTGCATTAGGAATTGGCAATCCACCTTGCCATGGCTTCAGTAGCTACAGGTGTCACATCCTCCCTTTCCTCCATTCAGCCCCTTATTTTTTTAGCTCTCACTTTCAATCACATTTTATACATTTTTTTCCCTTCTTCCCTTTCAAAAACAGGATTCTCTCAATTTTTTACCCGATTAAATTGGTCATTGTATTTACTTTTTTACCACTCAACTCCAGCAATTTTTAATATATATTTTTTTTAAATGCTAAAAGGGAACTTAGGACATAGATTATAGATGGCGATAAAAAAAACTTGAAATATAAAACGAATGTAACTTCTTAGGGAATTGCAAGTTATGTTCGTTTTTTTTTCTGAATGAAAACGTTCATCACAGATTTTACTCTTCCACATAGAGGCAAAATTATATAATTAAATATAGGATATACAAACATTGTATGTTAGTTTTAGTCTATTCATAAAAAAATTAAGTTTTTTATTAATAACTAGCTGTTACCCAGTGTACCATGCTACACCAACTTTATATTATATAGTTGTAAGGAACAAACATACAGCTGGTAGATTTTTTTCACCTTGCCTATGACACTTCCCGTATCAAGACCTACCTGTGTGCCATGTTTGGTCAACATCGGTGAAACGCTGTGGATTTGTATAAGGAAAAAACAGATAGACAAAAAGCTGACAGATGATTTTGACCTAGCCTATGACACTCCCCGTATCAACCCCTACCTGTGTGCCAAGTTTGGTCAAAATCGCTAAAAAGCTGTGGATTTATATGAGGAACGAATTGAATGGCTTTTTCTTTTTTTGTTCCACAATGTAGTATCCTTATACTGTGGGAGTTCATTTAGGTTCTGCAGGTTCCATCTTCCAACACTGCCTGCATTACAATCAAAGTAATATACATTTTTTTTTTATAATTTTTTTAAGTATAATAATAATAATATTAAAATAGAGAAATATGATAGCGTAATGATAACAACTATAATAATAATACAAATAAAAATAGTAACAATAATATTGAAGGGGTCTCCCGTGGTCTAATGGCTAGCGCCTTGGATTCATAAGCGGGAGATGGTGGGTTCGATTCCCAACCTCCGGCAGGAATTTTATCATCCCACGGCTCGCTGGTAAAATTCCTCGCTGCGCCCTGGATGTCGGCGCTAATGACCTAGATGTAGATGCGCCGTAAAAAAAAAAAAAAAAAATAATAATAATATTGAAAAAGAAACAAATTATAATATCAAAATTATAAATTAATTGAAAGAAATACAAAAAAAAGAATGAATATAAATGAATCAAATAAAATAAAATAACTGATTAATGAAAAGAAAACGTCCGTTCTTGCAATGGCTTATTCTTGCGATTGTTAAAATAAAATTCAATCAGGATTGTGGTCATGAGAAACTGTTCAATTATTTACAGCAGCATTATTTTTCAAAAACAAATGCACTACTTTTCTCATTTGTTCCGATACTAAACATAAAGGTATGAATTCTGTAAACGCACTTTTGATAAGATTATATGATATAATAATAAAAAATAATGATTTGTCAAAATGAAATTATTTACAGTGATAATCCATCGTCTCAGTTTAAAAATATATATATATATATATATATATATATATATATATATATATATATATATATATATATATGTCAAGATTGCTTTACATACATTCAGAAAAATTTCACAAAAAGTTTTAGCGGAAATATTTTACTACAGCTCATAACAAACGTGTAGTAGATAGGGTGGGAGAAAGAGTAAAATCCTTGGTCTCTAATGGAAGTTATGAGCAAATCTGAAACTAAAAATGTAAAAAACTCAGTAGAGTTTGCTAATGTTGCATCTAGTTTAATGACAAACACTACAATTCTCCGTATGAGCCAAGTAGATATTGAGCCTGCTATAAGTTCGGACAGTCCATGGGTTACTGTTAAAGACATAGTTTTTAATAAGCAAATGCATGTGATAAAATGCAATTCGCAAATCAAAAATTCAACTATGGAAAACAAACTGAAGCCAGCAAGTTAACAGATCAAAAACTTAATGTTTCAAATTTTAATGTTAGTTACTGGTGTGCAGTTACATGTGATAAAAATTAAGTTGTATTTCATTTTATATTGCCCAGCAAACCCTTCACTGAAGTAATGAATGTTTTGTACATGTAGGTAGTTTTCATTCTGAATAGCTTTGGGTTATTTTTTATAGTTTTTAAAATTAAATCGCTGTACTATAAAAAGTAATATATTGTTAGCTAAAATATTAATTGAACAATTTTTTGTATTTAACGGAAAAAAAAATTAAAGAATGAAAAAACCATACATTTTATTTTTTCATGTGATAGTGTATACCTTTTAGAATAATAATAAAAAAATATTTTAGTGATTTTCTTTTTATCGTTTGATGATATTCCACTTAGTGTGGAACGCCATATTTAATTTTTACAAAATGCATTTTACCACTTCAGGATTTTTTCAGAACATTTGTAATTACTTTATGCTTATATTATTTTTTTTCTGGCTTCCATATTTATTGAAGTATTGTCATAGAAAATGTCATCAACATTGGTCGATAGGTATGATTTATATTCTAGAACTAAGTGCACTTCCTTTGTCCAATCGATGATAACTGCAAAATTTGAAATACTTTAGCAGAGCATGAAATTAAACTATTTGAGTTTGAGAAAAACTATTTTATATTCTTACTTATATCCATGAAAGGAATGAACATGCCAAGTTTCATTAAAATCTGAGATCATGGGTGTCAAATCCTATTTTTTTGGGTTGATTTGACATGGAATGACCCAAATGTTTAAATATCATGTCACACATAGATGATTTTAGGAGGTACGTTAAAGAACTAAAAGTATTTAAATTATTAAAGTTCTGTGCAGGTTAATGGGTTAATGTTGAAGACATAGTTTATGTTAAGCAAATGCATGAGATAAAATGAAATTCACAAATACAAAAAAATTAACTATGGGAAAAAAACGGGAAACTCCAAATCAACAGATCAAATACTTGATATTTCAAATTACTTACTAATATATGATATTAATCCAAAATCTGAGAATATAGGGTTATAATTTAGATAATCACAACATCTTTCAACTGATCAAAAACTTAATATTTTAAATTACTTATTAATATATATTAGTCAAAATTCTAAGAAGGCTATAATTTAGGTAAACACAAATATTTTACTAAAACTAAAAAGTTTTGGAAATTAGATAAACAAACCAAACTTAAAAAAAGGATAATGGTTAATGGCTTCTAGGAGCTCAGTGTTGCTCTACATTTTCATCAGAAATTAATAAAATTGATCTTATATGATATTACTTGTCCAAATCTTGAGAATATACGGCTATAATTTAAATAAACATACAAAGGTTAAAACTGAAAAGTTTTGTTCGCAAAAGAAAAACTTTTCGCAAAAAAAGAAGAAAGTTTTTTTAGCTTGCTAATCTCCACCTAGGCAACACTGGAAAGAAAATTACTATTTCTGAATAATTCATTCTTCTTTAATTGACAATTTGGAACTCGTTACTTCCGAACTGTGAAGCCTAAAAGATTTTATGGTACTTACGTATTAGCGTCAAAGCAGGTTAAAGAGGCGTGTCTCGTTCAGAGATCTGGATCGCGGATAACGCATTTCTATTGGTCAATCACTATCAGAGATATCATCTATTGTGTTTATAGTAACCATCTTGTTCCCTTTGTCTTTTTAACGCAATTCATTTGTGCTTTATTTACCCACGCAATTGTTGTTGTTTTTTTTTTGTGTTACGCGATTTCAGTTTCTGTGCGAGATAGCGACATCAGAATAGCTAGGATGAAAGAGACTTTTTTGAAGCGATGCCAAATTGTTTATCAGTCCAGTATCCAGCGAAAAACCATCCTTGATCTATATTATCAACGAGTTGGATTGACTAGAGTTTAGATATAATCTTGAGCGAGCGTAGCGAGCGGAAACGCATAGCAATTATGCTATTAATATAAGTGCTACGCGTTTTCGCTAGCTAAAGGTTATATCAAAACTCTAGTTAACCTAAATCGTTGATAATCCCGTCGCCATATTGGCGAAATCTGATTTGACTCCTTGATCCAGATCTCTGACACGGTGTAGATCCAGTTCTCTGAGACCCGGCTCTTTAACCTGCTTTGACGCTAATACGTAAGTACCGATTTTATATATATATATATATATATATATATATATATATATATATATATATATATATATATGATTATGTAATGATGTAAAGTCATCAATGAGTTATTCTAATTATCAAGAACATCAACAAATAAATTTGAGACAATATTCAAAATGGCTGTCAGAATATGAACGGTTCAGTGTAGCCAATTTTTCTTGAACAAAACTTTTGACCTTTTGACCAAATTTCGAAATTTGACTATTTTGACCTAGCCTAGGAGATTTCCCGGATCAAGACGTATCTATGTGCGAAGTTTGGTCAATATCAGTCAAACGATGTGGATTTGTATAAGGAACAAACAAACAGAAAAACAGACACGTGATTTTTATATATATAGATTTTGCTCAATAAAAAATAATAGGAAAAATATATTAAACGAGTTGCCCAGTAAAAAGTAAATAAAACGAGTCTTAAAAACTAAATAAAAAATAAGGAATATGGAAAAGGTAAGCGCGAAGTAAGCAAGAAGCCAAGTTGTGGTGATAAATTATAGTTGCCATCCGATCCCACGAACTGCGAGTTCTCTTATAGTTGCATCCAATGCATTAACTGACTCAACCAATCGATAGTTACAACACGGCTTTAAACTGAGTTTTGTGAGAGCAAAAATTGTGTGATGGGACATTTGTACGACTGCAAAATGCATATATATATATATACACACAGTTGAGGCAATGAGTGCTGAAAAACAGCTACAGATGGAAATGCTTGGAACACAATTTTTGACTTAACTTTCTTTTTCGTAGAAGGTAGAAAAATAATGTCTCTCCACTGTTTTTCAAAGTATTTATTAGCAAAAGATTTTCGAGAACATGGTTCTCATCGTCAGTGCATCTATTACTCCACCGGTAGTACTGCTAACAGCCTCTCCGAACAGGTGTGAGGTAATCTCCTAAAGGTAGGTAATTACCTCACACCTGTTCGGAGAGGCTGTTAGCACTACTACCGGTGGAGTAATAGATGCACTGACGATGAGAACCATGTTCTCGAAAAGCTTTTGCTAATAAATACTTTGAAAAACAGTGGAGAGACATTATTTTTCTACCTTCTACGAAATCGAGAACTCCACAAATAACGCTGCATACATCACAGATAACTTTCTTTGGACTAGTTAAGAGGCCAACATACCAAATCTCCCCGCCCGAAGCATCTGAGCCAGGAGGAGGGGAGGTTTAGAAGGTCCCATTTTTCGGGGTTTCGCTTATATCCTAGCGACATGGCCATTCTATAACAAATGAATGCTAATTAAATTTGCTGCTGTTCTGTTCAATAAAGTTTTTCGATATATCTTTAGTTTTCGAAATAATTGCTCTTGAAAGTCTGTCATTTTGGAGAAAAACACTTTTGCCGCACATTTGTTGCCTTTTTTTGACCGGATAACTCTTCAACAATGCACGGTTAATGCCGTTAAAAATAAATGCCGGTTAAAGGGTTGTAGAGCATTGCATTCCCTTCAATAATACCTATTATTTTGCTAATTTATTTATTTTCCTTCAAAAGTTAAAACAATTTCAGTGTCCATCGTGAAATCTGGAATTTGTCGACTAACAGTCCAGGCAACTCCAGGAAGAGTTATAGATGGAAAGGTTTGGAACACAATTTTAGACTTCGTAACTTTTTTTGAGCTAGTAAGGAGGTCAACATGTCAGAATTCCCCGCCCGTAGCCTTTGAGTAAAAGAATATATATTGTTGAAGGGAATTTAATGCTCTACCACCCTTTTTTGTTCCAAAAAATTTCATCTATAACTGTTCGTTGCCTGGACTGCTATATATAAACACTGGGTAATAAAGTTCCTTTCAACATGGGTCCGGAAATGCTTTCTGGAGGCATTGGAGCTGAAAAAAAAACCTGCTAAAAACACGTTTTTTAGACTCCAAATCCTGGAAACTTGTCAAAACGTATTAGAGGAAAACCTTCAAATAAATATTGTAGTTTTAAAACAAGTTTTACAATATTCATCGATCCTTCCTATTCGGTACTCAAAATAAATAAAAAATTTGAAATTAAAGTTGTAGGCCACTAAATTCTGCACACTTTGGTACGAAGTAATATAATTTTGCATCACGAAATATGGAGATTCATTTGATCTATCTTTGATTATTAGTGTTTTTCCAGCGCTGATGAAGTTTACTTGTAGCGATTAGGTTATACTAAGGTTCTTATAGCAACGCTGGAAAAACACTGATTATTATTTATTTAAATATTAACGTCCATTGAATTGCACTGATTATTGAAGGTAGACCCAACGAATCTCCTTATCCCGTGATGCAAAATTATATTACTTCGTATCAATGTGTGCAGAATTTAGTGGCCTAAAACTTTCATTTCAAGTTTTTTTGATTTTTTGAAGGATCGATGAATACTCTAAGAAATTTTTTTAAAACATCCTTCAGTAGTGAAACCTTAATAGCTGCATACCTTCAGAATATGCTAATATATTTTTAGGGAGTAACAAAATATCCTAAAGCTCTATCTTAAAGATAACAATAGACTGGGTTTTCTTACAATAGATTCAGAAGGAAATTTTAAGCTCCTCTTTCTCCAGCTTTTCGTCATAGTAAAGAAACTAATGCTGTCGGGCCCCTGCAGGTCTACCTGGGCACCTGCTCTGAGCTTTATCTATTGTCTTAGCAGGTAACCTGTTGCACCCTCTCGTTTCGCCCTGTCATCCTCTCCCATTAAATCATAATAGGTTGATTCTCGGGGAAGTCGAGAGTTCACTGCGGTTTCGACAAGGTATCAAGAAACTAACGGATTTTCTAATTTGGAGGAACTACTGATCGATTTTACGTTCATCCCCTTGATGTTTCGTGTACCATCGGAGGACTAAATACCTTGGCATTTGTTCAGGTTGGGCATTGGAGGCTCCGTGAATTGCACTTAATAAATAATAAATTCACCAAATCGTTTTACTGTTTTGTGTTGCTAATGTTGTTTGCATGAGCTGCAGCCCCCTCAGCTCCCCCCCCCCCCCCCCCGTTGTATACCCCCATGGTTGTTTTTCTTACAGGTTTCGCCCTCTTCCTATACAGGATCACAATTCCTTTCTCCATACCAAGGTGACTCAGAACATCGTGTAGCCCAGAGATCTGCGCGAATTCCTCGTGAAATAAACGAAAGAAATCGAGTTCTCTCGTTGCCAAGTGTAAAGATGTCTGTGGATCACCGCGCTCCCTTCGACTTGAAGCTGAGGAGAGTTTGGATCTTTCTGAGTTGAGGAAGTCGTATATTGCTAAGAAGTATTCAGCAACATATCTGAAAATGTTGTCGCGAGAAACATTTCTCGCGACATGTCGCGTTGAAGTACATCATACTTCAACGTTATATGTACACATAAATATTTCGAATATCAGTAATTTTTTTTTCACGACGCACCGATGTCTAGGCTATTAGCACCGGCCTATCTATAGGTCTCCATCCATGGTGCAGCCGGGAATATTTTCGAAATGACAAAAAAATCATCCTGCTGCAGGCGGGACTTCACCCCGCATCTCCAGCATATATATTGGGGAGACCCAAACAGCATTAATAAAATCCACTCTTAAAATTTATTGTGTACCTTAGCAAACTAAATATAGCAAAACAAAATAATATTTTCGTGCTATAACTTTATATATTACATAATACGTAAAGAAATCAATAAATTCATTCAAAACGTATGAAATGCATCTTCCGTATATGATACCATCGGAATGCACCCGGTAGAAAGGTGTTCGAGGGGCTTTTTCCTGCTTCGGCCAAGTTCTCAAACACCTGTCTTTTCTTAAGAGTCTGCAGCGCACAGTCGACACCTGGGCACTACAAAATGGTAATTCTTTCTTTATCGCCACGACTTACAAGCGTGAAAATACATGTTTGTAATATAATTCTTATAACCAGAAAAATGATATCAATTTGACGACTGCATTTTTATTTTGTTATCTGATTTCTGTTTCGGTTTTTAATAAATTTAGGATTACAGGATATGACGAAGTGCGCTTAATTTTAGATTAGGGTAACACCGAAGAAATCTACTTCATCCATTGATTAGGAATGATTCATTAGTTGAAACAAATAATATTGCTTTAGATTCTTGTTAATTTATAATAATGCTGGATTCAGAGTTTCTAATTGTATTGCGTTCAATTACCAATACCACTGATATTCGGGATTAGCATCAAAGCTACAGATGATTTTTCTTATACAATTTCATTATTCAACAGAATTGCCCAAAAGAGACTTCAGTTTTCACAGTAACGCACAGTGGCCGAGATGATCATTCCAGACTTTGCGAAAAAATGTGGTTATCCGAGTAAATGCCTTTAGTGTTCTTACTAGTTATCTGGGAACAGGGAGTAAGTTCCGGAAGTTTAGACTTTCTTAGGAAATAATCCTGAAACGTACGCAGCCTCAACCCCTCGATTCGCCTCCTTTCAGTTCATTAGGTTCAAATTTACCTATTTATCAGGCGAAAAGGCCAGAAATAATACACGTAACTGGTAATATGATTTATTAATTACTGCTCTACAAGTTCCACACCTTTAGAGCTTCGTGAGACTTTCACGCATTAGTACGTTTGCTGGAGCCATTTACAACCACAGTTGGCAGTACATAACAAGAATGGCTTCTCGACTGAAGCTAAGAACTATGATGCCAATCGGTCAACTGATTTTAAACGATAAGCCCCATTCAGCTAACTTCGATTCCCGAAAGTTTCAGTAATCATGATTTTATTATTATTTTTTTTATACAGCGCACCGATGTCTGGGCCATTAACACCGACATCCATGATAGAGCTGGGAGTTTTCTCTGGGGCTTGAAATGAGAAAAATCCCTGCTGTAGGTGTGACTCGAACCACAACTCCCGCATGAGAATCCAAGGCTTTAGCCAACAGACCAGGGGGAGACCCTCATGATTTTATTTGTTCGCAATATTGTTTTCTTCAACTTCCAATTTAGTTTTCTTCTTTTTTTTTTATTTGATGAACAGTAGAGTTCGGGTTCAGGATTCGTACTTTTTCATATTGTTGTACTGTGCTGTACATTTTTATACTACTTCCGCCAATCATCACATATATTTCATCCTCAGGATCATCATGATCTCAGCCTTTGTTTTAGTTGTTTATTCAGTGTTTTTACCTAGCCAGCGCATAATATTTTAGAACATTTAAATGATCGTTGAAATAACATCATTCAGGAAAAAAGGAGTTCCGGAAGTAATCCGAGGAAATACAAGTTTGAAAGCAGCTTCTAACTTCCGTATTGAGCTGCAACTTGAAGATCTTATCCCCCTTTCCCCATGCAGTTATAGTTCCTATTTTCTATCATTAATTCTTTTTCTATCTTTCAATATATATATATAGAGCGGGAAGCCTTTTTCCATTATTGTATTCATCTACCGTAGGGGCTTTAAAGGGGATTAAAAGTTTTGAAAATTAATCCGAAAAGTAGAAAGTTAGTTATAGGATCTTTCCATCAGCTAACTTATCAAGAAAAGTTTAGGGAAAGTTAATGAATGGCGTGATTCATGCAAGAAGAATATCTTGTTAGGTGCACCTGCCTTTATGTGTTCGAAATAAAAAAATAAAAAGTAGATTGTTCCAATTTCGAACCGTAAGTCGGATAGAGAAAGTTTTTCCCTTGATTTCATACAATAATATTGCTGTTTCGGAAACATATTTGAGTAATTTGATAACGATTGATGAGAAATTATGTTGCCTTTACTCATACGCACAGTAAATTTATTAGAGAAAGGATAGTGGGATAACCTAACAACAAAATTTGAAGTGTAATCGTTAAAGCTCTGAGGTTCATATTTCCGGCGGATTTAAGCGATAAAATATTGGTAGTCAAGTGGAGGTCTGGTGTTGTATTCAGCTACATTAAAACATTATATTGTTCTCGATTAAATAATGAAGTTACATTCGGCATTTATTAGCTTTTGACAAACACGCTTTTTTATTTATTATTATTTCAATAGAAACATTAAAGAGTATTATGAGTTTAATTTTTGAAAAAATATTCTTGGGAAGTAATGTACTCTAGAAGACAGCTATGGTATTTTTTTTTTTTTTTGTTGGCAATTTCGTTTACTAAGTTATTATTGTGACTTATGGATGATTTTAATGAAGACTACTCCACTTTATCTTTAGTTTTAAGCTATTCCTGAAGGCTAGGAAAATCTAAATCTGTAGATGCCGTTCTAGACTTTTACTCCTACCCTTTACATCTGTATAGCGATAATGTTTAGTTTCATTAACCAGAGCATTTACAGTACAATACAATATGATAGGGACTTCCAACCATCCAAGCTCTTGATCACCGCGTACTCGTGGGTCGAATGTGATTTTCGCCCCTTGTTCGCCTCTTTCCAACTTGCAGCTCTTTACGAAAGTTTTTGAACTCCTTTGGAAAACTTGAGCATTTGGTAAAGCTAAAGCTGCAGAATTGAGCGCGAAGAGATTACCTATCTATATGCTATCGATATAATCTATTCAAGCTACATTGAGATAATATTGATTATCTGATCACTAACTTTGGTGATAGTAAAGAAACAGAATGGCTGTGGAAATGTTTTTGAAACGCACTTAACACTTTAGGCGCCGATGAAATGATTAGGTTTTTATTATCAAAAGCGTGGAAAGTATTTTCTTCGAAAGTCCCAAACATTTGGCCAATATCTACATTCCTAGGTTAGAAATATATTTTCGAAACTCCTTTCTATCCAGGTCTCTTGAACTTATGCTTCGCACAGTCCAAATCGTCAGGTTCTTTAGCCAGAATGTACTCGAAAAGTTTTTTCTTTTGTATCGACTTAACGCAAAATGGTAGTTTTTACCAGTTCGTCCTCCTTTGTAAGATGTTAATGCCAGACTTTGCTAACACATTTCTCGTTTGCATATGCGTCTTCCAAAGCCAAACCTCAACCTCGGCAGTAGAATTTGCAATTTTTATTTTGAATGGGACGAGAAATGCCTTTAAACTAAACTCTCCCCTTCAACATTATAATCTGAATTAGGCGTCAGAAGAAAGGGCCGGTGAGGCAATTTTCTATCCCAGCCCTCCTTGCAGTGCTTCAAAGGGATGAAGAAAAAGACAGAAGAAGGGTTGGAACGAAAGAATCAATACCGCCGGAGACGGCGAAAGACGATAGCCGGAGTATCGGATAAAAATGTCGGGGGTGGAGGTGGGGAGAAGGCCCCCCTGACTAATCCGAGATATGATTCGCTCGAAAATATTGAATTTGGCCGGTGCCTTTGCGCAAGTTTATCTAATAAATGACTCAAGGGCCAGGGGCAGGGATGGAGGGGGCCGCAGGAGGGCTCCCCCCTCGAGTATAAAATTTGATGTTGAAATAAAACTTAGCCTTCTCGCCGGTGCGCCGAGGGAACCGGTCCGTTCGATAAAATATTCCGGGGGTTGGGAAAAGTTTGTCTGAGGTTTTCGGCAGTTTTTACGTCGCCGCCATTTTGAAATTTAATGTGCCAAGAGAGGGAAGGGGGCTTGTCCCCCCCCCCCCCCACTCTCGAAGGCCCATCAACCCCCGTCAGGTTCAACCAAACTGTTTTTTTTTTATTATAACTTTTTTTTTCGAAAATTGCGAGAGGCCTTTATTCTCTAATCGCGGTCTTCCTATGTAATGGACTGGGGAGAATGAAAACGCAGCAATATCCTTTTTAATTAAGTTCGCTTGGCTGCTTCAGAAAATTTAAAACGGAAGACTATAAGAACACTAGGTTCGTCGGCGGATTTAACGTATTAAAGTTAATTTTTTGGAAGAGCTTACGACAAATCTTGCTCCATTCGAAGAGCCTGTGGAAGCATATTCAACTATATGAGCTATACTATTATTTTAATATTTTACAGCAGAATGAAGGATATTTGGATATTACATTAACCCTTATTTAATTTCTGCATATTTGGTTCTCTAGAACTCTAAGAAATGGTGTTTCATTTAGATTTTACTTTGAAAATTGTCTACGCAAAGGCATATTTGAATTCTGTCCACTTGGTAACCTGCACTTGACATTGCAGCCTGCGTGGCAAGTTTTTCTTTCACGGGACATTTGCATCTAGGATATTTACACCTGGCTACGTTTAGTTTGTCACTCTTCCTAAACGTTCATGATAGATCAGGGAATTACTCAGGGATCCCTTAGATGAAAAAACATCTGCTATAAGCTGTGACTTCTTAGGAAAGAATTGGATACGCTGTCTACCTTAACTCGATGAGACCTACAAATTATTAATAATATGAAAAGGATTGAATTATGACAAATATTTAAATTAGAGAAAAAGAGATTGCTAGCCATAACAAACGTTTCTTTGCCCAGGGCAAACCTAGAGGTTGAAAGTAGCAGAATTGTATTGTAAGCAGCGTTGAAAGAGTCTTTAAACAATAAAAAGAAAAGAGTGTGGGAATTATTTGAAGAAGCGACGGACACTAATTCATCGTAACCTACTTCGTGAACTAAGCTTGGAACCTACACTTTATCGAAATTTCTTGAGGATGAATAAGAGGTGTTAGAGCAACTTTTTAATTTGGTTTTGGCCTCTGATTGAGAAATGTGATACATGAACAGGGCGTCCGAGGGGGATCACGCCCACCCCCTGCATTAACATTACCAAATACTATTAATGGAATGATATAAAACTGACATTTCTTTGAAAATAAAATACATTAATAATTGAACGGAGTGGAAAATGTTACGTATATAACTTTGATTTCTTAAATTATAATGCGAGTAAAAAATTACGCCGGCCCCCCCTGAGACCACGGGCCCCTGACAAATTGCTCTCCTCCCTCCCCTCTCTCGGAGGCCCTGAACACGAATCAGAAAGGACAAGCTACATAATATTGACTGGTCCGAAAAAATTGTCTAAACTCACAGAAAACCTTTGAACGAGCCACAAAACATTAAATACCCCTTTTTTGCACAACATTTCCCCTCCCACTCGCAATATTTTTGCGCAAAATCGGCATCTTCAAATTTTTGTCAGTGTGAGGGGCCCCTTTAGATACATAATTTTTTTCTCGAATGTACATAAAGTTGTTTGATTCATGCTGTAAGTAGTTCATAAATAAACAATTATGCTCAACAGTAGTACTTCATTAAATCATAAAAGTCTTTATTTTCCGGAAGTTGGTCTAACCTTCAATTTCTGGTCGGCCACCAAATAGCCTGAATGCTTTTCTACGAACTAGCCCGCTAAATGCTTCTCGGAAACGTGAAATTTCAAATCATTAGTTCAGTCTCTTCCGGTATAACTTCTTTTTCAATTGTACAGTGTTCGTTGTTGTTGAAAGCAATTGATAAATTTGTAAATTATTTCTAAAACCTAGAAAGTTTCTGTTTTTCTCGAGGGAAGGGGGAGGAATTAAAATATAGAAGGAGACTAGAGTAAAAAAAGAAACATTTTTTATGATCCAGATTTGAAAAAAACAAAAAACAATTTGATGAAAGCTAACATATGCTCGAGTTGACTTTTTCACTGGATATGTCCAGCCGAACCTTATTTTATATTAGCCGAGAGCGTAACCCTGAACTAGCAGGCTTAAGCGATTACAGAATGTGTCTCCCCTTCGATATGTCTGGACCGATATCACCCACCTAGATTAGGCCTACTTATCAAACATTTTGTTGCACTTAAATTAATTGCAATAATTATATAAAAGGATTTTTTGTTATTATAGAATAACCTAAATCAGGGCTTGCTATTTCCTAATAAAAGTATCTTTGAAAAATACGATCTTTACTATTAATGTTAAATAAAAAAAAACAAAAAAAAAAAAACATAATAACACAACCATAATCTCCTGAATGTTATCCTGGTCCTTGTCCCTGTCCTAGGATTTTTTTTTGTGCTCAAGAAGGCTGCCAAGGTGCAGCTGAACCGTCAGATATAAATTTTTGCTTGAAGACCTGACTTTTTTTTCTCCTAGCCGAATCCCCACCATCCCTCGACTTCGCATCACCACAACGCCTAACTATTATATTTGACTACACAAATATTACAAAAAAATAGAAGATTTGATTTTCAAAAATGGCTAAAGGTCGTAAGTTTAAGACCTCACTATCTCATGTATGCATAACATGATGCCTCCTCAGATGCAATTTATATGTCATTATACAACACGCGTGTGTTTGTGTGTATATATATATATATATATATATAAACACAGAGTATATGAGCCTAAAACAAGGATTGGGTCGTTAGGACAGACAATTCGGACGTGGCTCTACCTGAGGAAGGTTTCAACATTTCAATGGTTGAGGCTATAAACCTCTATGTAGGTATATAAAAAAAAATCTGAAAAGATTTGTAGGGAGTAAAGTGTTATACGTATATGACCTTGAGCCAAATTAAAAATAAAATACTTCTAAAAAAATGCACCTATCTTAGAATAATAAAAGAATCTGTTAAAAGACTTTTCTGCTATTAATGGTTAGCGAATGTGGATGAAGAGATAGTAACTACCTGAAGGAGCCATAACTTCGGTATAAAATATGGTATTTATTCTGTGGACTGATTTATAACATTTGTAACAAAACTCCTTATATAACATTTTTATAAGAAAAGAAGGTAGGAGTTTCCGTTAGTGACGTTCAGTATTTGATAATTAGGATTCCGAAAACTCCATTTCATGTCGGTCCAATTTTCAAGCAAATACAGTAGGATACTTAACAGTCATCACACAACTTGCTCACCGAAAACGGTCCGTATCAGAACGCACCAAAATACTATGGTTGGCAAAACCGCAATCTATTTATTGGCTTCCCGGTAATGAAGAAATACCACAATGTACTGAAGTGGACATACAAGTAAATTTATCAATACCAAGAAGTCAGTTTACCTTTACAGACATAACATGCGAAGACACATTCATAGATATTGAGAAACTCATAGGCGAAGAATGGTATAGGAAAAAAAACTACAAGATATCAAATCCACAATCAATAACTGGTCTTCAGAAACTAGAAGTGTCTCCGGATCTGAGGTTCCGCTTACCCTCTTATATTTAATAACAAAATAACAGGATCCAATTTGCAAAATATACAGCACTGTTAAAAATTTCTTAACTATATAAGACATAGATCATTAAACCAATATATAGACGCCGTTCTTAGACATTTCGGGAAAGTTCAGGTATTTAAAAAAATCATGACTTTAATATTCTTATATATATATATATATATATATATATATATATATATATATATATATATATATATATATATAAATTTATATTATACATTTTTTTTGTAAATAATGTATTAATTTATGCTTTTGAAATTTTTGAAGTAAGCAATTATATATTAATTAATTATTACTTTTTCTGAATTCCCTAAATCCCGCATTATAGTTTATATCTATCTCTATTGAGGAAAATTAATATTATTGTGTTTGAAAATGGTAATAATTTATAATATCTACCATTGCCGAACTAGGAGCAATAGCAACTGCATTATGCTTAGCCATCAGTAGGAAGTGAGAATAAAAACTACTTTCATAATATGTTCTGATTTCATCTCTGCACTACAAAGTATCAGTAATTAAAATAAACCTTGGTTCACATTGAAGATAATTCACAATTATCTCTCGATTTTGAATACATAGGTATAAACCATGAATTTTTTCTGGGTCCCTTCACAAACAGGTACAGCCGGCAATGAGGCAGCAGACAAAGCCGCCAAAGCAGCTGCTAGAAGGTAACTTGCCTTTGCTAAATATTTACGAAATATATGTCAAAGCATCAGAGCTTAGGAGAAGAGTTCGCAGCCAACGGGAATCCATGCGGAAAGAAATAACTCGCATAAAAACATTAAGCCCACTAACTAAACCATGGGAAAGTGCCGTCAGAAGTAATATACGTGAAGAGGTGGTTTTGACAAGGCTGAGAATAGGCCACACGAACCTGACTCATGTCCATATTATAACAAAGCCTGTCACGTACCTCTCACTGTCCACCACATTGGAAGATGGCTCAACATTCGATAGATACTTCGGACTTTCTGATACACGACGAACTTCATCAGCACTTTTAAAGGACTCGTCAGACAAGATACACAAATTTATAGAAATATTAAAGAATGTCAACCTATATAATAAAAGATAGTTCATGAGACTAAAATAAGGAGCAATTAATAAATATAATAGCGGAGGAGCCAGAACAGTTTCACAGCCGTATAGTTAAACTTCAACCACCTGAAAGAGCGGAAGAACTCATATTAGTTGATCGTTCAACCAAACTGTCTATCGATAATATAAACTTTGAAAGTTGTTTCATTAATTTTATTTACCTGTTTATTTATTTTACTTACTTATGCTTTTCAATAAATATTTACACAATTGAGATTTATAATACTACTATTTGTTTTATTGTTGCTTTCCACCCCTAACTTCAATTGTATTTCTAATTGCAAGAGTATTTTTAATTCATCAAAAATATATGAAGTAAATGAGGAGTATCTGAACAAAATGTAACACATCCATCAAATCCAACTTTTCAGGAAAGGCAAGAAACCAATATCTCCTGGAGAGAGGTATTTTATTGCATTTTTTAAAATATATTCCTTGTAAAATCAGAAAAATTGAATACTATTGATAAGATCCTAATTCACAGATATTCGAGTTATTATGACTTCGAGTTTGGGTTTGTTGCGTTTTGTTTAAATCGAGCATGGAGATGTTACTTTTTGAACACATGAGTAATCACTTAGAATAATATTCATGCTATTTTTAGCTTTTTTTTTTTTTTTTTTTGTAGTTATTGTTGATAATATAGTACAATTTGTCTTAGCTGTGGATCCTCACGTCATCCTCTAGACACACACTGGCCTGACCATCACACATAACGAAACTGATAGGTAATAACAACAAAACATTGCGAGCGGGAATATTTTTAAAATGGAGAGTTATGATTGGTCAATGTGGACCCGTTGCGCTTTGTTTCAATCCATTTGTTTGGACGTGTTCCAGTTTGCATGAATCTTCTATTTTTGAAAATGAATTTCATGGGGATCTGTTTAGATTTGTTCAATTCTGACTTCTTAATTTCTCAGCCATGAAAATATATGTAACCGTATCTCACTCAATTTTGATCAATGATGGAGATGTTACGTTTGGTTCAGATGCTCCTGAAATAAATAATGTGCGTTAAGATATAAACAGCTCGAGGGTAAGCCAAAGGATATGACGAAATTCCAAATTAGAGGTTCAATCCGAAAGTTAATAACAAAAAAAAAAAAAAATTGTCTAAGTTTGGAGAAAGAGATAGAAGCGAGCATACCTGAATTGAAGCCGCCTATTACGGGGTTATTTTTATACGAGAGACCTGTAGTTTTGCTAATTTGAAATTTTACCTGAGAGCGGAAGTGACTAGGTTATTACTAACCTTCAGTTTTTGCTGTGACCCAACTCCTACCTGCTTGATCCTTAGACTCCTCTCCTAACACACTTCTCATATCTTTCAAAAATTTAAGCTTACAATATACATATATATTTAAGCTTCCTCCTCTTGGAGGGGGGGGGGGAGGTAATTCCTCACCAAGGTGGGTAGTTTAACTGAAGAATGTACTTAAAAAAAGCGAAACCTATAAATAATGATATGAAGATAGTTAGGGGTTGAGGTGATAAGAAGGTGTGTTCTTTGGCAGCCATCTTCAAAAATAAATGCCTAACTTATATTAGTAGTAGGAAGACCACGGTAACATTCAGGTGACCATGGATAAGTGTGTCTTTTTCCAAATCCTAGGTATTTGTTTCTGAAGAAGGCTGCCAGAAAAATTTCAAAACGTTCGAAATATAAATTTTGCTGAAGTTATGACGTTTTTTATTAGCGGAATCCCAAGCATTCCTTGAATTCATATCGAAACCTACACAGTAAATATAATTATTTTGCTCTTTAAATTTTATCCTATACTCTGAAAGAAAAGTTATGGTAAATGTCCCTGTTTTACCTGTTATAGCCCGTTTAAGTAAACAAAAAAGTTCAATTTTGCATGCGCGAAAATCAGAGGGAAATGGTACCGACTGTTCCGCCATTTGAAAATTCACAATTCCAAGGCATGGAAGTAATTATTTACAGGTTTTGATCCTTCGTGAAATATTAAATAAACTGACAGTATCCTAAACGGCAATTCCTTGGGAAATTTGGGTTGCTTTAAATACAGCTTTGACAAAGCAGAGATTGAAAATGGCGTGAGCCGAAACATCTCAAGGGGTAAAAAAAAAAATAAGATTTAACTCCGTTTCAGTGATTTCCGATAAATCCGATTTCCATTGATCTCACAAGAGACCTCTTCTTCCATTGAGAAAACGGTGTTAGGATGCACCTCCGTTGGACCCGTATTTCTCCAGATCTGATCCGATCTGATTTAGTTTGATCGACAAAGGCCGACAGCGGCCGACGTGAGTGCCTACATTGGTCGACCCGGTCCGATCCGATTTAGTCACAGCTCGTCAGTAATGTCCTCGTAGAGAAGTGAAAATAAATGATTTTTTTTTTTTTTTTTTTTTTATAATAAAGCGTTTATTAACATCTGCACAAATAATACAGTACATTGGTTAATTGTGATAAATAAAGACATTTTTATTATTTCACATAATGAGGTTACAGAAAAGAAAAAAAAAATAGTACATACTTAAATTATTAGAAGAAAAAAAAAAAAAAAAAAGAAAAAAAAAGATAAATAAAAGGGGGAAAAATAATAAAAATTAATAATAAGAATAATAATAGGAAGAAAATAAATGATTAAGTTAAGAATTACCACCTAATAAGCATAGAAATTTACGATTAGGTTGAATGTTGGAGGTAAGAGAAGTATTGGTATTCATATTTTTTTTTTTTTTTTTTTTTTTTTTATAATTTATTTATGAGCACCCCGCATTGACAGCGTTTCGCCCAGGTACACATATAAAATAGAAATACATAACAACAACAAAATAGTTAAAATATTACATAATTACTAAATAGTTACAATATTACATAATTACTAGTAAAAAACAATACATTTTTAAGAAAAACTTATAATTATAAAGGAAACGAAGAAAATAGTTCCTATGTACAATATGACTATATATAATCGCAACAGTTTCTATTTACAATGTAGGTTCTATGCATAATATGACAACATACATAAGAACAATAGCCCCATGTACAATCAATAGGAAGGATCCTATGTAAAATAATGATGAATAAATGAATATATTACGTCATGAGTGATGTGGTATTCATATTTTAAAATTATTTATAAGAAAGGTAACTAGAAGCATTGGAAGGTTATAAACATTGGAAGGTTATAGATGATGAATGGTTATAAACAGATTTCTACGCAATTTAATAAACAAGGGAAACAAAAAACAAAAATTTGAATTGACAAAGTTGTTCTAAATGTTATTTCCTTTGATTAAAAAAAAAAATGCATTGAAATCGGTTAAGATTTAGAGCCTGAAGACCTTTTTGAAACACAATGTGTGGGTTGGTGTCATTTTGCTTCGTCGGTCCGAAATCGGTCTGGAAACAAACATGTTTGAATGGCCAAGAATCGGTGGCCATTGGATTGGATCGAATCGGGTCGGGCCGGGACCAATGTAGGCACCTCCATTGAGATGCATGTGTTGGTTTTTCTTCCGACGGTCGGTGGCTATTGGATCGGATCGGAACGGGTGCAGTGTAGGTGCCCCCTTAGCGTGACGCGGAGTATTGTAGTTCGAGAAAAGTCTGAGGCGATAGACTCTATGGATGTTTAGAATGGTTGGCAACCAGTAGATATACATGAGGTAATAGCTAAAGAACTCGGCGCGCCAAAAAAAAAAAAAAAAAAAAAAAAAAATAGATGAAAAACATTATGATTAAGGATTGTATTTCTTCATTTCCGTTCCTTGTTTGAATTGTTTCCGCTCTGGACTAATTTTTACTTAAATCATTAAACAGTGATGTGCTCATCTCCTTGTTCGTATGCAATTTACGGAGTGTAATAAGCGAATTATTATCATTCATCAAGAAAGCAACACCACACTTGAATAATTTAAGAAATTGCTTGTCTAGTAAAAATGAATGAGTTATCATATTACCCTAGGGAACAATAAGCTTAGGGTAATGCTCTCATTAAAGCACACGAATCCCGAATATTTCCCATCGCATGCTTGTGCATTAGGGAAGAATGTGATATTTGTTGTAAAAAAAAAGTTAGGTAAACAGAGTGTCTGAAGCAGAGAAGCATGACGATATGGCTGGGAGAACTGGAGGCAGTACTGTTAGATTAATGAGCTACTGTCTTCGAGGTTACTGCTCTAAACGGAGTGTCATCCTCTACTGGACTCATGTCCGCAATCAGTGCATACATACAGTACTGTCGTACAGGGTGTCTTCCTTTCTTTCTTTCACCGGGTCCCATTTGACGGGCCAACCCTGAAGTTTAACCTCTCTTAAGCAGGCCATTCACGTGTTGATTTGCAGTACGACTTAGTAGGACTACTAGTTGGATAGTCGACTCCACACACGCTCCGACTTGCTATTCAACTAGCCCCACACTTTAGTCCTATTCTGTTTTCACTACTGGGTACTTCGCTCACGAGCCAAAAAATGTATCGAGTGCAGACCGAAGTTGCCCGAAGATCGAGCACTGACTGAGGTATGTTGGATTACTTTGATCCGACTCCCCCACTAATGCTCTAACTCCGTCGCCAGTCGGATGTCGGACGTTCGAGTCGTCCCACTAAATGTTCCGACTCGTCCACTAGACTTCCAACAATCCAACGAATTCATTCACGATCCGACTTCGCTCTGCAAATCGGAACGTCAGTGGCCTTCTTTATACAATCTAGTCGTGAGAAGTTCTTGTACATTTTATGCGAATAAATTGTCCGATAGTAAAATACCCATTACAATTAGAGATACTATTGTACAGAAGCGACGATCTTAGTTATTGGGTTGCGACATTTGTAGCCTGTTTTTTCTCAACGCAAAAATCCGGCCCCCGGAAGGCTATTTTTTTTTTAGAAATATGCTCGACACCCCGTAGTTCTAAACGTTTTGCGTTAATAGGCTTCATGGCACATTTAGAGGTGAAAGAGTCTCCCCGTGGTTTAGTGGCTAACGCCTTAGATTCTCAAGCGGGAGATGGTTGGTTTGAGTCCCAAATTATTTTTTTGTGTGTTTTCAATATTTTTGAGGTCACTGAGGTGGGGAAAAATATTTAAAATAATCGTTGACCCATAGTTTTTAGTATATCCAACAAACAAATGTTGTAGACACACAAATTTTTTGACATAATAGATAAAAATGGGGAAAACATTTTGTAAATCTATGGAACATTTAATTAGTACCTTTTTACATCTATTATTTACATACATAATACATATATTCATAAAAAATAATACATACGCTATAATTCGAAAATAAATAACAAAAATAGACTAACAACTTGAAGAAAAAAGTAATTGTACTGACTTGTTTTTTTTTGTTTTTTTTAATAATAACAAATATATACAATCATATTATGCACTAAAAACGAATTACCCATCAATCATCGTCTGATTCAATACTGCTACATCCTTCAGCATTTTCTTTTGACGACTCAGTATCGTCAGCCTCATTTTCTAATGACAGTTCTTGAAGTGGATCATGTGGTAAACTACACTTCAATAGGCTAATTATATATACATCGGTGAAATGAAATTTAAATAAACACGTATAGTTTCTGTTCAAAAAATGGAAAAGTAATTACAAGAACAAAACTGCAATAAACACTGGAACTGGGAAAAATGTTCCTTTTCATAGAGTCCGATTAATGTTCCCTTCCGTCGCCTGTTGATGATCCAAGAAAGTAAATATTTACATTTTACCTTAATCCTACTAATATTAGACAGTATTTAGTAAGTGATTTGTAAAATATTTTTTTGAATTTTGTCCACCTAAAAGGTGATTTTCGCTGAAAGGTGTGCGCCGCGGATTCTTCAGCTTCTATCTGTCTGCCTAAACTAAATTTAAATTTCCATTAAAAGGGAGAAGAAGGGGGAGCTGAAAGTCTCAAGACTGTAAAGTAGAAGCTTAAGGCTTATCGAAAAAAAATATTTGGAAGTGGAACTTTTTTTAAACCTTACTCAAACTTGAGTAATCAACAAAATATGAACAATCTAGTAATAATATCATTAATATTTTTTTTCTTTGATATGCCATTCTGTTATTAGATATATATTATGTATTTATAAAGAACATACCACTAGGTAATAAATCCATTGTGAAAAGAATTTATGAAATTTGCACAGAATTGTTAAAACACACCTTACAAAGACCGTAGTTGGAACAAGACTAAGCAGAGAATGAGCAAGTGGCTAGCAATGGTTGCCTTCCTTATTGTCTTAAACAGGTTTGGGTTAAACTAGCTAAAAAAAATTGTTCTGTTTTTAATGAATAGAAGACTTTAGCACGTTTTGACACGTAAATTGACTTTCTACGACGACATCACATTTTCGACTTTTGTCGCCGTAAAACAGTCGTTTTGCCCAGTGTGCGACGGCAGGAAGTTTCTTATCTCACTTTTTCTCCCATGCTGCCTGTGGAACTCGAGCCCATTATCTCCCGCATGAGAATCCTAGGCGTTAGCCACTAGACCACTAGGAGACCCGTGGTTCAATGCGTATTGTTAAACCAAATTTCGTTAGCGCTGGATTATCTTCAAGTTGCTACGCTTGTTAAACATCCATGATTGAGCAAGGTTTTTTTTTTCAGTGAGCCCATTGGTGAACAAGTCAACCTGGCTCAAGTGTGACTCGAATCCACATTTTGCTGGATGATTATCTAGCGGTCTAGCCAATAGACCACGAGGAGACCCCCGTCAACATTTTGTCCATCAACTCTGGATGGCTCATTGAGCTATGAGCGGGGTTGCCTGCTTTAAGAAAGGAAGTAAATACTGTATTAACTATCCAATTAAGAAATATTTGGGTCTAATTTTAGTAAGTTATTATTTTCATTGTTTGCCACGATGCCTTAGACGTGATATGATATTAAGTCCAAAGGAGGGCAACAAATCCCGAGGAGAAGGTGGGAGTAGAGTGATGGACATGTGAAGATAAGATGAGAGTGTTAAGAAAGAAGAAGCCGAGAGGGGAGTGATCAGAAAGGATTTGAAGCGGTGAATGCTGGTGGTGGGGTCATGGCCGGCTGCCATTGTGTACAGAGGAATCCAATTTAACTGAGAGGGTAGCCGTGTCGAAATACGGTGTCCGCGCCGTCTTCGTGTCCTCTTCACTGTTCTTTAATAAGGAGAGCTAGTCAGTAATGAGGGGGGACACGTAGTCACTCTCCTTTCACGGATATCTAGCGGAGGGTGGCTGTCGTATTCGGGGAAAAACTACAGGATTTGTAGCCTTTCTTGTATGATTCCTTCTCCCAGTACATTTCTATAGAATCGCAGGGATGTAGAGTCGGAAAGGTGACTCAACACATCTTGGATGTATCTGAGTCTGTTTCTTGGTGGTTTATATCAGTTGACCAGCCGTTAAGAAGACATATTCGTCCTTTCATTTTAAATGTTTAAAACCCATTATGTTTCCTTCGTAGAACGCTACCGGGCGAAATAACTCAAATTTGGAAGAGCAGATAACATGAAATATGTAAAGTTCTGTACTTACGTATTAGCTTCAACGCAGGTTAAAGAAGTGGGTCTCGTTCAGAGATATGGATCATGGATAACGCCTTGTTCCCTTTTTATTTTAGAATGCAATTCATTTGAACATTGGTGTTTTTACGCGATCGGTGTTTCTTTGTTTGTTGTTACGTGATTGATCCATATCTCTGAGCCGGTGAAGATCCAGATTTCTGAGAGTCGATTCTTTAACCTGCGTTGAAGCTAATACGTAAGTAACTAAGGTTCTTTTTATTGCAGACTGAAAATCTTGAAAATATGTTATAATAAGTCAACATAGTTAGGTGAATTTATTCTTCCTCAACAAGCACTCTACCCGTTGGGCCTAGACTCCGGTAACTATTTCATATACTGTGGTAGACGAAAAAGTGTCGAACGTTGTTAAGGTCCTTGCATCGTGAGCTACTCCATCCTGCCAGAGGAATATCATACTTAAACGCATTCTGATGCAATGCATTCTTCCATAGTATACGGGCGACATGATCAGACCATCTTCACCCGAAACCGATGAAATGGAAAACACTTGTATCCTTATGTTCTTTATATTCCACGTGCAACATCATATATATATATATATATATATATATATATATATTTTTTTTTTTTTTTTTTTTTTTTTTTTTTTTTTATACGAAATTTTAGCGAGGCGTCCTGAAGACTTGTATGGCAACACAAAGCATTCTTTGTGCTTCTGTAGAGTTACAAAGTGTTTTTACGTATTCATGAGAATGCCAACCCTGATGATAAAAGCAGAGAAATTATTGTCTGTCAGTGACACATTTAGAACATCAAATGAAGATAATCAGGTTATTTTTACTTTATTCCATTTTAAGTAAAAACATTAGTTAAGCTGCCACGCATTGTCTTGGTTATTCGACGAGCGAAATCACCATTTGCGCTGTACTTAAATACATATGTAAATAAATAAAGTATAGAATTTAATCATTCAAACAAGCGACAGTTGTTTATTTCAATTATAAAAACTTAAAATAGCTCACGTTTTCGTGCAATTTGGAGTCCGTGCTGAGAAAAGTGTTCGTTAGGCACCAGTTTGAGGCATTCATATTTTTAAATTGTTTCAAGTTGTGTTTGTTCCAGTCATTACTCACGATGTTATTTCAGATTTTGTGTTTTGCGTGATTGCATTTTTGCTATAAGGTCAAGGGTTTTCAATTAAAACAAACATCTTCAACAATGAGTCAAGATTTTCTGAATATCCGATTAATAAAAATACTGGGTAAAAATGCAGTTTCCATCCCTCCAAACCGATTTCTTTCAAACTTTGCACAATAACGTATTTTGATGCACTAAACACGAATACGATAAAAAAAAACGTCGGATTTAACTAGGAAAGAAGTTATTAAGCACATAAGTTCACTGTTGTGAAGGTTATGAGAGCTAATGTAAACAATTAAATTTGTGACGACTTTAAGGCATACATGACTTTAAGGCATAAATGGCGACTTTAAGGCAGACATGCTATGCGTTTCCGCTCGCTACGCTCGCTCAAAAAGATAACAAAACCCCAGACAATCCAACTCGCTAAAATTAATAGAATATAATACTAAGCACTAAAGTTAGGAAGGTTATAAAACTAGGCGTCATCAGCGTATTTGTAAACATGCGCATGCGCAGATACGTAACATTGGGAAACAGAGAACTCTCATTTGAAATGTTCAGAAACTATTTATTCAAAGATATTGTTAATTTTAAGGGCATTCTCACCCGTCGTCACCTGTCGCTTAAGGGCATACGTGCTATGCGTTTCCGCTCGCTCAAGAAAATAACAAAACCTCAGTCAATCCAACTCGCTAAAATTAATAGAATTCTATTAATTTTAGCGAGTTGGATTGACTAGGGTTTTGTTATCTTCTGGAGCGAGCGGAAACGCATAGCATGTTTGCCCTTAAAATCGCCCTAGACATTCTTCTGCATTCCTAGACATTCTTCTGCATTCCTAATCATTCGTCCTAGACATTCTTCTGCTATTATAAAGGCATTGGCTAATTATTAAGGGATTTCTGATATATAATACTTTTCATGAACGAAACAAGAAATGTGAAGAGTGTTTCATTATTTAAAAAAATGATTGTAAATAAATAACTGCTGATGAATTTCGATAATTTATGGTAAATTTCAATTAAACTTCCTTGTTACGAACTTTTCTATACCCGCGCATGCGTATGTTGACAAATTTAGTTGTTTACATTAGCTCTCATAACCTGCACAACAGTGAACTTAAGTGCTTTATAACTTCTTCCCTAGTTAAATCCGACGTTTTCTTTTATCGTATTCGTGTTTAGTGCATCAAAATACGTTATTGTGCAAAGTTTGAAAGAAATCGGTTTGGAGGGCTGGAAACTGCATTTTTACCAAAATACTGAGTTCAGATTATCGCACACTGAATGTATTTTGAACGAAACCTCATTTATTTAAGCCTGACAACATTGTCCTCCGACCGAACTGAGAAGAAAAGTTGAAGCACTTTTTTCAGACTTGTTTGAACTCTTTGATCTCCTGACAACTATTGGCAAAGCGTTCTTTTGAATGAAGCGCTTCCTCGTGTTAACCCAAACTTTTTTCTTCGTTTTTTTTTTTTTCAATTTGAAATTTGACTACTCAAGATTGTTACATTGTTCTACCATTAAGAAGAGAAATCCGTAGTACAAACAATCCAAGGAACTACGTCATCTTAGCGTCATCACTAGTTTCGCTTGAAAAGCTTGGAATAGAATCTGTTAATATTTTGTTTTGGTGTTTCGTAAACATTTTGAAACACATTCCACTGTGTGGCCTCGAAGAAACTGACTGTACAAAACGTTATTTTTTTTTTTTTTTAACTTAATATTGTAAACATAAATAAATTGTATATATAACTTCACTTTATAATTGGCTACATTATTTTAATCTCTTTAAGATATCTATTAGAGGCCCGGTGGCCGTGAGTGTTAAGGCTTGAGCACTTAACACTCTGTGCCAAAGGTTGTGGATTCCCGTTAGAGGTGATGGTTTTTCTTTCGATAAAAAGAAAAGGCATCAGCCCTATCCTGGCTAGAAAAGGGTGGTAACATATAGATAACCCATCCTATAATTCGTTCTCAAAAATGAAGGACGTTAAAAAATAAATAAATAAGATATCTATCAACTCTTTACACGGACGAATGGTCTCTGGGGTGGTACATGTTGGAGTGCTGAAAAAACAGAAATATACATCTGATTTTTTTCAGGATAAAACATTGCTCGCTTATTGGGCGAGTTCTTATTTCTTTGACTTTTTATCACTTCTGTTTATTCACTTTGAGCTACAAATTCCATAAGTCTCATTTAGCCGCCATTCTGTGAGTACACTGTATATGAGAACAAATTCAGGAGTCAACGAGCCTACAGGCTCATATAAGTCAAAAATGAATATTGCATGAGATCAATTAAAGTGTTTGACTCCGGTAATTATTTATTTATGTTATTTTTGGTAATGCGAGCGTAGAATTGTGAGTAAAAAGTAATAACAGCACGGAGTAAGGTAAAGCCGACAGATGGCAGGTTTCCGGTCACGCTGCTAGTCCTGCCCCTGGGAGCGGAACACAGGCTAACGGAAGTACCAAATTAATATGTAACCGAAATGGCAGACTTTCCTCTTTATGCCCCTCCAAATTAAACTTTGTTTCTACAAAAACATCCTTAATAATTTCTCCCTCCAATTCAGGGGCCTGTTTAACGGCTTTTTGCTGCTTTAAGACGCAGTTTTGTCATGATGTATGCTCTGCAAAATTTAATACTGTTTATTTTATTCTAGCTTACTAAATTTACTATAAAAACGGTTCTTATGCAATTATTGATAATGATAAATCGGTGCTTTAAATGTTTCAACGGAGTTGTCTCCGTTTGCCTCAACTTTTATATTGTATTCGACAGTAAAATTATTTTAGTAAATCAAGATAAGTAAATTGAAAACATGTTTTCTAATAGTGTTTTCCTAGAACAATAGTTGAAAAGGTGGAATGAGTAATTTAAATTTTCTGCGCATTGTGGCGCATAAAACATTGTTTTTTATAGATTTAATTGGGGTAGATGTTTACATTTTTCACGAAAGATCAGAACAAAATATTACCTAATGAGGTGAAGATAGTTAGCCGTTGAGATGATAAGGCGTCAAGGAACGGTCGGGGTTCGGGTAACAAAAAAAGTGAGATATTCAGAAAAATCCATTTTCAACCGTTTCGGCATGCAGATTGGCAGCCTTTTTCAGCACGAAATGCGTAGGTGATGGAGGTAGGCCACGATAACTTTTTGGTGACCATGGATAAGTGTTGGATACGTCAACACTTGTACAGTTCACCTAGAAATTTAGTGCTGAGAAGGCTCGCAAAGAGCTTGTCGACACATTGGAAATATAGATTTTCGGAAAATTAAACGTTTTCTCTTAGCCCAATCCCAACCATAACTTTAAAAAATATTATTTGTTTCTATCCCAAGTTTTTTAAATAACACTCGGGATTTAGTGCGAGAAACGCACTAAGATGATACAGTTTCTGTGAGTCAGAATTTTTTTATGGAGTCTGTTAGGGAGTGCTTCACTGTCTAAGGTGCGTTGCAAGTCTCGCATAGGGGTTTGTTTTCGTTTGCCAATTTCTGTGTTTTCAGATGCATATTCTTGTTGACAAAGCTACATGAGGTTTTATTCTTTGTTCTCTTGTTGATGGATCCTTTAGTGCTACACTTTATTAGTTATGAGTTTTGCCACTAGTTCAGGATACTTAGTTATTTTCATTCGTGAGTCTTTTGATGTAATAAGTCCTGATTTAAATTGGGAATTAAGTATACTATTATTTTAGCTCACAATTAAAGTATTTTGTTTGCCTAACTCAATAGATAAAATTTGAAGTAGACTATTGTTTTAAGTTAAGCTTAATAATTTTCATAGTTCAAATCTGGAAGATTCAGATACACAGTATGTATTCATTTTTGAAAAATAGTCTAGCTTATCATTGTCCACCATTTCCATGGGCGTATATGAGGAGGGGTGAGGGGGCTGCGCCCCCCCCCCCCGAAGTTTTATTTTTGTGAGAACATTTCATGTAAAAAAAAGTCCGATTCGCAGGAACTGCGTCATCTTAGCGCGGTTCCGTTCTTATCTCTAGTGTTTATGAAGGCATAGAATAGAAACAGTTATTACTTTGTTTAGATCAATAGCGAAGCAGCTATCCAAATGAAATCTCAAACAAACCAGTCTTGAAAGGTCCTGATTTACAATCTTACCTGTATGGGTCAGCTATACCATAAGTCGGGCAGAAAGGCCTCCGCTCAGAGGCATTTGGAAAGCCTTGGGATCTCTCTCTTTGAACGCTACATTTCTAACAATAAATTGATCTTCTTATTTTACTTAATCTGTTTTATTGTCAAATACATTATCTGACTATAAGCAATTTAAAAATAACAAGGAATAAAAAACAGACAAAAAGAACAGTTCGAATAAGCGAAATCAATTACTTTAAAGTTTTATGCACTTATTTCTCCGATTGACATCGCCTAATCAAAACTTTCATCAGAACCATTTTTATAGAGCATTTAGTGAGCTTTCTAATGGTTACCTTCCGTTCCCCAAGATTCTCAACCTTTTTCGAGATATTAAGGAAAGTATACAAAGTTACCAAAACTTTTCATGTCTGTTCATAAAATATTTTATTCTAACCCTTCCTTAACTCCAAACGTAACATAACTTTCAACATATTAGTTTTAATGAAATTAGAACATGCAGATAATGTTTCAACTGAATCCCGTGATTCTAAGTACCCAAACCAAAAACGGAATTCAAAAACTATTTTTCCAATTTTCTCGACAACGGTTAAAGCTATCGCCTTGAAAATGGTTTCATTCGTTTTTTTAGCCCAAGAAGCCTATAAAAAAAGTATTTACAAGCTTATGAACTCAAAAACGTAAGCGTTACGATTTTTTCTGCGCGAATTTCGCCCCAAACGCCATCTTCCAGTGGGCGGATTTTGCTGGTTAACGAACTTGACCTTTCAAATTGGACGACAGATTTTTGTACCAAATTTCATCAAAATCGGACCATCAGGGAAGCCAGAAATGAGCGAACAGACAAATATATATATATATATATATATATATATATATATATATATATATATATAAATATATACATATATATATATATATACAAATTTGAACCACCGTTATTTTCGGTCTCTAGGGGTTCTGAAACGCGAAATTTTCTAGTCGGCACTTCCGGATTGTTTCATTGTATCAACCCTATAAGCGGGGTTCCTCCCTATGGGGGAGGGAGGAACCGCGCTAAAAGCCTTTAACAAAGAAAAATGCCTTCTACATTTACCCTGGTCTACTAGGTGTCCAGAGAACCTTAAAACTCACCATTTTACACAAACATATTTAAAAATTTTCCTACACCCCAAATGCCTAGAGGCTCCCAGCCCCCCCCCCGCCGAAATTATTTTCTATAAACGTTGGTGATCGTTTCCCCTACGTTTCGGAGGTGAAAGGAGATTGAAATTCTCATGGATAATAAGCCATGGAGAGAGGAAAAATAAACAAACAAACAAAAAACAGAAATTGTAAGGATGCTGTAGAAGAGGAAAGACCCACGGAGCGAGGGGTAGGGATGCACGAACTCGGGTTATTCTATAGGGGTAAGATTCGGAGTGGTTGTAATATCGAAAATAACTAGTAATTTCCGGGTAATGACAGCTCTGCTACATCGGGACAGCGGTATGTTCTGTTTGGACCTTTGTGTAGACATTAAATACTTTCTGGAACTAGTTCTTCTGACATCGTTTGTCATTGTGTTGTCTAAGGAATGTCCCAGCTTAGGAAATCCATTGATGGTAGATAGATATAACGGACATATGTTTCAACTGACTCAGAAGTCGGCAACAGATCAGATCACTCAGAAAATTAAATATGAAATATAATTTATTTAAAAAAATAATAATGCTAGTTAGGCCTTAAGAGTTCTACATTGTGCCCCAAATAATTTGGCCAAAATAATGTGCAAACATATATGTATGTGCGTGTGTGAGCAGCACGGACGAGCACATAAGCTGTTCGAAAATAACCATTTGTGATCAATTTACTAGGCGTTCGAATGGTTTCTGTTTACTTACCACGATTTTCAAAATAAGTAATAAAACATACGAAAAGTAAAAAATTGCTTCTGTTTACTATTACAGTAAATCCTCTTTTATATTTATCAATTTACAAAATTGACCAACATTTTCATATAGTGATTTCTAAAAATATGGAACACGGTAAAATATTTTCAAATTCTTTCGTAGTTTTTGAGCAACAAAACTCAAATACCATTTTTGTTTCAAAAACGGTTAAAGATATAACTTGTAAGCCGTTTAAAGTAAAACCGTTAACAGTTCGATTTTTCTCGCGATTTTGCAAAAAAAAAAAAAAAAAAAAAAAAAAAAAAAAAAAAAAATCAATGATTCAGTAGGCGAATTCTGTTGGTCAAGGATTATGTCCTTTATTATTTATTTATTTATAATTAGTCAAGATCTACAAAATCGTAACACATATGCTGGTGGACCAGAGTTCAAAAGTCGGACGCGCACTAACGATTTGTTTGGTTGTTTGTGTTTTTGTTCCAGTGGTTTGTCGTGCAATAATATTTCTTAATCGTGTTTGTTATCAAATTCTAAAGTTTTGAATATTTGTTTCTTATTGAAGGGAGGTCCTTTCCTATAGAGGATGAAAAGCCACAATTCTAGCTACATTCCTTGGAGACCTCATGCATACATCTCTAACAGGCATATCACGAAACTTTGTGACTTCGGGCGGCATCCGCAAATTACTAATGTTTTCTAGTTATAATGCTGCTCGCAAGGATGTCGGTGTACTTCAAAGCGCTTACGAAAAGGTGCAACGCACAGCATGGCAAACACCCCTAGAAATGTGCGCGAAATACTTAATGTTACAGAATTTATTTTTGAACTGATAGATTTTTATTTTATCTTTCCACACACCCCCGATATCTTTATTAGAAAAAGAAGTCCATTAGTAAAGAGGCCTTCTTAATAAATGTATACAGGGTGTTCAAAACTCGATTGACACCCCCCTTTTTTTCCACAATTTTTGAAATTTAAAAACGCAACTGTGTGGGTCTTAACGTGGTGGAATGTACATTCATTGGACCTAATGCACGACCCCTCAACTTTCTCCAGTTCTTCTCCAGCGACCCTAACTCTGGAATCTTCAATGGAAAGGGGTTATTTTTATGACAGATTATTGTAGAAAATTGAATTTTAGGTCGACTTTATATCGGTCATTTGTTCGCTAAAGCGCACCAATGAGTAACAAATTGCCAAAAACCGTTAATACCCTTGTTTTTTGTCACTTTTCTGCCAATAACGCAGAAAGTATGTCCGTAATGAAAAAAGTAGATATATAAACGTTGTAGAGGATTAAATTTTCTTTCCAAAAAGTACCTTTAAATGCCTAAAATGTTAGTAGGAGTGGGGCAAAACACACTTTTGTTTTTGAAGTTTTTAGAAAAGTTTATGATCAACGTGGTCTACGCTTCCGTAAAACTTTATAAACATTTCCTAAACTTTTTGCTCCACCTAAAATTTAAATTAAACTACTTTATAAAGGCATTAAAATAGTAATTTTAAAGCAACAGAACTCAACTAATCATTAGAATGTCGTAGTAATTATTTTTGTGTTGGACGATTTTTTTTTTTTTTTTAGTTATTTTGTTTTTACGGCGTCTTGACATCAAGGCGATTAATGCCGACATCCAGAGTGCAGCGAGGAATTTTCCCAACGAGCCGTGGGATGAAAAATTCCGGCCAAACTACTTTTCGTGTTTCAAAAAGGCTACAGCCTCCAAATCTAACTTAATATCAGCACTGATATCATTGAAATTAAACATTCAAACCCCGATTAGACTTGGAAAAAATTAGACTGGCGTCTTTAAAACGTAAATTTATAACGTAAATTTTATTCAACAAAAAGAATTATTGAATTAATGTGATTTTTGAATGAGTTGATAATAAATTTTGATTTTTTTCCAAGTCTAATCAAGGTTTGAATGTTCAATTTCAATGATATCAGTGCTCATATTAAGTTATATGAAAAATAAAATATTATTTTATGTTTGATTGTAAAAGTTTGTGAATTATTATACGTAATTTAATAAACAGAGGAAACAAAAACTAGCTTTCATTTTAAAAAAAAAAATCATTCAAATCGGTTAAGATTTGGAGGCTGTAGTCCTTTTTTGAAACACGAAAAGTAGTTTGGCCCCACTGTCCGGCGGCAGGAATTTTTCATCCCACGGCTCGTTGGGAAAATTCCTCGCTGCAGTCTGGATGTCGGTATTAATGGCCTAGATGTCAAGACGCCGTAAGAAACAAAATAACTTTAAAAAAAAAAAAAAAAAAAAAAAAAAAAATCTTCCAACACAAAAATAATTACTACGAAATTCTAATGATTAGGTGAGTTCTGTTGCTTTAAATTTATTATTTTAATGCCTTTATAAAGTAATTAAATTTGATTTTTAGGTGGAGCAAAAAGTTTAGGAAAATTTTATTAAGTGTTACGGAAGCGTAGACCACGTTGATCATAAACTTTTCTGAAAACTTCAAAAACAAAAGTGTGTTTTGCCCCATTCTTATTAACGTTTTAGGCATTTAAAGGTACTTTTTGGAGAGAAAATTTAATCCTCTACAACGTTTATATATCTACTTTTTTCATTACGGACATACTTTCTGCGTTATTGGCAGAAAAGTGACAAAAAACAAGGGTATTAACGGTTTTTGGCAATTTGTTACTCATTGGTGCGCTTTAGCGAAAAATTGACCGATATAATATCGACCTAAAATTCAATTCTCTACAATAACCCGTCATAAAAATAACCCCTTTCCATTGAAGATTCCAGAGTTAGGGTCGCTGGAGAAGAACTAGAGAAAGTTGAGGGGTCGTGCATTAGGTCCAATGAATGTACATTCGACCACGTTAAGACCCACACAGTTGCGTTTTTAAATTTCAAAAATTGTGGAAAAAAGGGGGGTGCCAATCGAGTTTTGAACACCCTGTATATGTTTGTGTACATACATAATGAATATAATTCATAATCCTTTTCTGTAAATATTTATTTTTATTTTTATTTTATTTCATTGTTGAGCATCGCAACATTGGCGACAAACTCATCTGTAAATATTTAATTTTTTTTTTAAATATTAAATCATACCTACTGGGAAAAGGTTCTTAGATGTCTAATTCTTCAGTACAATGTATTTGATTACACATCAGAATCCACTTGATGATAACATTGAAGGCTAGAAGTTTTTTTTTTTGTTTTTTTTTTAAGAAAGAATTATTTGTTGAATTTCATTCCATTAAGCAGAGGAAACATTTATTAACCTTATTTTTCGATAAGCCCTTGTGTCTTATAAAAATGTAAATTCAGCACGCTTTGCTCTTTGGGATTTTATGAAGCCTGCTACGATTGTTAATGGTAGGGTTGAAGAGTAAAAAACGACAGAAGTTTCCGGTTTATTTAAAGTATCATCAGTTGAATTCAGCCGGCTATCGGCCGTTTTATCTGTCTCCTTGTCCGTCTATACAGAATCTTGGATATGTTTCCTACATGTTCAATAAAACATAATTTAATCGGGTTTAATTACGTTTACATTTGAAATAATTATGCATGTTTGTAAAATTATAAATTGTTATTCTTTAGAGAAATCAATTCGCCAAATTAGGATTTGAGCGAAGAAACCCTTTTATGGTTAGATGCGTCGCCAATGATAATAAGTATAAATTCTAAGGAATATCGGAGTCTGATATGATAATGACATTGTCTGGCTTCCGACAACTAGGGGGTTTTGGTGTTCAAACCCTTACGTGTGGTGAGTTAACTTTCCTCAAAAATTGAGATTTGAAAATTAATACGCCAAAATTTGTACCGGTATACCGGACGTATTTATACGTCATATATCGTTCTTTGTATAGCAAAGCGTTTTAATAAGTATTACTTTTTTTAAAGAGAACTTTCAGATTGATCACTTAATAGTCCGCTTAATGGCTTTTAGCATACTCCGAAGAATTATAGCTATCGTATCATGAGAAATGTACTAGGTATGTGTATAGTATAAATGTGTACGAGAATGTTTATTCATCAATATGTTGTCTTGTTCAAATAAACATTATTTTAAGTTCAATTACCAGACTGAGCTTCCTATAGTTTCGAGTTATTGAGTATTACAGAAAAGGGTGTGCAGTGGCATGCCTTTGTTAAGACAATTAGGAACGGATCCATAGGTGTGGTTTCTTTCCGATGTTAAAGTGGCAATACGTATATTGAAAACTTTATCTTTGTCCGATAACATTTTTGAAATGTTGTTCATGTGAGGCCAGGTCCATCAGGCTTCCTTGATGCCAGAGTCTCGTTTTTCCTAACACGTTCACCGTCCACGGGCCGCCTTGCGAGTCCATCAAGGAATTCCCCAGGTGCCCCCGACAAGCCTAGTGTGTCCATCGCCTATCGCCTAAGTTAGTTTGTACAGGGGCCAGATTTTGCAAGTTATGGGAGCAAAGAATGTGTTAAGAAGTCTGATGCTTCCTACAAGACTACCCTACTTCACAGCTGTGCTAACCCAAGAGGTATGGTGTCCTTTTAGATGTCTGTACCCAGAAGTTGGCTTCCGTCCACCACAAAAGTAACAAGTATTAATAGCCCACAGAAATGTGCTACCATCCAAGAAGTCTATGTTTTCTCTGATCTTACGGCACGCCCAGGATTCCATTTTGGTCCCACCAAAACTCACGAGTTCTTGAATAAGAAGTTTTTGCATCAAGAGGCGATATTGTAGCAAGGAGATCCCTGTACCGAGAATGGAGTCTAGAATTCCTGGAAAAACTAGTAAACACCATCGGAGACAGTTGTAGAAAGAGTGATGACCCAAGGAGTGGTGTCCAATAGCTGCTTCCGATATCTAGTTTTACTCCTTACGTCAGCTGAATCTCAGGGCTCAGGGCCCTTGAGAAGATGTAGTATAGACTCCAGGGTAAGGCATATCATTAGACTGCTCCTCTTAGGTAAGTCTTAGTATAACTCAGCTTGATCTTCTTACATGCTCAATCCATCATTGAATTGGGACTTCTGTCAACCAAATAACCAGACATTCTCGGATAAAACGGTGGATCAGAACACACCCTAACAAAAATATAATATTCTAAAATGAAATTTAATTTTGTAGCATTAAAAAAAACTGTAATAAATATAATTACTCTAGAGCAAAATAATTTGTAATAACGATTTTTTAGTTTCCGAGTAAAATTTATCATTTTAAACTCAGTTCCCACAAATGCCCTTCTTTAAGCGCATTTCCTATAGGACGTCATTCAGACAAACTAGCGTTTGAAACTTCGAAAGTGCAGATTTCTTATCTGGAAAAGTCTCTGTTTCCTTAGTTTTATTCATTAATTATTCATGTTTTTATTTTTAATCATATAAGCAGGAAATTAGTATGTCAATATAACCGCTAAAATTGGAAAGAAGTTTATATTATATGCTGTTCCCTATAAAGCGTAAACGAGCGGACGTCTAGTAGGTGATCTTAGGGGATTGAGTCTTTTCCACATTGAGTTAACTTCTGTTATGTTCTGTGCAAAATTTAATGCCAAATTTGTTTTAATAGAAATAGTAGTTATAAATAACAGTATTAACAGTTCTCATTTCCAAATTCCCAAATCACAGAACTATAGATTATGTAGGAACGCTATAGATTTTTTTTTGCGTGTAATAGATTTTTAGTTCCCTAAATATCCCAAGTTCTAGATTGTTAGCATTCCAAGCTCCGATGTGCCCATGTTTTCTCAAAATCTGATAGTTATATACTTTTAAAAATAATAATAAAAACTCCAAGGTCCAATTAGGGGTTTGATTACATGCATTTTTCGAAAATACAACTGTGCGAAGTTTAACGTATATTTTTGCATTATAACAACAATTACGCCGGCATAGACAAATTATTGATTTTGCCCTAGAGTAAACCCTTCTCCTGGTGGACCGATTTTGATGGTTGACGAACTCGTTCAATAGTTGGCTAAAGGAATGCATTATACAGAGCTCCGTGGCGACAAAACAAAACTTTGGCGGTTACCAGACACATGTTTGTGTGTGTGTGTATATATATATATATATATATATATATATATATATTAATTTTAACCGGGGTAATTTTCGGTATCTAGTAGGTAGATCGATGAAGATTGTAAGGCTGTTTTGATTGAAGTCTTTCATGAGTGCAATCCCAATAAATACAATCCTTTGTAATGTGGTACAACGAGTGAAAATTTTATGATACTGGTATAGATTTGAAGAAATTTAGCAAACAGTCATTCATGAATAATTTTAATAGGGGCAGTATAAAATTGATGGAAAAAGCTTTAATTAATAGTTTTTTTTTTTGTTTTTTTTAAACCTTTAGAATAGAGAAATGGAACGGGAAGAGAATGGTCACTGCGTATGATGCGATAAAATAGTCATGATAACGAATATTTATCTATTGGTTCAAATGATTTATTAATTTATAACAAGGAAAAAATGTTTGATTTAATATTGTAGGCATCATGGGTTATTTGACAATCAAGATACGTTTATATCAAAACATTTTTCCCAGAGAATTAAACCGCAATAATGCGACAAGATTGTCTGGCGATGTGTGTACGTCAGCCGAATTCCCGGTCAGCTCTAGCGAATATTTTCCAAGCCTTGGGCTTTTCCTTATGCCATGACTCCAGTCAGGTGCATGCAATCTTCTCATAATTAACCCAAGTGCATTAGCATTTGAGTATAAGACAGCTAATTCAGATGCAAGACTGCAACAGTTTCCCATAGCCTAAAAAAAACCTGAAATCTTTGAGAAAAACATCTTTTCTTATCGTAATACATATGCATGCATACATTATCTTCTGAAATCTTGAGTGTTCTGAAAAAGAAACAAAATTAGGGGCTAATTAATAAATCTGTATTAGAGAAAATGTAAAACCACAACAGATTGGTGCTCATTTTGAAATGGCGTGAAAGAAGATGTGTATCGAAGGTAGAATTTCTCAGGATTCGAGCGGGGGCCTTAATAAAAATATAGTTTTTTTTTTATAAAGAATATAGTGTCATTACTTGCCAACGTTTCGGCTTGAAACTCAAGCCTTCATAAGGGCAATAAAACAAAGACAGAGTTAATACTAATATATATATACATATATATATATATATATATATATATATATATATATATATATATATGTATACGAAAGATATGTCGAGAACCGAGAAATTTTGTTACATATGTTTTTGGAAAAAAAGCAAACAAACATGTTTGTTACATCTCTTTTGTATATATATTAGTATTAAATCTGTTCTTGTTTTACAGCCCTGATGAAGGCTTGAATTTCAAACCGAAACATCAACAAATAATAAAACTCTTTTTCTTATAAAAATGGCGAAAACGTTCGAAATATAGATTTTTCTGTAAATTTGACGTTTTCTCTTATTAAGATACTATTTTGGTAGAAATCTATTATCCATGGAAAAACGTATGGATTTACTGGGCAGACAAAAACTGGAAGTCATAGGCTTTATTGTCCTCCTACAAAGTGGCTAATCCCGGATACAGATTTTGCCTTTATTTGCCAAAAAACAACTTGCGATTTCTTAGTCGTTAGTAAGTCCCAACACCAGATTTGGGCCATTTATCTACCACACCTTAAGTATTTTCCTATCTGCATGTAAAACTGACTGAAGCGTACTTTTAATGCTGGATCTATGTTTTCTACCACTCAGTGTACACGTCCATTCATTATGTACACATGCTATTCCGTATCCTACCTCCATCCATAGGGAGGAAACAATGAAGAAGAATGAGTTCGATCCCATAGATCACGAAAATAACGGTGGTTCAACTATTTATATATATATGGCTGTTTGCTCTTTAGCTGTCCCAAAAATTGTCCGATTTTGATGCAATTTGGCCAAAAATTCTTTTTAATAATTTTAAAATAATTTAAAAGGTCAAGATCGTTAACCAGCAGAATCCGTACACTCAATCACAGTTTTAGGGGCGCAATTCCCGTGAAAAAAATAGTTGCGCTAGTAAAGTTTTCTCGTTAATATGCTTACAGGTACACTTTGTATAGGTTTTCTAACGTAAGAAAACGAATGAAACCATTTTTGAAGTGACACTAATTTCCAGTTTGGGTATTCAGAAACGATTGATTCATTTGAAAATTGTTCCAGTCGTTCGAAATACATCTAAACTAAGGATTAAAAAAAAAATACTTTATTAACAGATATGAAAAGTTTTTGGATCTTCGTATATTTTCTTAAGTATCTCGAAAACGATTGCGAATCGTTGTGGTGGAAGGTAATCATTGTTAAGCTTAGTAAATTTCTGTTTTTTTTTGTCTAGATGATAATGGCTGAAGCCCAAACGTAATAGAAATAGAAAAAGTTGAGATCGCTCATCGAATAATGCTTTTTAAAAATATGTTTGGGTTCTTTACAATTCCACTCTAAAGAGATATATACTTCAGGTTTCATTGCAAACTAACATTTATGGTTTCCAAAGGTTTTTTGTACCTGATAACACAGACATGCCTGTGGTAGTGTTTTACGGTTTATCTAGTTAATAGTTACAACCCGATGAGGAATGGTTGCGTTATTTATTGAAAATCAATAGGCAATAATAGACTGACCTATTCATTGGACATCGTGATTTTTTTGCATAACAAGGCCTTATTGTAACGCCATTTCAATAGAAATAGAATCTAGAGCACGCATCCTATAAACAGTTCGGTATAAACAAATCGGTTATCGATTCAAACGAAGCTTCTAGGATAATGGTGTAAAACTCAGGAAAGTGTATATTTCTTAAATTATAATTATGTTAAAGACGAATCAGATTTTTCATTAACGCCATATAATTCTTTTAGAATTATTAAATACAGTTTATTTATCGCTACATTATACAATTCACCTCAAATTTAAATTTGATGACTTTTTAGATAGATAAATTTGATTTTTTCAAAAATAAAATTGACAATAAACTGTTCTTTGAGATTTCAAACAAATTTCTTCTCTCCCTAAAATGGTCAAAAAAATTAATAATCGACTTAACTGTTAAATACAAATATAAAAGAGCAATTGAAGAACGAGCAGCAATAAGGAGGCAGCTCCTTTTTTCACATTTTTGGCAAATTAAAAAAAAAAGTTTTAAAATTTAGTTTCTTGATTTTTCCATTTTGTTTTTTTTTTCTTACCATAACATAGGTACCACCTACGTATGAAAGTAAGTCCATAAGGACCTACCTATGTATATCCTACCTTTTATAGAGTAGTGGTGTGAAGTTTAATGGTTTGGAGCTGCTTCCTTATTGTGCCACGTTCTATTGAAACACACAATTTTCGACTTTTTTGACTAAAATGAACAAAATTTGCCACACCTGTTGGTGGAGACCGTCGTCACTGCCATCGGTGCGAGTACTGCGGGCGATCGCTTTCGACGTAAGTACCTCATTATCAAGCCACTGTTTAGATAGTACTGAATTGTTGTTTGTAATGCCAGAGTATTTATACTAGGTTGGAGTGAGCTGTTTACGTCGGTCGTACGTAACTTAACAGTGGCTTGATAATGACGTACTTACGTCGAAAGCGCTCGCCCACAGTACTCTCACCGATTATTTACCTAACCTATACCTGAGCCCTTAGATTATTTACCTAACAAAATTGGTTTTAATTACATTCTTAATTTAGGGAGCTCATGTGAAAATATCAACAAAAAATGCAAAATACAAAAAAAAAAAAAAATAAATCAATTAATGCAAAATCAGTGTAGCTGAAGAAGCTACACATTTTAATGTGTTATAGAACGGCATCTCACTTTCTCCGACACATTTTTTTGCGAGGCTCATGGCAATTCTCAGTTTTTAAGAGCAGGGGTTGGCTGTACGCAGATGGAAAGTGAATAGTAGACCTCACACAATGGTTTAGTTGCTGTGATTCCACTATTGAAGTAATCTGCTGCTTCCTTATTGTGCCAGAAGATAGAGATAATTTTTAATCCATGATAATGTTCTGACCTGAAAATCGCCAAAAATGGAGTTGCCTCCTAATTGCTGCACGCCCGTTAATTATTTTTTTATTTGTTTGTGTAGGTTATTTTAAAAATATTTTTCAGGAATACATCCACTTTCTGAGGAACGTGCTTAGCTATACAGCTCCTACGTGTCTTTTGAATATTTAGTCAACGAAAATATTCATTGAATATCAGTTTCTCGGGATGGATATCGACAATACGGCCTCTAATTGCCGGCGATCTTCACCGCCACCACGGAGGGTTTGCCCCAAAAGGAAGGAATTTGGACGGGCTGTAAGATAGTGCCTCGTCACTGTGGAGTGAACATTAGCTGACTACTTTGATGTTCCCGCCGCATCCACAGCCTCCGTTATTAGGAGCTCCATGCCAGGAATAGGTGAATCACTCGGCTTTCCAAATGGCACTGACTCAATCTGACTCACTTCCTCCGACGGGCACAAATATTTATTTGAATGCTCAGTGTGGCCTCATTATTCCCTATTGAGAGACGAGTGTTCATTCATGAGAGAATCATAATGAAATACTTCCTCGAGAATGGGACTTGTTTCTTCTATTATTGCAGACAGCACTAGCTTGATGCAGTCGTATCACCATTAACATATTTAATTTAATTTAAATTTTAACGCCCGTTGTAATTAACTAAGATTTTTAGGACGGGTTATCCAGAGGTAACCACCCTTTTCTAGCTAGGATAGGGCCCTAGTGGGAATCGAACCCTACGACCCTTGGCACGCCTTGAGACTCACGGCCACTGGGCCTCGAAATAACACATTTGTCAAGACATCAATTTGTAATTCTATAAGAAGAATACAACTATTATTTTATAATTACTAGATACATAATATTATGTATTGTTTAAATATAAAATTCTATCACTTTACATTTACTTCTGCATGATTTTTCCACAAAAACCGTACCATCATAGCTGTCTTTTTTAAAAAATCTTTTGTATAAAATCATTCGGTTTTGTGGAACCGACTTCAGCGCTATAATTGTTTTGTTTTTTTTTTGTTTTTTTCCCTCAACCATAGTAAACCTATGGTAGAGCCGTTTATTAGTTAAGGCGTGCCTCATATCTTTTGATACACTGCACGCATGTCTTTTCATAGTAAGAGCGAGTACACATTGTTAATCTTTATAATATTGATATAATAATATATATACATACTAACATAAATAAGTAGAGTATAAAAGGATAGAATAATCATTAGTAGTTTATAAGCAATGAAAGTAAGGAAGTACAAGATAAATAAGCAGAAGAATTTAGTTTCATGAAGATGAAGTGGAGTCAGATCTTCTCGTTCTTCATTTTCCTTTTTGTTTGTTAGGTCATCAAAATTTATGACCTGGATAAAACAAAGTTGATAAGTTCCTCCTTATGATCATCGAACAACTTACTTTCCGACTCAGGCCAGCTTCCTCCTTGTAATATTATGTTTTTCATTAGTCTTAGTCTTTGTCTGTCGTAAGTCTTACAATCATAGAGTATATGAGTAAAAGTTTGTATCTGTATTGTACATTTATCGTCATCAGTTATTTTAAATCGTTTTAAGTAGTTTTTTGTGTGTCTGTTCTCTGTCAGGAATTGAGTAAGTTTGTAATTTCGACTCTTAAGGATATTATGATTTTTGACATTTATTTCGGATATAAATTTATGGCAACTAGGGTATTTTGTGTTTATTCTCCACCTATTGTTCCATGTTGAAATATTATTCATTTTAACTTTAGCCTGAACCCAACTTAGCGGTAATTTCGCGTAGCTTATCGGCAAGGTCTCACTTTGAGCTGCACATTTTACTAACTGATCAGCCTTATCATTTCCTTAGTTTCCTGAATGACCTTTAACCCAATCTATAGTGAATTGAATGCCTCTCTCAGACAAACTTAGTAGGTTTCTCCTGATTTTTTCAATTAATTTATTATGGATATAATTGTTTTTGAGTCCATGTATTAGAGTCATTTTGTCAGTGAATAAATGTATTGAAATTTTTTCTAGGTTTGAATTTACACTTAAAAAACGAGTGTTTCATTATAGTTTAAAATAGACTTAATTTTTTGATAGTGAATGAATGAATGAAAAAAAAACTTTATTCTGGGACTTCGTCCCATAAGAATAAAAATAAGTACAAAATAAACAATAAAGAAATTAACCTAAAAATATAAATATGAATAAAGAAAAACAAAAGTATAAAAGAACAAAACAAAGAAAGCAACTAATACAAATATTATATGTGAAGCCTTAAATAATAAAATGAAATATAAGTAAATATGTACATTCATTGGAATGGGGCAATGATGATACAATGTTCAGAGGGGGATGGGAATAAAATTAAAGAGTTTAAATAAACAAATAAATATTAAAAAGTTGAATAAATATTAAAGGAATGGGGGCTATAAAAAGATATAAACTAGGAAAATGCATAAACACGAGAAAAAAACAGCAATATAATTTACAAAGGTAATCAGGTCTTCCTGGTGGTGAAATTTTAAGAAGCGTCTTCCTGGGAGGATAGGAGAAAAGCAAAGAGGCGGGATTTAAAGACAGGTAAGGAAGGAGAGTGTCGAATGGAAAGAGGGATAGAGTTCCAGAAGGAGGAGGCTCGGGAGATGAAGGAACGGTCGAAGAAGGCTGTTTTATGAGTTGGAGGATAGAGATCGGAGGGACGGGAGCGGGTACCACGGGAATGGACAGCAGATTTAAACTGCAGGAGGTTGTAAATATAGGAAGGAGATTTGGAAGAAATGGTTTGGTAAAGGAAGGAACCTAGGAAATATTGTCGTCGAATTGATGGAAATAGCCACTTCAACTCGGAATACCGGTGTGAAATATGGGCATCCCTGGGGGTATCGAGGATAAATCTGAGAAAACTGTTCATTAATCGCTTAAGACGAACCTCAAGCTCCCCAGTGAGCCCTCCCTACACCAGGCAACCATAGTCGAAGTGGGGGAACACTAGAGAAGATACAAGAAGCTGACGTGTAGTAGTAGGGAGGAGGTGACGGGAACGGTTAAATAGTTTAAGGGTGGCTATGGAGCGACGAGTGATTAGGGATAAGTGATTTTTCCAGGATAGGTTTTGATCGAAAACAAGGCCCAGGTTCTTGGCAGTGGAAACATATTGAATAGGACTGGAGTCAATGGTGAAGGAAGGGAGGTAAGAGGGAGAGATTTCAAGAGGGGAGCTGAGCCTATCACTATCGCTTTGGACTTTTCAGCATTCATCAATAATTTGTTGGTCTTGGCCCAAGCTGTGATCCTGTCCAAGTCTTCCTGAATTTTTCTTGCTGCTTCTAATAGCTCAGAGGGGGGGAAGGAAAGGTAGATTTGGGAATCATCGGCATACATGTGGAAGTTGCAAAATAGGATAGAGGATGGGAGATCATTTATGTAGGCTGCAAACAGTGTTGGGGATAGAGAGGATCCCTGTGCGACACCTCGGTCTAGTGTAAGGGAGGAGGATTGGGGTTTGTTTGGAATGGCTACTGATTGGGAGCGGTTAGAAATGAAGGATTGAAACCAGGTCAGAACACTGTTAGAGAAAGAAAAAGATTGGAGTTTTGAAAGGAGTATGTCATGGTCAATGGTATCGAACGCTTTACTGAAATCTAGGAGTATGAGGATGGAAATTCTTTTGAGATCAATAGCGGATTGGAGGTCGTGCGTAATTTTTAGAAGTGCGGATTGGGTGGAGTAATCTGGACGAAAGCCAGATTGGTGGGAGTTTAAGCGGGGTTGTAGAAAGGCGGATATTTGGGATTGTACGAGGCGTTCAAGTGGTTTAGAAAGATTGGAAAGGATAGAAATAGGACGGAAGTCGGTGGGAACAATTGGATTGGAAATTTTGTTTAAGGGATGAACAATTGCTTTCTTCCATGATGTGGGAAAGACGGAGTTTTGCAAAGAATAATTGTATATGTGGAGTAGGTGGGGTAGGATAACAGGAAGGGAAAGTTTAATAAGCTCCACTGGTATACTGTCCGAACCTTTGGACTTAGAATGTGATTTCATGACAGCTTTGAGGAGTTCTGAAGGTGATATATCTAAGAAATAAAAATTATCAGAGTTAAAGGTATTAGAAGGAACAAAGGGCGTGGAAGGAGTAGTTGAGGAGGAGACGGCACTGAAATGGTTATTCAGCTCGTCGGGTGTAACATGGATGGTGGGAGTGGGTTTAGTATTTGCGAGGGAAAGGCTACGAAGGGTGTTCCAGAGGGAGCGGGAGTCGGAAGCTGAGGAGAGGGAGGTCTGGTAATACTGGGAACGAGCGCGGCGAAGGGTGGATTGAGTGAGGTTACGGAGTGATTTGAAGGTCTTCAGGTCCTCTGGGTGTCCAGTACAGATTGATCGTCGTCTTGCAGCATTACGTCTTCTCACCATTTCTTTAATTTCGGGAGTGAGCCACGGAGCAGGGGGACGGCGAGCGAGGATTGTCTTTACAGGAGCATGTTTATCAAGGATGGCAAGGAGGTTCGAGGTTAGAAAATCGACTTTGGCATCAATGGAGGGATAGGAATGAATGAGTGACCAATCTACTCCAGATAAGTCAGGCTCAAGGGATTCAAAGGTAAGAGAGTTGAGGTTTCGATAGGAGATGGTTTTAGGGGTAAAAGAGGGCATTTGGATGTTTTAGGATATGGAAATAAGATCATGTGCTGAAAGGAATGGAACCGGATACTGGTAGAAGGATAGAAGGTGACTCGGAGAGTCAACAAGGAAGTAGTCGAGAAGGGTATTAGAAGTAGAGGTGTGGTGAGTAGGTCAGAATGGGACTACGTATAGCCCTAGGGAGGAGGTGAGGGATTCAAGGAAACGCTTATCAGGGGAATTAGACAGGAAGTCGATATTTAGGTCCCCGGCTAGGATGGTGTGATCATAGGAAGGGATAAGTTTTAGAAGAAGATCTTCGAAATCGTGCTCGAAAGTCGTGTTGGGAGGACGGTAAACTACTACCACAAGGATACGAGAGGATGAAGAGGATACTTCTGCAAAAAGATACTCTATGCGAGGATGGCCCAGATAGTGCGGAGGCAGGCGTATAAAAATTAAAGAGTGAAATAATTTGGAAGTTGTTTTTTTATTTATTTTTTTTAAATTTATTTATTTTTTACAACAACTAGGCTATTAGCGCAGGACTATCTACAGGTTGCCACCCTTTAATAATGCCAACACGTGGTAGGATACCCGTTCAGGTATTGGCCAACGAGAACCGGTGTATTCCTATGGTCGTCGGCTTTTTACATCTAGGCATCTACATCTAGGCTGGGTTATGTAAAGGTTGCCACCCTTCCTAATTATCCTTGGTGGAGCAGGGAACTCTATCAACGGGCCCATAGATGAACAAACTTTTCCTTGCCTTATTAATAATATTTATATTCCGCACAAGACGAATAATTCTTCCAGTGCTTTCTCTCCTTAATGAGATGATCAATTTATATGCCATTTTCTTTCTAATTATCATTATTTCAGTACTCTTAATGTAGTATTTTTTTACCATGACCTCGGTGGATAATGATGATAAGTTAACTCTTTAATACAAACTTTCCGTACATTTCACGTACATGCTAAACGGGTTTGGGAGAAAATGCATGAATATTCCCTGGCTTTAAACGAGATTGCACAAGTAATTTCGTTCCGGTGTAAACTTACTAATTACAGCTATTTCTATTTGCCTATGAATAAGTAGGGGGTGTATCTTTCGTGGAAGGAAATGAGTTTCCCAGCACGAGATGAAGGATCTATTTAAAATTCATCCCGTCTATGTGAAACCTGTTCGTATCCTTTGTTTAAAAAAAAAAAACTGTTTCTAATATCATGTATTCATGGTATGGATTGTGAACAGGTGGGCAGAATTTACGCGAATTTGCATGTAATGATTTGGGAACATGAATATTTCGAGTCTTCAGATTTCTATCAGCATTTGGAGCTGCTCCCGTTGATTACAAATTAATTACCGGGGCAATTTTAATATTTTAATTTTAAGAAGGAAAGAACGATAATCTGCATAAGTATAATATCAAATGTGACTAGAAAAGTCGGGTTTAGTATAATCTAAAAGCTTTTTGGATAGAAATTATTTTAGTTACTTAATATGATTCGCTCTTTATAATTTTTACATGTAGATCCAATCATAAACACAAATATGCAATTGGAAATATATATATATATATATATATATATATATATATATATGTTTATATATATATATATATATATATATATATATATATATATATATATACGTCCAATTATACAATTTATTATGAAAATTTGTCTTATGATATTATTTTTAATAGTAGTACGCAGATCTTCGGCAATGTAACGGGGCTGTCTACCAGTTTCTCTCTCCTTTCTAAACTTTAAAGGTAGTGCTGGGATTTTTTTCAGCGAGCCCATTTCTTAAAATATTTAACTTGCCCAAGCGAGACTCAAGCCCGCATTATCCAAGTTAGAACTCGCGTACTTGCCTTTCAACATTGAGGAGACAACCGACATTTTAATATACTAAACATAATTTAAAAAATATTTTATAAAATAACAAAACAATAAACGTGGAGATAACATAATTATATTAAACAAATAAACCGTAGCAAAGCGAATAAAATCACTCCCTACTCCAAAAATGTAATTTTTTTTACTAAGAAATCGTATAAAAAGAAAACAATAGAAAGGATATTACTTTTTGGAGGGACTACTTTACAATTTCGATTTAGACGTCAATATCTTCATGTATTTCATGTGGTCATTAACATCACTCAAATGTAGTGTAAACTGATTTTATGAACCTTGCTTTTCCCTCGGCAGTTATATTCGTTTAGACCAGGGTATGTAAATTCGTTAACTTTTTAAACTGTATAAGAGCCAAATTTTACATTCCGCCTTTCCTTTTAGTCATTATAATGTTGTGGATTTTACTGTCACGCTTCATCCTTTGTTGCTATAATGAAAGGCATATGTTTATAACTTCATTTAAGAAAATAATTGTATGTGATGGCATTTACGGCTCGATTGTTCGGAAAAGAGTAATTGGAGTACACAAATTAACTTTTACTGCCAATTTTCTCTTGAAATTATAAGGTTTCGTTAATATTAATGTATGAGGTTTTAATATTAGGATTTTATATGAGAGAATGTTTTTTTTTAATGCGGTTCCCGAAAATATATACACATTAAAGTCGACAATTAAGTAGATATCGAGTAGGAAAAAGCGATCACACGCATATTATGGAGAATTATCCTATGTTTTGAGTCATAAAACAGCCATTTCGAAAGATCACACCTCGGAGTAACATACAACTAAATATTACCCATTTCTCACGATGAAATTAAATCTGCTTACAATAGAGTTTTCACATTGAGGTTCCCACAATTTCCTACAATAGTCTTAAAGTGGTCCACACAACGTTCTACAATCTCAAATAAAATATGTACCTTCTTCTGGTTTCGAATTTTATTAGCTTTCAAAGAATTCCTTTAATGTGAAAAGTGTTATTTTGTCATTGTTATTTTTTTATATGAATGGTGTTTTTAGCTCTTCCCCCCCCCCCCCCCCTCCCTCCATTGGGAAGAAATCTGCTAATGTGGTTTACCTCATGACACAATCCGGAAGAGGTGACTAGAAAATTTCACTCGTAGATCACAAATGTGATTCAAATTTACATCCCCGCGTGATAATATATATATATATATTCACGTTTGTTCTCAAGCTGGCTCAAAAATAGACCTCATTTTATAAAATTCACAGCAATACTTTGCGTTAAAAAAAAAAAAAAAAAAAAAAAAAAAATACGTTTTGTGATTTGGAAGGTCAAACTCCTAAATCAGGAGAATCCGTCCACAGGAGCATGGTTTTGTAGCGCATTTTAACCGTAACGCTTACGTTTCTGCCTTTATAGGCCTGGAGGTACGCGTTTTATAAGTAACTAGCTGTTACCCAGTGTTCCATGCTACACCGACTTTCTGCCTATGACTCTCCCCGTGCCAAGATCTACCAGTATGCCCAGTTACGTCAAAATCGGTCAAACGGTGTGAACTTGTTTATATTTGTCTAGTAATTCATAATGCAGCCGGCAGAAGCCAGCACCACATCAATTCATAAAACAGCCGACAGAGGCCAACACCACTGCCTGCGAGTAGATAGCTCTTATCAAAGAAAGGCCAGTTAGACAGTGACTGTTGAAAATGAAATTGAAATAAACTGCATTACATGATTATATAATGATGTAAACTCATCAATGAATTCGAGTTATTCTAATTATCAAGAACATCAACAAATAAATTTGAGACATTATTCAAAATGGCTGTCGATTCAAAATGGCCGTCAGAATCTGAATGGCTCAGTGTAGCCAATTTTTCATGAACAAAACTTTTGACCTTTTGACCAAATTTTGAAATTTGACTATTTTGGCCTAGCCTAGGAGATTCCCCGTATCAAGACCTTCCTGTGTGCCAAGCTTGGTCAAAATCGGTTAAACGGTGTAGATTTGTATAAGGAACAAACAGACAAACAGACAGACACGTGATTTTTATATATATAGGTTGGATGCGGGGAAACCTTTTTCAAGGCCACATCTAAAACCGCTGTTTCGAAAAGTGGGAAAAAATTGTTTTCTGGGGGGATTTTCGGACATCTTCTTAAATATATTGGTTGCAAAATCGTACTAAATGGAAGCTTATTATATTTCCTACAAATACAGTGATCTAATTCGGAGAAATTCGTCAGTTCGCCGCCCAAAAAATAGTCTGATTTTGGTGAAATTTAGTACCTTCGTCTGATACGAGAAATCTCATATGCCTTACCAGCAAGGGTCAATTTCAGGGGTGAAATTCGCGCACCAAAAATCGTAGTCCTTTCGCTTTCACGGTAATATGCTTGCAGGTAACCTTATTTTACGTTTTCTAACGTAGATAAACGTATGAAATCATTTTAAAGCTGTATACTTTACCGTTTACGAGGAATATTGATACAACTAGTTTTCCCAACCAAGGTTAGGTTTGGGTAGTCAGACATTATCTAAACTATGATATTTAATTGTTGATTGTTTGAAGTTACGGAATTATTAGGAACACAAAGGCAGATGTGCTTTTAATCGGCGCCTTTCGGACCATCTATTCAAGAATTGTTTGATCTACGGCTAATTAATTTGTAAGAGTGAAATTCAAATTATGACAAGACAAGTACAAGATAAGAAAGAGGTAAATAGATTAGTAATTGAATATAATGAGATGATATGATAAAGAAGACATGGGGTGTTTGATATGATAGCGGTCCTCTAATTGTGCTCCTGTTTGAAAACAGAGGAGACCGAGAGAAAATGAAGGAAGGTGCTTGTTAAATTTCGTTCCCAGCGAGTGCAGAGAGCGGTTACAAAGCTCCAGTAACGGTATATATTTCTATGCTACGTTTCTGATTATATCCGCAGATCCTGTACAACTGTCTGTTTGATACATTGCGGATTCAGCCTAACAGAAACGATGGAAATTGATACAAAGCTTTGTTCCCCGGGCGTAATGCGGTTGCTAGTACAAGGTAGTTTAGTCGTAATAAGATGCTATCATTAATCCAGATCTCAAATTACAGGAATGAATAATTAGTGGGTCTCAATCTGCAAGATCTATTTGGCAATACCCATGTTTTCTTGACAGACTGACGTGAATCTTCGCCCAAAAACAATTTGACCTGTCCAAAGTTGTATTCTATTCTTCGAGCTTAACCTTATTTTAAGAGTATGGATGTAATATTGCTGTAAGTAAATGAAACATTGAATACTTACCACACAATTAAAAGGCATGTCACGCAAAAAAACTCCTACACACAGAAACTTAAAATGTAACATGCTTGAGCCTCTTATACTTGAAACGCATATAATTTAGGCTGTGATAATTATAATTAACTATATCTCCAATATGCTTATACCTGCTGATTTGACATGCTTCAAAGAAGTGCTCTGTCAAGTACTTCATGCATATGCATGCTAGGAGTCCATCGAGGAAAAGCATCAATGAATCTCAAGCATTTATTTTGGGTCACCTGTAATTTTCTCTTGTTGGTTTCACATTTCATTCAATAATTGTTTGAATAAAAGTTTTGCATTTTCCAAAAAAGAATCCGAAAATGAAAAAAAAAACAAACCAAGCCCTGTTGCAGTTGAAAAAAATGAATTTCAGATCTGAATAGTCCAGTTCCGGAACAATTTGATACACATTGATTTTATGGCCAATGTTTAAGAGATATCCCATTTACCTATTAAGACAACAAAAAAAGTATCTGGAAAGATGGACAGGGATTGCTTTGGACACAACGTAACTATATACAGGGTGTCTCCAAAATAAAGGGCGAATAAACATGTACTGGTAATTTTTTTTATATAGGCATAATGAAATAATATCTATTCACAATTATGACTGAGTTTTTTGTGTTTTTCTCGGAAACAAAGCAAAATCGAGAAATATGTCAAAAGACTTTTTTTCTTTATTTTTTCATCCTGCATCGATTTCCGAAGCGTGACCGTTTATTTTGGGGACATCCTATATAGAGTGTTAACAAACAGTATCTAATTAGTGGAATCGAAGTAGTCGAAGTAGTTTTTTATGACTGCAAGCTCAATGGCTACATACCTAATTTAGGGGTTTGCCTTGCTGAAACATGTACCCAGTACACGTAGCTCTTGAGGTACGACTTATTTTTGGACGCGGTCTCCAGGAATAGGTAGACAATGCATTCGTACACTTGACGGAGCTACGTTCCGAACGACTGCTCCGTAAAATAACAGACTGTACCTTAAAGCTGGACATTACTATAAAAATAAATTTTATGCATTATTATTTGTATGTTTTATTTTGAGGAGAGGTTCAAGAGAAATACTTCCTGGAGTGAGATCAAAATAACAAAATAATTACAATAGCTTTATGAAACTTATCCTAATAGTGTATTGCAAGGAATACGAATGATGTTCATCGTATCGTAAAGATTGCGTGTCCTGTCCTAGTAAATGACAGTCTGAGTACAGGGACTAGGTGGTGAAGTACTAACATTAAGCTGCGTCTAGGTTCTGCGCCGGATGCATGGTTATGCTCCGATTCCTTCGCGTCACGACGCACTTTTTCATGGTCATCGAATTCATTTTAGAAGTTTGACTACGCAGAATGGGAAAGAAAGTCGCAATTACTCATGTTTAAAAGCTGTGTTGTTTTGTTTTTAGTTTAATCATTGATAATGGCATGCAGATAGTTACCCGTCGAGGTGATAAGAAGTCGAGGAATAGTAGGATTTCGACTAAGGACAACCACCAGACTTCCGGAAAATAAATATTATATAAAAAATAAGTAAATAAATAATATAATATAATAAATATTATATAAACAATATATATATATATATATATATATATATATATATATATATATATATACACACACAGGGTGGTGAAAAGATTAATATGCTCTCTAGGAAGAATACTAGAGTTATGTCTCGTTAATAGAGGAGGGAATCTTCCAGTAAAATAAGAGTTTAACTTTTTTTCAGTTAAACAAATAGAAGTCCATTCTTTTTTCTAGAATAAATAAAACGTTTATTATTAAATGAAATTTATGCCTAAAGCCCCAATTTAATTTCTTTTCTTACTTAGTTTAGACTAGAGAACTGCACGGATACGTAAAAAGTAATCGGATAAATAATCAACGAGTATAAAATGGACGATGCGAGTACATACTCGGCATCGTTTGGACTTGGCATCGCCGAGTATAAACTGGACGATGCGAGTACATACTCGGCATCGTCTCGAATTGGCATCGCCGATTACTTTTCATTACGATTACGAGTAATACTCGTGAGTACTACATCGTAGGCATCGTAAATAACTGTCGACTTCTCGACATGTCGATAAAGGAGAGAAGATGACCTACAAGCGTCCGATTCTCAGGAACTGCGTCATCTTAGCGGGGTTCCGTTCATATCTCAAGTGCTATTAGTAAAGGAATAGAAGCAGTTATTGGTGGAGTTTGATCTTTCTTGATAAATCTATATATATAAAAATCACGTGTCTGTATGTTATTCTGTCTGTTTGTTTGTTCCTTATACAAATCCACACCGTTTGACCGATTTTTACCAAAATTGGAATAATGGTAGTTCTTGATACGAGAAATCTCCTAGGGAAGGTCAAAAAAATCTACCAGCTGTCTGTCTGTATGTTTGTCCCTCATACAAATCCACACCGCTCGTCCGATTTTGACTAAACTCGGTACACATGTGGATCTTAATCTTGGGAGTGTCGTAGGCTAAGTCAAAAACGTCTACCAGCTGTCTGTCTGTATGTTTGTTCCTTATAGAAATCCACACCGTTCGTCCGATTTTGACTAAACTCGGTACACAGATAGATCCTAATCTGGAGAGTGTCGTAGGCTAGGTCATAAATCTCTACCAGGTATATGTCTGTATGTTTGTTTCCTATAAAATCCACACCGTTCGACCGATTTTGACTTAAGTTGGAACACAGGTAGATCTTAATACGGAAATTGCCATAGGCTAGGTCAAAACGGCTACCATCTGTCGGTCTGTATGTTTGTTCTTTACACAAATCCACACCGATAGACCTATTTCTACCAAACTTGGCATACATGTATGTCTTGATACGGGGGGTGTTATAGGTTAGGTCAAAGTAGTCTAGGACTCACAGTTGGGAGGTCACGGGTTCGAAACAGTTACAGATTGGTGTTATTAGATTTTAATAATACTTATTTGGTTTCTAATTTATTTAGGATTTTCTATATGCAGAAAGTAGGTGTAGCATGGCACGCCGGGTAACAGCTAGTATAAAATAAAATCTCGAAGAGAAAAGAGATTTAAGGCGCCACAACAGGAAACAGACAGTATCATGGCGACTTCCCTCACCTTCTAAAAGTAGTTTTAATGTTAAATGAAATTAAAATAAGCAACAACCAGTTAAAAGGTTACGTAAACAGATTAAAAAAAAAAAAAAAAAAAAAAAAAAAAAAAAAAAAACGCTCAGAAGACCAAGCTAACAATTGCGAATTTTCAAATCCGTTCATTTCCGATTTAAATTATCTCATCAAAAATTACATCAGAACCTTTTTTGTAGAGAATTTAGTAATTTTTGAATGATTAAGTTCCACTTACCACGATTTCGTAGCGTTTTAGAAAATATACGAAGATCCAAAAGCTTTTCATGCCTATTAATGAAATATTTTGTTTCTAGTACAGTGAAACCTCTCTATAGCGGACACCTCTGGGAGAACCAAAGTTGTCCACTATAGAGAGGTGTCCGCTATACAGAGAGGTTGGTCGAGATGGATACGTACCGAATTTGTACATTTAATTCATGTTTTAATTAATCATTTAATAATTACCCACCAAAAGTTTTTTTTAAGTATATAGAAAGAAGTTCAATAAGTATAAACTGAAAAAAAAAAAAATTAAAAATATTTCCAGGCGTATATCCAAAAAGTAATGATGGAAGCTTGGATTCCCACTGATTCCCCGCATTCACCGATGTCGATTCTCCACAAATGGCTCTAAATGAAATTTTGTGCCTGTCACGAAATTTTTCCAGCCACCCATTGGAAGCCTTAAATTCAGAATAGCCCAGCTAACCCTAGTGCTTTTCCTGGATCATAGGACCTGATATGGGAATGTTTTAAACACGCACTCTTTTAAACCATTCCAGTGTAGCGAGATCGATTGTAAATCCGTGTCCAGTTCTTCGTTCTTGGACAACATTTTTGTCAAAATTTCCGTCCATTTCTGCAAAATTTCATCGTTCTTTTTCAATATTTCTGCTGCTTGTGTTTTCCCCATCTTAAAAAACTCGGCAACTTTACGCACACCACATTTTTCGCGATTAGAAAATGTTATCAAGTCAATTTGTTTTTTAAATGTCAGAGATTTCCGATTAGACATATTGAAGAGAAAACACGATATTTACTCAACAAGAGCTAAAAACCAACTGAAAATTGAAGAGAGGGAATGTGAACAGAATGAGAGTTTTGGAATATTCCCGGAACCGTGATACCTCGTAGGCAAAACAATAGTAATCTGCCAGCGGGAAAATCATATGCTTCTGCTGAAAAGGAAGGGGTTCTTGTTGTGAAATTCCTAGGAAGATATTACTAGTCTCTATTCTATATATATATCTTATTCTTACAAAGAGTTTGTTATTGTTAACGCATTTTTCTGGAAACCTACACCGATGGGAACGCTTCTATAAATAACATTAGCTGTAATTGTCCGTAGTAAGGAGGTAAAAAATCAGGTTTCTCTGTCCGTGTCCTTTGTACAGAGGTGTCCGCAATATAGAGGTTTATTTTACCTATAGAAGAATTCGGGACTGCGAGAAAATGTCCGTTAATAGAGGTGTCCGCTGTAGGGAGGTGTCCGTTAAGGGAGGTTTCACTGTACTTCCTTAACACCAAACGGAACCAACATTAACCTATCGTAAATTATAGGAATATCAAACGCCTGGAACAAGTTTCAACTAAATTAATCCTTTTTGAATACCCAAACTAAAAATTAGTTTGGAAAAGTAGGTGTTTCATTGTCCTCGAAAACGGTTACAGATATCGCTTTAAAAATGGTTTTATTCGTATTTCTACGTTAATAAACCATGTGCTTGCATGAGTATCCAAAATGTTCGCGTTACAATTTTTTTGCACGCAAATTTCACTCCAAAAAGCAACTTGCGGTGGACGGATTCTGCTGGCTTACGAACTTGACCTTTCAAATTAGTCGAAATCTGAAAATATATATATATATATATATATATATATATATATATATATATATATATATATATATATATATATATACAAATTTGAACCACCGTTATATTCTTGCTCTACGGGATCTGAAACATGAAATTTTCGTGTGGGTATTTCCGGATTTTGTCATGAGATCAACCTTATAAGCGGGTTTCCTATGGAGGGAGGGAGGAACCGCGCTAAAGTTAATTGGGCGGTTAAATCAAGAGATGCGGATTAAAGAGCGTCGAGTTATTGTAATCAACAGTGTTCAGCAGTAGCACGAACTTAATCGCTTATTTTTGTCCTTAAGTTCGATATTTGTTTTTTCGTTACAAATATGGAACTTAAGGACAGAAATAAGAGTGGTATGTACACCTCAAAAGAAGTATGTGGTTAAGTTATGTATGGTCCTGTTAAAATCGTAATTGACTGTGATGGTGCGTAAGACGTGCTACCATTTGTAATATGTGGTAAATGTGAACATATTTTATATACGGTGCTAGTCCATCTATTTTAAGGAAACATAATATGTTTTTAAAACAACAGCGTTTCCACATATTATGTGGATTAGAGTAGAGCTCGAAAACTCTACATCTGAAAACGCTGATATTAGAAACAGAAAAAACCACGCGTGAATGTGAGTGACAAAATAAAAAAAAAATTATTCTTCAATTGACCCTTTTCTCAATATTCTTATCTTCGTGGACGGCGGAAGGTCAACAAATAAAATCTTCAACACTCAGTATCACCAACTTTATTTCATCCCTACATGTTTCACACCTTTATTGGTGCCTCTTCAGGGGAAAAAAAATTACAAAAATAAAACTTACAGCCTACACCTGAGGAGGATAACCTTCCACCAGTACGGCCACGTCTAGAATGATCATGGTCTGAAAGAATTCAATATGGCGAAAAATAAACAGCTGATCGATAATCGATATGTCATACCTTTAAAAATGAATTTCCAGAAGAAATATAGTCCTAACAATTAAAACCATCTTCCCACCTTCAAAAAATTTAAATACTATTTTTATTAAGTTATTTGACAAAAAGTAAAATTATGTTTTTATTTTGAAGGTGGGAAGATGGTTTTAATTGTTAGGACTATATTTCTTCTGGAAATTCATTTTTAAAGGTATGACATATCGATTATCGATCAGCTGTTTATTTTTCGCCATATTGAATTCTTTCAGACCATGATCATTCTAGACGTGGCCGTACTGGTGGAAGGTTATCCTCCTCAGGTGTAGGCTGTAAGTTTTATTTTTGTAATTTTTTTCCCCCTGAAGAGGCACCAATAAAGGTGTGAAACATGTAGGGATGAAATAAAGTTGGTGATACTGAGTGTTGAAGATTTTATTTGTTGACCTTCCGCCGTCCACGAAGATAAAAAAAAAAAGTTACCAAGAACGTGTTTTTAGATTCGGCAGGACAGGATTAACGGTTATTTCTGCCTTTATTTATGTTTTTTTTCTTTTATCACCTTAAAAAAAGGTTTATTTCTTATATTACCTACCTTTACATTGTCTTACATTGTTTTTGTTTACGTTACAATTGTTAAGTCACTCTAGTTTCGTTCATTGTAAGGAATAAAGTGGACTTTGTTTTGAATTTGTCTAATATCTTCAGAATAAGCAAATTTGTCGTTTCGCAATTCCATCGCCTATTATCAATATTGAACATGAGAATGATTTGCTCTTCATTACACATGGCGATGCGAACCAGTGTATCAAACATAGTTATTCACGGCGATGCCGATGCTAAACCTTCAATACTCGACGATGCCGATGCCAAACCCTACTGTACTCGGCGATGCCGATGCCAAATATTATTTTACTCGGCGATGCCGATGCGAAACGATGCGATGCCGGTGTTCGTAATGAGTAGGAGTATACATAAACTAATCGAGTTACTCGTCCCACGAGTATACCTACTCGTGATTACGCGATGCCATACTTACTCGTGCAGTTCTCTAGTTTAGACTAAAGGGAATAGTTTTGTCGAATGCTCAGCACACAGATTTTCACTCATTTCATGCCAGGATCTAGTAAATTTGTTTGCATTAAAACCAGAGTCTTTGAAAAAAATGAAATGTCAAAGCTAGCTGTAGGAATGTGAAAATTGGAAGATAGAATAGAATAGAATAGAATAAATTATGACTCAAGACCCCCGCCAACACGGTGTGCACCTCGGCCAATTGTCCTATTGTGCGAGTCCTCTATGCCTGCTAAGGCTTATCTCAGACTTCTGATGAATCTCAGATAATGCCAGACTTCAGCCGACCTCCTGATCTCATCCTCTCCAAGGCTGCCAAAATGCATGAACCGCCTCCTTCCTAATGTAACACATTCAAATATGACGTGCTTGGGTGTCTCCTCCTTGTCCTTGCACCACCTACATACCGGAGAGGACTTTATTTTCATAGCATACATATGTTTGTTCATCGTACAATGGCCTGAGATCGTTGCAACCGTCTCCCTCAGGTCTCTTCTGGACATATCCAGAAAGATGTCCTTTTTACTGAATTTATTAAGATCTATGAAGGACTTCGTATGGGCTATTTTCTGTCCCTCCCATAATTTTCCAAAGTCCCTTTTGGCTTTTGCCGCTATTGCTTCCTTGGCACAGGCCATTGATAATCCCACAAAAGGCACTGGACCCACAAGCGTCACTACCGCTCCTGCCCCTGCCAGCCTGTCTGCCCTCTCATTACCCGGGATGCTTCTATGTCCTGGTACCCAATAAATGACAACCTTATTATTTGTTGATAGTCGGTTGAGCCTTGACTGACACTCGTCCACCACTCTTGAGGTAGTCTCCTGACTCCTTAATGCTTTGCATGCAGCCTGACTGTCCGTAAGGATATTAATCTTCTTCCTACTCCCCTCTCGCTCATGCTGTGGGCCGCCGCTAAAATGGCGTATATCTCCGCCTGGAACACAGTTGGGGTCTTTCCAAGGGAAATTTGTAGCCTTAAGCCACCCTCACCCCCACTCCAGCCCCCTGCTCCTGGTCCATGTATAGTCTTGGAGCCGTCCGTGTAAATGTTAGTGCCATTAGGTGGCTTAAAGCTATCCTCTTTACCAGTACAGATGCCATGTATTTCTACTCCTTGCAGTGCTTGACCTGCTCCTCATCATGTCTGACGGCATGCTTAGTTCAGGGATCATCCCTATCTTTGAGAAAATCTGGGAGTGTCCTATTTCCTGTTTAGGATTGCCTATGACCTCCTGTTTCGTCATTCTATATGCCGATTTCATTGCCTCCGCTTCAATGAATACATCAATTGGCAGCAAGTTAAGAATGGCCTCCATTGCTATCACAGGTGTTGACCTCATCGCTCGCGTGACCAATAAGCACCCCAATCCTTCTACCTTCCTCAATTTGGCGCTGAAGGACTTGGTGGCCATCTTGTGCCACCATACCACGCACCCATACGTCATCACTGGTCTTATCATTGCTGTATAGATCCAGTGCGTTATACGAGGGCTGATGCCCCAGTTCTTTCCACACAGGTTCCTGCATACCCACAACAATCTTATGGCTCTATTTGTAACTAGAGTGATATGTTCCTTCCAGTTTAGTCGCCGGTCTAGAACCACTCCCAAGTATTTTACCTTACACTATAGGGTACCACCTCTCCTCTGAAGCTCGGATTTCTCAATCTCGCTTACTACCGTGTGTAACGTTGATTCGCATGATTTACCATTCTGGTAGGCATGCTGGTGTTTCAGGTTACCAACCCGAGGATTATTCATCCCCAAATACCTGTTTATGACCTTCTCCATTGTCTTCAACAGAAAGGAGGACAGGCATATTGGTCTGAAGGCTTTTGCCTCCTCATACGTAGGCTTCCCTGGTTTTGGTATAAACACCACCCTTACCTCGTTCCATCTATCTGGGATATATCTCCAGGCTAAACTACTCCTGAATAGCCTGATCAATGGACTGATCAGAAGTTCCATCCCTTTCTGCAACAAGGCCGGGTATATCCTATCACATCCAGGTGACTTGAAAGGATCAAAAGACCTAATAGCCCATCTTACCGCCTGAGGAGTTACTATCCTGTGGGCCTGCTTCCAATCGGGTTGTTTCCTTATCCAGCCAACCCTATTACCCTGATCTCCATATCGTACGCACCCTGGAAAGTGCGCCCCCAGCAGCACCTCGAGTGTTTGCTGAGTACTATAAGTATTCCCATCGGGCCCTTTCAAGGACCCTAATTCGCAATCCGTGCCACTTTTAGTCAGGGCCTTATGGACCCTCGCCCCCGTTCTGACTTCTTCAATCTGTTCACAGAAGTCTCTCCATGATTGTCTTTTAGACTGTCTTATGAGCATATTATACTCGGTTAAGGCTTTCCTATATTCCTGCCAGCCACCATTTCTTTTCGCTTTGTTGAAGAGCCTCCTAGTTCTTTTCCTCGCCTCTTCCAGATTTCTGTTCCACCAAGGGACCTTTCTGAAATTCCTTTTCTCCGTAATGTTGCAGTTCTCCTCAAAGGACCGCACGATAACCTCGGTGACCTTGTCATTCATAAGATCAATCTCGAGTGGATTGACTGCCGATGTTGGACAGCTTTTCAGCCCCTGCTCTAGGTTCTGTACATACCCTCCCCAGTTGGTATTTCTTGGGTTTCTATATGTTAGGCTCTCCGTTAGCCTACCCTCAATGTCAAACCTAATGTACTTATGGTCTGACCCTGAAAATTCCCCTGAAACATGCCAATTTCGTAGGCTGAAGCTTGCAGAGCCCCCTATGGCTAAAGTCAAATCGAGAACCTCTCTTCTATTCCTTGTCTCGAACGTCGGACTATTCCCCACATTCTGGACATTAATGTTATTTATAACTAAAAATTCAAACAGAGCCTCACCTCTATCGTTGGTATCCCTGCTACCCCATATCTGATGGTGGGCGTTGGCGTCAGTTCCAATCACCATCGCCTTCCTCTCCATCCTTGCATACTCCACCAGCTTCTCCAGACTCGTGGTTGGGATTTCCTGATCGCCAGGTAAATAGGTGGATGCCAACACCAGCTTCCGCCTGTTGGCTTCTACCTCCACTGCAATAGAATCTCTAGAAAATAGGAACCTCAGTGGAAAACATGTTATATCAGACCTAACCAAAATGCATGCTCTGGGATTATTACATTCATGCTTATAGATCTTAAACCCCTTGAATCCAAGACCCATAATTCTATTGTTATTAACCCACGGTTCTTGAATTAAAACAATATCAATATAATGACTCACCACGTACTGCTGCAGAGCTCCTGTGGCAGCCTTGCAGTGGTGAAGGTTCACCTGCAGCAGATGCACCATCCGTTGTTATGAGGGGGGGGAGGATCCTCGGCAGGACCGCCCTTTGTTGGGGCTTTCCTGCCTTCGGCCCTGGCACTCGTGCCCGGCTCTGGGGAGACCTCGGTCCTTCCACCTCCAGTTTGGGATCAACCCAGAGTTTGCTTGGACGGCCGCCTGCCCGAAGCAGACCGACCATCTTCCACAACCCCACTGTCCCTCCTCTCAACATCCAGGGGTTGGTCAGGCCTCCCCTCCCCAGAACCAGCCACGGCCTCCCGACCGTCACCTTCCTCTCCCTCCGGAGCTTGAGGCCCCTCCACCTCCATCTAATCCTTGTCCTCCTCCTTCTTCTTCTTAACCCTCACATCCACCCTGTGAAAGCCGTGGCATATCTTACCACCTCTCTCCTGAATTATCTGGAGATGTGAATCCGGAAGGGACGCAACTAGGTACATTCCTCTCGGCAATTCCTTTACCCCCTCCTGGAAGTACCTTCCACCTGCCCGTGTCAAGAGCGTTCTGTGGCCTTATATTCTTCAGTGCACATTCAACATTCCTGACTGGCTTTGGTATCTAGAAACCAATTATGTGGTACCCCTCTAGAAGCCCAGCATCGCATACTTCTAGGTGGACACCCTCAAATGGAGTCATCTCCTTCACCTGTCCCTCAAGCCATTCTTTAGAGATCTTGTTGATGCAGCTGATCATCAGTGCACCCTCCCTGATCTTAATTGTGTCGAAGTTCACCAACTTCTCCACATCCTGAACTTCCGGATTTGCCTCTGCCATCTTGTCTACCAATATTGTCTGTAGGCGTTCCATGTACTCCTCCGTCAGTGGACCATCCGGATACTCCACATTCCTGATGGCCACCTTCTTACAGGTCACTGCCGCACTGTAACTTTGTTCCTCTGTCTTTGGCCTCTTCTTCTCTTTCCTCTCTGGCGAAGGAGTGAAGTCGGCCTGGTCCCTGGGTCTCTTATTACCCTTACCCTCATTGTCCTTAGAGGACCCAGCTTCCATCACTACGCGGGCCTTATTCCTCAGGCGCATGATGTTTTTTCTTTGAACTCGTGGCATCCTCTTCCACTCGTCCGTCGGAATCCTCCTTAAATATAGAGGCACTTCCACACTCTGACAAGACTCCTTGTCCTCTTGCTGAGCTAACCCACCCTCTTGCTCTAAATTTGCCATCTGCCGTATCACGGCTTCCTGGCCATCCTCTGATAATTCAGAGACCTGGGAATTAGATTCCTCAGGTAGCAACGACGTACTTGTTGTTGTTATTGTTATTTTGTCTTCCATCTTGTTCCCACGAGTACGGGGGAGATAAAGGTCACCACAGACAGAGCCCCCTATGTCTGCGTAAGGCTACAATACAATGGGGTGTCGCCTGGTGCCCCAAGTGGGTCGTTCCTAACACCAATGTTTTAACACCCGGTGCCATCCATCCCTCAGCACGAGCTTCCTCGACCTTGGATTAGGTGTACCTGAAAAAAAAAAAAAAAAAAAAAAAAAAAAAAAAAAAAAAAAAAAAAAAAAAAAAGGGGGGGGGGGGTAGCGTGGGTTATGGGAATCACACACCCGGAGAGAAATTGGGATGGAGTTAGGACTGCAGGTTGGGATCGGTAAGGACAGGGTATGTTTGGGTAAGGGAGTAGAGGTCCCCAGGACCTCCCGGTTGGCTTTTAAGGCGGCCGCCTTAAAATTGGAAGATATTGATGATTAATATATCATTCATAAAAATGTTAAATTGTGTTTCATTAACACTATTTAAAAATGCCCCCTTCAAAAAACCCTCGTACTTTCTGAACGACCCTTATATGAAGGAAGTCCTGTTATGATTTGGGGTGTTTCCTTATTATGCCAATAAATCGAGGCTCAACCATATTTGATGTTTGAACGTAATTTTAAAATAGCCACATTTGAACATTTTCATAGAGTTTCGTAAAATGCCTCTTTGTAGTTTATGCCATTATCGATAAGAATTTACAATATTCTATGTATATATTAGCTCTATGTGATGAATCACCATTATAGCGGCCTCAAAAATGTATAAAGAAATAAATTTTGAAATAGCAACTATAAGGCAAATGATGGAGAATGTTGCGTATAATGAGAAACGATTACATGTCCACGCATTAATTATCCGAGTTATATGTTGCAGAATGGTTCCATTCCCTTTATGACTGCTTTCTTACTAGTCATGGAATTCTCTACTCAACACGCAATAGCTTCTCCTGTCTGGACTAAGACAACATTGTTAACATTGTTTTTGTACCAAAGTTTTGATTTCAGATAATTCACCCAAATAAAATAAATACATTTTAATAGGCCTTTTTTGGGGTTGAAAGATTTTTTGAGGCGGATCATCTCCAGGTTATCACGCTTTTCTAGCCAGCATATAGCTAAGGCATTTTCTTCTTAAGAAAGAAAAGCCACTACCCTAGGGTGAATCCTACCTACAACCCTGTACCATGGGGGTCTCCATATGTACATCCCATTTACCTTTATACTTTTAAGCAGGATTTCTGATAATAATTATCTTAAATTATTTAAGATAACTATAACGTCACAAATTCAAGAATGTAACAAAAGGACCGGATCATCTTATAGAGTTCTCATAACAAACTTATCAATGGAATCCGAATTCTTACCTTTATCATTCGAATAGACTCTTGTAGGTAATTGTTCTCCAACTAGAAAGGTAGTTTTTTTTCTTGGCGTTTTTTTTAAGCTAATAGGGGTACAGATATCGGACATGTAATGCTTTTTTATATGTATTTAGTATTATTATTAATATTTTAATTAGTTAATTTAAAATTTTACGATGAAAAAATAAAAATATTTTAGTGTGATTGTACTATTTATGTTTAATTTTAGTAAATATTTCAATTTTAGTCAAATATGGATTGTTTTAATAGCAGTTTTATAATTTTAAAACATTATAAATGAGGTGTTAAAATCATGGAAAATGGGTGGAATTCCTGAAAAATAAAACGTTAAAAAACAACTAGAGTAGGTAAAGACCTTATTATTAAAACAATACTAAGAATCTTTAAGCAGTGTATATATATATATATATATATATATATATATATATATATATATATATAATTGGTGTGTGTTTTGGTGACCAATGTGCTATCTATTGTTGGTCAGGTTTAAAATTATCTGTCAGTTTCGTTTCATATTGTAATTCAATGAGTCGGGGAAATACCAACATGTGGTCTTCCTGCTGTACAGTTGGTTTCCGTAAAACGTTGCGGTGATTATTTTAATATTTTTTGCTATATCTAATCCCATATTATAACGAATAGTAAATAAAGAATAATACGGCAATAAGGGATTCTAGAAATCGAGACAAAATAAGGCCACACCTTTCCCACTAACCGTCGACCACAAAGAAGCAATTTTGCGAGATTTCTTTAATTCCTTCCGATTGTTGCCCTTGTATCATGCTAGAATAATGGACTAACATGAATTGGTCAGGTTGTCAGACTGTTGGATCGTTGGTTCCACAGAGCGGTTTAATAGACCTTTTCGTGGAAATTCGCAGATCAATTTCCTGGGCAGGTGCCCTCGGACAACAGCCAGTCGCCTTTTCGTGAGCTTACTCATTTGCACAAACAATTTTAACAGTAGTTATAAATTACTTGGCTAACGCCTTTTGTTCTCAGGGGTGGGGCGAGGGTTCAAGTCCCGCACGCCGAAAGCATTGTTCCCATTTCTGTGGCCGTTGAGAAAATTGATGTCGGCGCAATGGCGTCAAATTTCGTTGCGCCTTAAAAAAACAAACAAAAAAAAAACGGTGGGGATTCTCAGACTAAGCCTGAGGAAGCTAGCAGTATGACTAGCGAAACGTCGGCAAAGAAGTTTGTGTCACGGTCAATACCAGAAGGCTATAACAAGTGTAATGACTCGGACCGTGGAAGCCTACGAGTTAAATTATTTTAATCCTTCCACCCCCCCCCCCTTTCCCACCAAATAGACTTGAGCCGCTTAGAACCTTTGAGATTAGGATATCAATACCCGAGCAGGCGGTAGATGAGATCAATGTTCCCGCTATCTTTACGATAACCATCATGGCGAACAATTCCCAATCCGATTTTCGTTCCGAATCAAGGATCCGGTCGTGCCTTCAGCCTCAGTCACGGAACGGGAAATATCCTCGTTAGAAGAGGCCATTTTCCCACTCAGTCTATGCCTGATTTTGTTAGATCCCAAAACTACTGTTTTTTTTTGTGTTTTTTTTTTTTTTTCATTTCATTTCTATATGGAAGCTAAGGTATATGGAGAATAGGACCATCACCCGTTCAGTGCTGGCCTTTTCGTCAAACCATAGCAAAGGCAAATATTTAAATATTTTCAAATCTTATTCTCTTTCCTCACAAATCTGGTCTGCTTTGGAGAGCTTTGAATGGACGAAACCAACTCTTCCAAATAAACCTATACGATATTGTAGGAAATTAATTAGACTGTCCTACCACCTTCCACTTATCACAATTTAACGACCGCGTTCAAAATAGTTAAGAAAATATAAGGAAAGTACAACCTGCACCTGTCAATTGATAAAGCCTTTTTATTTTTAATCCTTCCGCTACTCCAAGAGTAACCAAAATTTTATTTCTTAGTGTAGATCAATATGTTGGATCTGTGAAACACGTTTCAAAATGTACAACGTTTTTGAGTGCCCTGAATAAAAACCGCCAGTTTGCTCAGAGAGGGTTAAAGACAGCGATGTTGAAGTTGGTTGACGATGGTTCAATTCGATTTAATCTATCAGCCATTCTAACCCTTCTACCCAATCATCCTTCTTCCCCGTCAGTACGTCATAATAGAAAGTGGCCCCGAGATCTACAAAGCCAATGAAGTTTCGTTCAGAGGAGTGAACAGAAATCAGTATATTATATCAATTGAGAGTAATATCAATGGATATTTTCTCTCCTAAAATCATCATTGCCCACGTCTCATTCGCCTCCATTCCTCCCGGCTGGTCGCAGGGGATGGTTCGATGGCTCACCTCGGGTCATTCATATGAATCCTTTCTAGAAAGAAGAAAGATATTCGGCCGACAACTGGGTGCATCTGTGGCGTGGCTAATCCTACCATCACATTACACAATACGAAATAATATGTAGATTGTAATAGCCTATTAATAAATAAATTTATGTATACAAACAAAATGTATTTACCACATAAACATTTCCATAAGCAATGTATCAGGGGACCAAAAACGCAAAATTGCAAACGCCAGGATTTTTGTGATGTGAATATTAATTTATCGAAAAAGACAGAGTATATCTGCGTCAATTTTCATAATAATTCCTTTAGAGTGCGAAAAGACAATTACACACACATATCGACATTTCTTGTCTGCACTTTTGGATACCGTTATCTGTCAAATTCATAACTCAATGCTAAAAGTACATTGTACTCAACTTATGTCAAGAAGTAAGATTATTAAATCTGGAAAAATTCTAAGTAAAGGAATGTACAATAGAAAATACGAAGAATAAAGATAAACCTGTTATTTTTAGAAATATTGCGAATTCTTCTTCAAAGACTTTATCATATCCTTTCAGACCATGCAAAAGCTAGATGACCTTCTGCGCTTCCCCTGATTAACCATTTCAGTGGATTATATGAGCAATATCTAGCAGGAAAATTAGTAATATTTTGAGCTAAAGAATGACAACAATTCTTTGAACATTTGTGAATTAAAAATAAAGATGCGATGGTAATCTATATATATAAAAATCACGTGTCTGTCTGTCTGTTTGTTTGTTTGTTCCCTATAAAAATCCACACCGTTCGACCGATTTTGACCTAAGTTGGAACACAGGTAGATCTTGATACGGCGATTGCCATAGGCAAAACGGCTACCATCTGTCTGTCTGTATGTTCTTTATACAAACCCACACCGTTTGACAGCTTTTGATCAAACTGGGCACACAAGTTGTTCTTGATCAGGTGATTGTCATAGGCCAGGTCAAAAACGTCAACCAGCTGTTGTCTGTATGTTTTTTTTTGTTTTGTTTTTTTAATAAAAATCCACACCGTTAGATCGATTTTTACCAAACTTGGCATACATGTATGTCTTGATACGGGGGGTGTTATAGGTTTGCTCAAAGCCGTCTAGGACTTACACGGGAGGTCACGGGTTCGAAACAGTTACAGATTCGTGTTATTAGATTTTAATACAAATAACAATAACAGAAGCTGTCCTGAACAGGTGGCATGCAATGTGGTATACCACTCAAGATAACCACCTAAGGGAAATAAAGAGCAATATACGACCATTCACGTCAAGCGAACAGAGAACAAGGCGTGACGAAGTTGTACTTACAAGACTAAGAATCGGACATACACGCCTCACTCACTCACACCTATTTACGAAACAAGACAAGCCAAGGTGCGAAGCATGCAACGTTCCTTTGACTGTGAAACACCTACTAACAGACTGCATGAAAAGAAACAACCTACAGGCACCTCATGACCTTAGCGAGCTGTTAGCAGATAGGAGCCCATATATTGATACCATACTCACATACTTAATGACCACGAATGCATACAACGAAATATAACTGTATTACAAGTAACGCACAATTAAAATCAAAGACAAAATTTCTGATCTCAAAATAATTTTAGAGCAATTTGTCTATATTTTTGTGGCTTTTCTTTAGGTTAGATCCTACTTACTATTTTATAAATTTTTATTATGATTTCAATCATACCATTATTTTATTACTTATTATTTGCTACTTATTTTGTTTTGTATACATAATAAATGTATATATTTCTTTTTTTTTATAAATATGAACAATCAATGTTAATTATGAATTTAAATTTGAAAGTTTTTCCTTATCATTTTTATTTTTATTATTAATTTTCTTTGAGCAGATCACCCCTGTTGCGAAGCTCTTCAAGCAAATTAAATAGATTTTAATAATACTTATTTGGTTTCTAATTTATTTAGGCTTTTCTATATGCAGAAAGTAGGTGTAGCATGGCACGCCGGGTAACAGCTAGTTATATATATATATAATGGTAATGTTCATTTTTAAGAAATGTTTCGTCTATAATAAGGCCATGAAATGTTCAAACAAATAAATATATGTAAATATAGGAAGGGGGAAACTGACCCTTGAGTGTTATAAAAAGACCGAATCGCAGGAACTACGTCATCTATGCGTTTTCCATATATTCCTTATTTTCAAATAGGCATTGATTATAATGTGTTTCGAACTTTTTGCTACTTTTGTGTAAAAGTTAAATTGATAAACATTTTATTTATGTGTTATAGGTGTTGCTAGTGCTAAGGGAGCTAGCTAACCATAAGGTTACAAATAAACAAAATTAAACATCTTCTTCATTGCAATCTCTAAAAAAATGAAATTTACACACGCCTAAATGGCCTCAAAACCAAAATATTGTCAGAAGCCAACTCGATGCGGATGAAACCCAATCCCACCTCCTACTTGACTTGTGCTCATTTTTAAGAAAAGCTTTCTTAGAAACGACAGATTATACAATCTCAATTTAAAGTCCATAATTTTGACAAAACCATTTACTACTAATAGGACTAAAAAGCAAATGAATTAAAAACCCGAAGGAAACAGTCGTGTAGAATAATAAAATCGACATTACGAAATTTTAAGCAAAATTGTCTCCAGCTAATATCTTCCTATTGAAAATTACGTAGGAATCTTCTATATGGAACATTTATTGAGATTTCTAATGGTGTCCATCCCCTTACCACGATTTCGACACAGTTTTCTACCTTTGTTTAGAAATTATATGAAAAGTCAACAATTACTGGTCAGATGATAATTTTTGTTTTTTTTACTTAAAACTAAGTTTAAGGTATTTGAATAGTATATTTAATATTTTATTCGTTAAAAATCTAAAACTTTTTAATTATTTTATTATCAATGAATAATTGTTTTTTGGATGATCGATTTTTATTATTTAGACTTGGTAGACTGTACACACAATTGATTAACACTTTACGTAGAAATTTAACTCTCAACGTAGCCATTGTACCAAGGTTCTTAGTAGTACCACATTTCGCCTCCAATCCTCCCTGCTAGTCGCAGGGTGTGGTTGGACGGCGTAAGGTTAACTCCAGGTCATCCTAGAATCCTCCCAAAGGGTGCACCTACACTTGACCCGTTCCGATCCGATCCAATAGCCACCGACTGTTGGAAGAAAAACAAACAGATGCATCTCAATGGAGGTGCCTACATTGGTCCCACCCGGTCCAATCCAACGGCCACCGATTCTTGGCCATTAAAACTTGTTTGTTTCTAGACCGATTTCGGACCGACAAAACAAAATGGCGCCAACCCACATATTGTGTTTCAAAAAGGTCTACAGGTTCTAAATCTTAACCGATTTCAATGCATTGTTTTTTATATCAAAGGAAATAACATTTAGAACAACTTTGTCAATTCACATTTTTGTTTTTGTTTCCCTTGTTTATTAAATTGCGTGGAAAGATGTTTATAACCATCCAACGTCTATAACCTTCCAATATTTATAATCTTCTAATGTTTATTACCTTCCAATGCTTATAAACTTCCAGTTACCTTTCTTATAAATCATTTTAAAATATGAATACCAATACTTCTCTTACCTCCAAGATTCAACCTAATCGAAAGTTCTATGCTTATTAGGTGGTATTTCTTAACTTAATCACTTATTTCCACTTCACTACGAGTTCATTACTGACGAGCTATGACTAAATCGGATCGGATCGGGTCGAGACCAATGTAGGCACTCACGTCGGCCGCTGTTGGCCGTTGTCGATCAAACGAAATCGGATCGAGCGAAATACGGGTCCAATGTAGGTGCAGCCTAAGAAGGAAGGTATTCGGCTGACAACTGGGGACACCTGAGGCGTGGACAAGTAACTAATATCAAATTACAAAATACAGTTGAATTGTAGATTGTAATATTCTATAAATAAAAAATATATATAGTCATAAAAAAAAGTAATAGCTATGAGTATTGTAGTACCTGAAGAGACACATGTAAAACTATATTTATTATATGATATAATTTTATAAATTCGGTTTCTACTTGGGGGAAAATTGATAGAAAAATTTAGTAATTTAGCCAGCTGCTTATTGACTAGGCCAAAACTATTTATTTTTTTGTTATATATATATATATATATATATATATATATATATATATATATATATATATAAAGTTATTATCAACAAATTATTCAGGAATGCAGCGTATACTACCCACTTTCTGAGGAATGTGCTTAGTTATGTAGCTCCAACGTGGAGACGTTTTTAAAAACATCTTACTATAAGAATCAAGATAACTAGATTGAACATCAAGTTTCTTAGATAGATATAATTTGAGTCATTAGTGATAAGACTCAGGGATTAGGCAGTTAAAATTTATGTTAATTTTGCCTTGTGTTTCGTTAGTTCGCATTAATTCGGTTTCTATTTTTTGTTGTTGCTTGTAAAATGGAATTAATGGCTGACAAACAACGCCCCTAGAGTACTAATGATATTCCCCTTTGCTCTCCATATTGGCGGAAGTTACAACTTGCTTGAGCTTTAGAATTCTATTATATTTTGCATGGAATTATCGGGTTCGTAGACCCATGTCGTTTTATTCATGGAACCCAATGTAAATTCATTTTTTTTTCTACAGGCTTTTTTGATGATCATTGGGAAGGAAGGGTCTTGAGGAAAAAATCATCTCTTTACAGTCAACATCTTAATATACCATCAGATATTCCGGGGTGTTTTTTTTTCAAGTCATGTAATATTCAGTATGAGGGGAGTAAGGGAGTTAGTCAAACCGTCTCAATGGATGACATTATGCTATGGGCTTTGATTTCAAGTTGCTTATTAGTTTCAAAATTATTATTACTGTAGATGATAAAAGTGTTAAGATATCTTCTTACGCCTGACTGTCTTAAGGCAATAAGCTCTTGTTAGTACTTGTTGTATCTGCTCTTGTTAGTACTTGCGGCCTGTTACTGTCGTGAATTCTTATTAATTCCATGATTCTTATTGATTTATTTTTTAATCCAGCATAACTTGCATTTATGTATTAAATATAATGAAAAATACTTTGGTCTGTACTGGTCTCCGGCGTTACTGGGAAATGTGCTTAGTTATGCAATTCCTGCGAGACGAGCAGATATATGTAGTTTCAAAGGAGAAGTGTGTGTTCTAATTTTTTTATTTAGTTATATCTACATTCGCAGAATTCAAAAAAAACTTCTCCAAGAAGTAGACATTTTTAAAGATGGATTACTATTTACGGGTTAATTCTGCCTTGTAACTTTTTTTTTAAACATTTTTTTTATGGGCTAAAATTCTTCCTTAATTAATAAAAAAATTATATCATGAATGCGATCCTGATTTGGAGATTATTTTTTGAGCGAGCTTCGATTGGTCACTTTTTAATTCTTAAGTTTCTTTGATCCTAATTCAATAAATTTCAAAAATAAAACCCATTTTTTTATCTTTATTACAAGAAAGTATGAAAAAAATCAACATTTCAGAACGTTAAATTTTAAAGACGTTTTCACAAAACTGTTTTTCAAGTCGGGCGTTATTCTGGCGTCTTCAATTTCTGCCCGATCAACTTCAAATTTTATTTGCAGCTTCCTAGTGATATTTACTAGTAATGTACGTAGGATGTTTTTGATTCATTGAATTATAACGATTTTATGGCCGATTTTCGACGGAATGTTTAATAGAAAATTAATAATTGTTCATCATTTTCGAAAATAATTAATATTTTTATAAAATTCCTATGTAATTTACTAGATTTAACCTTCTTCTTCGGAATAATTTTAGTTTTTCGTTGTAGATTAAGATTTGTCGCCTGCAGGCTATCTAAAAAAAAGGAGGTGTCTGTTCGTCAGACACAGCGCCGCCATTTTTTTTGGTGGGGGGGGGGATATTTTAACATCCCGTAAAATACGTTTGATATAAAAAATTGGAAAATATTGATTTATTTGGTATTTATAAATTGAAGAAAATGACTTTGATTTTGGTCGCACAAGGTAGTATTACCTATTAATACCCTAACGAATTATTCCCTGACTACAATAATTTGCTCGAGGTAAATGTTTTATAGACATTTTATAATCTAAAGTGAAGATCCTCTTCAAGGAAATTTCTCGGATTAAGACAAATCCATCAGACGCCCAGAAAAACTGAAAATAGTCCTACTTCTTAGGACATGTTAATCCAGCGAGGTCAGATGTCTATTTTCCATGGAGAGCTTAATGCTTTTCCACTTCTTCCCTTTTGTTCCTCACCCTTCTTCTACATCCTCTCGGCAGCGATCCGTGCAAACTGCTGAGCCACGTTACGTATCCCTGGATTAGAGCGATTATATTAGGAGAGAGAAACGGATAAGAATGTGTGCGGCTAAGAACTCGCGGGTGAATGAACTTAAAAAGTCCGTCGTTTAATCTTATTAATATGCCCGATTTTAAAGCGAAACGTATACACGCATGCTAAAGGATTTTATTCACATCAATTCACAAAAAAAGTATATAATATCCATAAAATGTAAAATTGCTTAATTAATCATAGGGCGACGTAATTATTTCCGAGGAAGATAATTTATATTATTATAGTGTTCTCTTTTTCGTAGACAGGTGATATGGTGGAAGTGCGCGAAGATCTCATCAAATAAGTCGTCCAACCATATACGTGTGGTACATGCAAATATAAAAGGCGTAAAATGTTCAAAATTACGGGCGTACGATAATCAGGATATGATCATCCTATAGAACTAACTAATTCATCGCAATATTTTTAGAACCTCAAAAACTTCTCAACAGATTGGCTGCCGTCCGGTGTCTAAATTGTAGGCAATACAAGTCAAGAATGTGAGTTGGTGTCTCAGGGTGCACCTACACTGGACCCGTTCCGATCCGATCCAGTAGCCACCGTCTGTCGGAAGAAAAACAAACACATGCATCTCAATGGAGGTGCCTACATTGTCCAGTCCAACGGCCACCGATTCTTGGCCATTCAAACGTGTTTGTTTCTAGACCGATTTCGGACCGACAAAGCAAAATGGCGCCAACTTCCACATTTAGTGTTTCAAAAAGGTCTACTGGTTCTAAATCTTAACCGATTTCAATGCATTGTTTTTTATATCAAAGGAAATAACATTTAGAACAACGTTGCCAATTCACATTTTTGTTTCCCTTGTTTATTAAATTGCGTGGAAAGATGTTTATAACCATCCAACGTCTATAACCTTCCAATATTTATAACCTTCTAATGTCTATAACCTTCCAATGCTTATAACCTTCTAGTTACATTTCTTATAAATAATTTTAAAATATGAATACCAATACTTCTCTTTCCTCCCAGATTCAACCTAATCGAAGGTTTCTATGCTTATTAGGTGGTATTTCTTAACTTAATCACTCATTTTCACTTCGCTAGGAGGTCATTACTGACGAACTGAGCCTAAATCGGATCGGATCGGGTCGAGACCAATGTAGGCACTCACGTCGGCAGCTGTTGGCTGTTGTCGATCAAACGAAATCGGATCGGATCGGTTCGGGCGAAATACGGGTCCAATGTAGGTGCAGCCTTAGGCAAAACTAAAAGTCCTCAGTTCAGAGGTAAGAAGTCGAGCGGAAGAGTTGGCGTATACGGACATAACGAATTATCTCGTAGTTGGCAGTTAATGTGTTAAATTAAGTGCATTAAGGGGTAATACTAGATACGTTTTTTTTTAATTTAATTTTGTTCAAGGGATATAATTCTTCCCTAACGAATCAACAATTATATCCAAGAGTGTTAACACGAAGAAAACAATTTTAAATAGGCAAAGAACACGATTTTCCGAGTGAAGTCCAGATGCCGAGTATACGCGATATTGATTTGAAGATAACCTTTTGAGCCAGCTTCGATTGGTCCCTTTTTGAGTGTTAAGTTTTTTTTGTACTCCTTTAATGCATTTCAAAATTAGAGTTAAAAAAAAAAGTTTATCTTTATTACAGAAAGTATAAGAAAAAAATTAAAGTGGAAAAAATTAGCATTTCAGAACATTAAACTTTAAAGTCGTTTTGTCAAAACTACGTTTTTCAAATCGGGCGATACTCTGGCGTCTTCAATATCTTCAGATACTCTGGAACTTTTTCTTTTTTTTCAGGATACTTTTACATCGCATATAAAACGTTAGATATAAAAAATTGAAAACATTTTTATCTGTCTGTTAATTATAAATTCAATAAAATGAATTTGATTTTGATCGGACAAGGTAGTATTAACCCTGAAGTTACTTGTATTAGGAACCTTAACACTACATTCTTTATTTCTAAGAAAGTATTTTAAGGTATGATTTCTAAATCCTTTTATATTGATTGCTCGCTATGTGACCCGAACGTTCACGCATGGAAAAAGCATGTGTTTAAGATAAAATCTGTTTTTAATTGTCACAGGTTCTTTATTATTAGTTTGGCAATGTTTTGGTTGAACCAATTCATTCTCAGGCATAGTTCACTTTCGACATATCAGGATTTCTTACAACCGAAATTCTATGTCAATTTTCTTTGTCATTTTTAATACTTTTTTTTTTTTTTTTTTTTTTTTTTTACATTTTCTGTTAATATTGTCTTTAAGTACCTATTTATTTGTTTTTAGCTAGTATAGTTATTGCGTAATAGGAAACTATTTCGTCGAGCTTATTATTGAAAGACGGATTGTAAGCAGCTCCAAAGAACCCCTTTGTGAATCAATTGACACATCTCATTATTTTTAATTAGTTCTACTTCTCTTTATTTTAACAGTAAAAATGATAGCACCTCGTCATTATTTTAACCGAAAAAAATCAAATTTCATTTTGCTTTTTATCTGGAAAAATATAACTACAAAAAAAAAAAAAAAAAAACGGTCAGGTAAGTGAAAAATAAAATAAAAATGAGCAACTCCTTACAGCAATTAAATCACAGTGTAAAACATTTAAAGCAATTCACATGGTATTTCGATTAATAATTGGCAAGTAAATTTTGATTTGAGACTGGGAGATCTGTTCTAAATAATGGCACTAAAAAACCAGTACCTTTTTCACCAACCGAGGTGGTCATGTAAAAACGTTTGCATAAAACTTTCTAGCTGATAATTTATTAGTTTTGGGAATGTACATCTTCCAGTTGCAACCATTTTCCTCACGTATTCCAGATATTTTATGCTCATTTTGTTGTCGTTGACGCTTTTTATTTAAATCATTTAGAAGAGATCGTTGACGCTTTTTATTTAAATCATTTAGAAGAGATCGTTGATGCTTTTTATTTAAATCATTTAGAAGAGATCGTTGACGCTTTTTATTTAAATCATTTAGAAGAGTTCGTTGACGCTTTTTATTTAAATCATTTAGAAGAGTTCGTTGACGCTTTTTATTTAAATCATTTAGAAGAGATCGTTGACGCTTTTTATTTAAATCATTTAGAAGAGATCGTTGACGCTTTTTATTTAAATCATTTAGAAGAGTTCGTTGACGCTTTTTATTTAAATCATTTAGAAGAGATCGTTGACTCTTTTTATTTAAATCATTTAGAAGAGTTCGTTGACGCTTTTTATCTGGAAAAATATAACTACAAAAAAAAAACAAAAAACGGTCAGGTAAGTGAAAAATAAAATAAAAATGAGCAACTCCTTACAGCAATTAAATCACAGTGTAAAACATTTAAAGCAATTCACATGGTATTTCGATTAATAATTGGCAAGTAAATTTTGATTTGAGACTGGGAGATCTGTTCTAAATAATGGCACTAAAAAACCAGTACCTTTTTCACCAACCGAGGTGGTCATGTAAAAATGTTTGCATAAAACTTTCTAGCTGATAATTTATTAGTTTTGGGAATGTACATCTTCCAGTTGCAACCATTTTCCTCACGTATTCCAGATATTTTATGCTCATTTTGTTGTCGTTGACGCTTTTTATTTAAATCATTTAGAAGAGATCGTTGACGCTTTTTATTTAAATCATTTAGAAGAGATCGTTGATGCTTTTTATTTAAATCATTTAGAAGAGATCGTTGACGCTTTTTATTTAAATCATTTAGAAGAGTTCGTTGACGCTTTTTATTTAAATCATTTAGAAGAGTTCGTTGACGCTTTTTATTTAAATCATTTAGAAGAGATCGTTGACGCTTTTTATTTAAATCATTTAGAAGAGATCGTTGACGCTTTTTATTTAAATCATTTAGAAGAGTTCGTTGACGCTTTTTATTTAAATCATTTAGAAGAGATCGTTGACTCTTTTTATTTAAATCATTTAGAAGAGTTCGTTGACGCTTTTTATTTAAATCATTTAGAAGAGATCGTTGACGCTTTTTATTTAAATCATTTAGAAGAGATCGTTGACGCTTTTTATTTAAATCATTTAGAAGAGATCGTTGACGCTTTTTATTTAAATCATTTAGAAGAGATCGTTGACGCTTTTTATTTAAATCATTTAGAAGAGTTCGTTGACGCTTTTTATTTAAATCATTTAGAAGAGTTCGTTGACGCTTTTTATTTAAATCATTTAGAAGAGATCGTTGACGCTTTTTATTTAAATCATTTAGAAGAGATCGTTGACGCTTTTTATTTAAATCATTTAGAAGAGATCGTTGACGCTTTTTATTTAAATCATTTAGAAGAGTTCGTTGACGCTTTTTATTTAAATCATTTAGAAGAGATCGTTGACACTTTTTATTTAAATCATTTAGAAGAGATCGTTGATGCTTTTTATTTAAATCATTTAGAAGAGATCGTTGACGCTTTTTATTTAAATCATTTAGAAGAGTTCGTTGACGCTTTTTATTTAAATCATTTAGAAGAGTTCGTTGACGCTTTTTATTTAAATCATTTAGAAGAGATCGTTGACGCTTTTTATTTAAATCATTTAGAAGAGATCGTTGACGCTTTTTATTTAAATCATTTAGAAGAGATCGTTGACGCTTTTTATTTAAATCATTTAGAAGAGATCGTTGACGCTTTTTATTTTAAATCATTTAGAAGAGATCGTTGACGCTTTTTATTTAAATCATTTAGAAGCGATCGTTGACGCTTTTTATTTAAATCATTTAGAAGAGATCGTTGACGCTTTTTATTCAAATCATTTATAAGAGATCGTTGACACTCGTGAGGCATATTTCTCCCTCTACTAATCGCTCTGATGAAGACTAAGATTTCAAGTCGAAACGTCGGAAAAATTAAAACGCGTTTTCTTATGAAACAATTTAGTTTTATTAAGATACTAAGACCAAACCCTGACTAAATCGACCTTCAAAATTGATCATGTCTGCGAAATTAGATTCCTGTCATTCCTGGGTTTTACTCTCTAAAGGGAAACACATGACACATATAAAAATCTGGCATAAATAATTAGAGAAAGATTTATAAATATTTTTCTCCCTTCCAGGTCTACTTTTTTTCCACATTCTGCTGTACAAACGAGGTTTTAACGCAAATCTCCCTCGTGGAAGCTCAGCACGCTAAACATGATACCATAGGAAAAGCCATATCTTGAAGATAAATGTGATTTTGAACTGAAAACAGTAAGTGACATCCTGAAGACAGCAGCCCCACCCTTCTTTTAAAACCTATCAATATGATATTTCTTCCTTCCGGCGTGTACAAAAGTTGAAGGTTTAATTAATGTCTTTTACTTCCCAAATAAGTGGTTTTAAAATTCCGACTTCCGAGCTTCCAAGATGTCATGTCGACACGCAACAGCAGAGGTAGAGGGGGAAGTAAAACTATGCCGGAATGAAAGCGAATAAAATAAAAATGTTCTCCTAATAAATTTGTGTGCCACCATTAGTAATTTATTGAAAACTAGCGAGTTCTTGGAATTGGAATTTGTTCCCCTTTGCTGGCGTTATTATGGCAGAGAAGCTCGGGCTAATATTTTATTAGTGGATGTAGTTTGAAGTGTTTGTTCGATATCTCTATGCCCCCAATCATTTATGAAAGAATTATCTGAATCGATAAGTTCCACAAGTTTGGTAGCACGGATTCAATACAATTTTCTTTTGTACGGCACGCTCAATTCTTCCTCTTATTGAAAACACTTATTATCCCATGCTATTTATCACATAATGTCGACATTAAACCTGAAACAATAAACAATACACGTTATTTTGATATTAATTTATTATCTACCTTACACAAGATTAGGCGAAATTACATTTTCTTAACTTTCATGCCAACGTTGAATTCACCGGTTCCCAGAGATCACCAAAGTTAAGCTACGTCGGGTGGTGGACAGTACCCTGAATGGGTGACCGATCTCGTGCTGTTGGCATTATAAAAGGGCGGCAACCTATAGATAGCTCGGCGGTAATACGCCCCCCCCCCCCCCCAAAAAAAGTCCTTACCGCAGGAGCTGCATAACTAAGCACTTTCCTCAGAATTTGGGTAGTGTAGTGTGCTTTCCAGAACAATTTGCTTAAAATATCCTACATAAATAAAATAAAAACATGAATAGTTCTCTTTTAAATTTGTAATGAGTAACTGATCAATTATTAATTTGCTTCCAGAGTTATGTTTACACATGGTACCTACTAGACTACGTAATAAATACAAAAAAACTCATGTTATCGTATTTTGATCTAACGCCGGAACAGGATACAGTCACTCTAGTGGTAGAAAGCGCTCCTTGCGGCGGCTTTGAAGATAAAAAGAATTTTATTGTCCAAAGAAATATAAACAAATAAAATTAATTTTTACAATTAATTAAATACAAGTATCCAAGCTATAAGCTTTTACAACTATTCTAAATTACCTATATCTATTTAATTTTTATTACTAAAATATTATAAGGGAAAAATACAAAAAAAAAACCCTATACACTGAAAATCAAAAGGTAACATGCTTGAGCCTCTTATACTTGTAACGCTTATAATTTAGGCTATGATAATTATAATTAACTATATCAGCAATATGCTTATAGCTGCTACTTTGACATGCTTCAAAGAAATGCTGTGTCACTTTAATTATGTACAGATTTATTGTAGGGATGTCAAGAACTTCATGCATATGCATGATAGGAGTCCATCGGGGAAAAGAACCAATGAATCTCAAGCATTTATTTTGAGTCACCTGTAATTTCCTCTTGTTGGTTTCACATGTCATAGACCAAATAGGGCATGCATAAAGTAACACAGGCTTAATATATAATTTAATAAATAAGTCTTTTGTTAATTATGCTTAATCCTGAGTTTCTATTCATTACAGGAAATAAGGATTGTAATATAGCAATAGCCTTATTACATTGAATGTTAATATGGTTCGTGTAAGTCAGTTTAGAGTCCAAATTTACTCCCAGATACTTAACATTTTTAGACCATGGGATTGAATTTCCGAAAATCTTTACTTCAGGGTATACTTTAGGTCTTCTCCGAGTAAACAGTATAACCTCAGTTTTTTCACTATTCAACCTTATTTTCCACTTATTACAGTATTTTGTACACTTTTCCAGTGCTGTGGTAAGATGCCTAGCAATAGTGTCAACCCGAAAGCTGGAGATTATATATGCCGTATCATCAGCAAAAAGAGATTTTTTACATTTAATTTTGAGATTGTTTATATCATTTAGGAATATAATGAATAGTATGGGGCCGAGTACCGAACCTTGAGGGACTCCCGCGAGGATTTGGTAGAGTTTAGATTTTTGGTCAGCAATGGAAATATAAAAAGATCTATTTTTTAGGTAATTATTAATGAGGAGAATTAAGTATACCGGAAAGTTATATTGAATAAGCTTGTATATGAGGCCATTATGCCATACACAATCAAAGGCTTTCTCGACATCTACCAGAGCCATGCCAGTATGTTTGTTTAAATTAAAATTATGGAGGATCATGTCGGTTACCCTGGCCATGTTGGTCGTTGGATAATAGATTCCTATCTTCCATAAAGGAAATTATATTCGATTTGATGACCTTTTCAACTACTTTGCTGAGACAATTAAGCAATGAAATGTAGCGATAGCTACTAGGAAGAACAGGGTTCTTCCCAGGCTTTGAAAGAACAATTACCTTTGCAGTTTTCCACTCATCCGGGAATGGGCAAACATTAAAATATGATTTATGATTTTAGTTAAGTGTATTAATGCTTTACGGGAAAGGTTTTTTAATAATTTATTGTGTATGCCTTCACCACCAGGTGATTTATTATTTTTTAGTTGTGAAATAAGTTTTGCAACCTTTTTGGGAGTTGTTAAATGTGCATTAATGTGTTTTCTTGAGGGCTGTTGTAGAAATTCCTTGGTAAGCCGAAGTACTTTTTTACTAAAGGATGGAACTCCCAGGTTTGAATTAAGTGTGAATGTACGGTATAAATTTTCAGAAAATAGTTTGGCTTTGTCCTGATCTGAGCAAGCAAGGGCATGAAGTGGTGCATTATTAGGAGTGAACCTACTATCTTTAAGTAATGGGGGAATGCTGTTTGTTTTAGGCTTGATTTTCTTTATCATTTCATCCAAAGAACCGTTACTGCTGGAAAGTTTGGAAAGTGTTTTAGTCCATCGCAAGTTTTTATACATTTTCAGAATACTGGAAATTAGTTTGATCAACATGTTTAGAATTTTCTTAAGCCATATTTTGTAGTGACGCTGATACGCCTTTTTAATGATATTTTTCAAGCTAATTACGTAAAGAATCAAAGGCTAATTTAGCCGACTCAAGAATAACTTTCTGAAATTCGGAAACATGATAGTCGATGTCTTGAGGACTAGTGATTGCAGGATTGATATCAAGTTTTGTGTCGATTAGAGAGCGAAACTTCTTCCAATTAGCTTCTTTATAATTAAAACCAAATTTTATGTCGTGTTTCCTAACCCTAGCATTAATGTCAAAAATGACCGGGTTATGATCAGAAGATAATTCCGAAAGTGAACGAGCTGATATCTGAAAATTGATATTTCTTGCAATAGCAATGTCCAAAACACTTGGTCTAGGTGGCTGCCTATTATTACTGCTATTGACCCTCCCAGGATAGTGAGTAGGCTCATCAGGAGCAATGACAAGGAAGTTGTGATTTAGGGACATTTCTAGTAGTGTTAGTCCATTCTTATTATTGTTAAAACAGTTCCAAGAGGTATGCTTTGAATTCAAATCACCTAAAATTAAAACTTGCCTTGAAATATTAAAAAGGGCTCTAAAATCATTTGTATAAACATGGTGAGGCCTTGATGGGGATAAATAAGCAGAAACTACCAGAATTTCAATGTTAGCTATAGTAATTACTACCCCAACAGCTGTAAGATATTTAAATTTAGGTAATTTCACAGGGTAGTGAGTGATACTATTACCAACCAGTAAAGCTACTCCTCTACCTTCATCAGCTCTATAAACTCGATAACCTGGAGCTTTCAATTTATGTTTACTCTTTAAGAGAGTTTCACTTAATGCTAATACATCTATTCTATATTTATTTACAAAAAAGGAAAGTTCATCCAACTTATTATGTACAGATCTACAATTCCAACAAGCTAATTTAGTCAAATCAAGAGAGTGATTCATATTAGAGTGAAGAGAAATTCAGCTATAACAGTTACTTTAGACATTGCATCAGGTGCATTCTTCAATTTTTCTATTAAAATTTTTATATTTTGCACAAGACTACCTAAATTAATTGAACTACAAATATTTTTCAAGTCTTTGAATAGATCAGTAAATGATAGATTAGAGTCGTCTTTCATACCTCTAGGACTTGCCCATACTGAAGGTCGGGGAGCTGTTTCGGTGTTGGAGAGAGCAGGAAACTCCGCATCATTCCGTTTGAATTCGTTTCTACGAGTAGACGTGCCTTTAGGTGGTGTAGCAGCCTTCATCTTCATTTTATCCATGAAAACAGGACAGCTTCGGTGATTAGCAGTGTGTTTGCCGCTACAGTTAGCACAAGTTGGGCTAGAATCTGCAGGAATAGGGCATTCGTTTGAAATATGCTCACCAGCACACTTCACGCACTTCGGTTTTCGATAACAATGTTTGGCTAAGTGAAAAAATGACTGACATTTAAAGCATTGGATAACTCCATTACTATGCTTGTATTGATCCCATGAAACTATGCAATGACAAACAGACTTAGTCTTCTTAATGTCTTTCATAGAAGTAGTGCTTTTAAAAGTGACTACATAGAGAGGATATAGAATATACGAGTCCTCCCCCGTTTTTTTCTTCATTTGTACAACCTTCAACACATCAAGATTCTTGGTCTTCAGGTCGTTGAAAATTTCTTCAGTTGACACGTTCGGTGGTATGTTCCGAAGAACGACTGTTTTGTTAGCTTCATCCTTGAATGTGTATGTGTGACATTCAAGCCCCGCAGTTTTTACATCACTTAGAATTAAATTATAGTCTTCTTTACAGCCAGGGAAAAAAATAAGTCTATTTTTTCTATATTTGATGGTAAATTCTGTTTTGCAATTTTTGCGGAGGCTTGCCAGCGTCTGGGTATGGTTTTTGATGTAACTGTACACTACGATAGGTGGAATATTCCGTGCATTCTGTGATATTTTTGAAGTACCAGCTTCTGGTGGATTGATTGTTGTGTCATCATCCATGGATTCTTCCAAGTCCGACAGCATTTCATATTTATTTGATGTTGATATAGTGAACTGATTTTCGGCGTCACTATTTTTCTTCCGTTTTTTATTGACGGCTGCAGTCTCATTATTAAGCGAGAACTGGCCCGGTGAAATGCCATGCGGCGGCTTTGTGAACCTACGTTTGGCGGGCTTTTCTATTGAAATATATTACAAATTAAACCCCCGCTTTACGATTGACCGATTCAGCTCATTTTTACAACACTTCTTTCTCATGAGTTACCCACGACGTATACCGCGTTTCGTTTCAATACAGCAGAAATTACGACCGGTATGAGTATATTAGGAATTTGGGTCCGGAGTAAACCCCCCCTTCTAATGAACCGATTTAGTTTATTTTTACAACACATATTTAACTGTAGATTACCACTACGAATGCCGAGTTTCGTCGAAATATACCAAAAATCACGGCTGGTAGTGGCGAATTGGTATTGTGGGTCCGGAGTAAACCCCCCCCTCCTAATGAACCGATTTAGTTTATTTTTACAACACATATTCACCTGTGGATTACCACTACGAATACCGAGTTTCGTCGAAATATACCAAAAATCACGGCTGATAGTGGCGAATTGGTATTGTGGGTCCAGAGTAAACCCCCCCCCCCTTCTAATGAACCGATTTAGTTCATTTTTATATCTCACTTTTCTGTCTATATTACCACTAAGAATACCAAGTTTCGTTGAAATATAACAAATATTACGGCTGACATAGTCAAATTAGTGTTTTGGGTTCGGGGTAAACCCCCCCATCCGGTGGACCGACTTTGGTGGTTAACGAACTCGTTCAATCGTTTGCTAATTGAATGCTATATACCAAGTTTCGTGACGAAAAAACAAAAACTCTGGCCGCTATCGTGTTAACAGACATATATATATATATATATATATATATATATATATATATATATATATATATATATGCATATATCTATATATATATATATATATAGATATATATACATTTTAACGGGGGTCATTTTCGGTGTCTACTAGGTAGGATCGATAAAGATTTGAAGACATTTTTCAAAAATTCCGTCATGAGTCCAACCTCAATAGCTACTTTCCTTCGGAGGAAAGTGCTAAAAACAGAAAAACTTTCATTCCAGACAATATTCTCGCCCATTCCCAGGAATGTAGCAGAGGCTCTTAAAAATTGGAAGCAATCTATAGATGTTATAATTGAACTATAAGTATCTCCTAAAACTCACACATTGTGTAAAGAAGTCACTAACTCACAACCTTAATCATTTCCGACTTATGAAAATGTGGGTTTCCTGGCATGTTGTAAAATAGCGCGTTTTCTCTGCTATTCTCTGTTCTAGAGCTGCCCTGAAAGTTGAGGTTTTTAACTTCCCAAATTACCTGTGACCATCTATATAAAATGCTGTAAATAAAATGGGATATATCCAACTGATCATTCTTTTAAGTTGTGAGGGTGTGTATGTGCGTATGTATATATACTTTCATAAATATTTATGGATATAAGTTGAATATATTATGTAGATGTAAATTGTTTGTATTAAGTAGATCCAAGTAGTAGACATATGTTGTATATATAACAAAAATAAAGTAAATAATTTGTTGAAAATATATATAAATAAATTAAATAAAAAAACAAAAACAAAAAAAGAATAAATAAAATAAGCTTCATATACAAGTGGCAATACGTTTCACACGTTTTACGTGTACACTGTGTTAAGTAAAATAACTTTATGCTTAAATACCATAATATATAAGAACAACATACAAGAACATAAATATGAAAAATATATGAATAGATTCTAGGGCGTAATAACGTGTATATTAGTGTATATAGTGTTAAGTTCCAAACATCGCAATAATTGGAGTTTTAGATTATTTTTTTGTTTTTTTAACAGCATATTTTTCCGAATTCATATAGCACACATCGTCGGTCATGTTACGTTGAATAAACTGAAGTTAAGTAATGTCAGACTTGGGCAGTACTAGGATGGGTGACCGCCAGGTGAAACCACGTGACTTTGCAATACATAAGGGTGGCAGCCTAGAGAAATAAATAAATAAAATCCAAATTATTACCTAGTTAGAAAGCAATTTTCCAGGGATAATCAACTCAATTTTTTCAGCAACTAAATGCTTTCTCAAGAACTCGAAGGTTTTCCTCTAATTTTATATTCCTGTCTATTCTCATATTTTTTGGCAAGGTCGTCCTCAAATATAGTAGTTTGTAAGAAACCCTCACGTCATAAAATTGTACAAACTTAACAAATGAAAAATGTATAAATAGATTCTAGGGCCAAAAAATATGAGAATAGACAGGAAAATAAAATTAGAGGAAAACCTTCGAGTCCTTGAGAAGGCATTTAGTTGCTGAAAAAATTGAGTTGATTATCCCTGGAAAATTGGTTTCTAACTAGGTAATAATTTGGATATTATTTATTTATTTCTCTAGGCTGCCACCCTTGTGTATTGCAAAGTCACGTGGTTTCACCTGGCGGTCACTTATCCTAGTACTGCCCAAGTCCGACATTACTTAACTTCAGTTTATTCAACGTGACATGACCGACGATGTGTGCTATATGAATTCAGAAAAATATGCTGTTAAAAAAACAAAAAAATAATCGAAAACTCCAATTATTGCGATGTTTGGAACTTAAAGATATATATAAACTAATATACACGTTATTACGCCCTAGAATCTATTTATATATTTTTCATATTTGTGTTTTTTTTATGTTGTTCTTATATATTATGGTATTTAAGCATAGAGTTATTTTACTTAACACAGTGTACACGTAAAACGTATTGCCACTTACATATGAAGCTTATTTTATATATTCTTCTTTCTTTTTTTGATTTAATTTTTTTATATGTATTTTCAATAAATTATTTACTTTAACAACTCCTTGAGGATATCTAACAAATTCTAATCCTTCAGAAAGACCGTGCCAAAAATGCACAATAGTGAGGCAAAATTAGAGGAAAATGCCTGCGGTCGTTGAGAAATCGCTAAGTTGCACTAAAGTGAGCGGATTATCTCTGGGAAATAGGTTTCAAACTAAAACTACTAAAACGGCGTAAAGAAGCCCCTTTGAAGGTCTTCTATTTCCTCCGTTTCGTCATAGAGGGCTCTGAAAGGCCGACCACCGGGCAGTCTCTCATAAATTTTTCAATAACTTTCCATCGTTCGGTGTAAGAGTTGTCTGCTTTCCTTTCCCAAGGGTATGGACATAAGAAACAGTGCATGCGGACGGACCCATCTAAAAACCCCCTCCAGAGAGGGTAATGCCTGACGGTCCGTTTCGGTTCGCATTTCTTTGGAAAGAATTCTCCTTTTAAAAAGATCGTTGGAGAGGGGGGGGGGAGAATCCGCGAAGAATAGGATCCGTGTCCGCTGCTCTTCACATATCTGAATGGAAAATGTTCGCCTGTCACCAACCTCTATTCACAGTCGCTGTACTCAGAATTTAAAACTACTGACAGTTATTAAATGTCGAATAAATTTATTTATTTAGCCTCTATCCTTTAGCAGCATTGGCCGATGTCATTCAAAGGTAGAATACAATATATTTGATAATTAAATGATAACACAGGCACAAAAAAAAAGGTAGTATTTTCCAAAGACGCCTTACATTTATTCTTATGTAATCCAAATCCGGAGTCCGTTTTATCCCATCAAGTCAGGCTTGAAGCATTTGAAGGTCAAATTTCGTATGAAGTCGTTAAAGAAAAAAAAGTCCGACTCGCAGGAACTGTGTCATCTTAGCGCGGTTACGTACATCTCGAAGAAATGGAATAGATTAGCATCACACATTACTGGAAACTGACAGTAGCCAACTTACACAGAAGCGGATAATTCTTAATCTGTGTAAGTCAATACAATTATGTACTGAAAATTTACTTACCCTTTGACTACTGCTGAGAAGGCTCTATTCTAAACAACCAAAAATTCGTTGTCATTTTAAGTTCCTTGTTTAACTAGCAAATTCGTCTTACTGTTATAATCAACTGTAAATATGCGCTTCATGGCGAATAAAATTCCATTCTGTCGTAGGTTAAATCTTTCTATAAAATAAGAAATAACGATAACTTCAGTTGGAGGCTATGCGGAAGGTTATATAGACAGCAGAATTCAAAACAAAATACGTCATCATGATTAGCCACTGCCATCTTGATTACCACAGTCACTCCAAACTTATTATTACCAACACCTCTCACCGTTTCTTAGCTTATTTTACTAATATTCTAATTTTACTAATAAATAAAATTTAAAACAAGAAAAAAACAATTAAAAAGTGAAATAAACAAAGAGAAAACCTCTTTCAAAACAAACATTTTTTACGTTTTAAGCGCTTATATCTCTGATTGACGTTGCCCCATCGAATATTGCTTCAGAACCTTTTTTGTAGAGAATTTAGTAAGCATTCGAATGGTCACCTTCCGCTTAGCACGATTTCCCAACCGTTATCGAGATATTTACAAAAAATGTATGAAGATCCGAAAACTTTTCATGTCTATTTTTTTTTTTTTTTTTTCTCTGAATACATGTTTATTTAAAATCTGTACAATAAAATACAATAATTAATTGTGCTGGTAAATGAATACATATCAGTGTAGAACAGAATATGGAAGGAGCCAAACATTATCGACACTTCCTATTATATCTTAATATTTATTTTTGGTGTCTTTAACCGCTGTTAGTTTAGCTGGTCACGGGGCCAAAGTTATCATGTCTATTAATATTTTTTTTTTCTCGCATACTTCCTTAACTCCAAATACAACCAAAATTTAAACATCTTAGTTGGGATTAATTTCCAAGTTGTAGAAAATATTTCAATTGAATCCCGCGATTCTAAGTACTCACAAAAATATAATGACTTACAAAAACATTGATTCCACTTTTCTCAGGAACGGTTACAGATATCGCCTTATAAATGGTTTTATTCGTTTTCTTATGTTAAGAAACCTATAAAACAAGTACCTGCAAGCATATAAACTCAAAAACGTAAACGTTAAGATTTTTTTTGTTGCGAATTTCGCCCCAAACACTATCTTCTAATGGGCGGATTCTGCTGGTTAACGAACTTGAACTTTTAAATTAGACGACAGATTTTTGTACCAAATTTTGTTAAAATAGGACCATTTTTGAGCTTGCTAGAGCGCGAACATACAAGCATATATATAAATATATATACTTATACATATATATATATATATATATATATATATATATATATATATATATATATACAAATTTGGACCACCTATATTTTCGTGGTCTATAGGGTCTGAAACGTGAAAGTTTCTAGTCGGCACTTCCGGATTGCGTCATGAGGTCAACCTCATAAGCGGGTTCTCCCTATGGAGATAAGGAGTAACCGCGCTAATAACTACAGCTTCAATGGTTTTGAGGGTCCCTGCATTTGAATCCGAGGTCTGTTTCACCCCATCAGCGGAAAATCAAGTTCATTTTAAGGACAAATTATTCCATTCTGCAAACAAATAATTTTGTCTGTAGATTCATTTTTTGCTAACACATACATATATGTATGCAAGAATATATGCCTGTTTAATGAAAATATTATAATGAAGATAAAAAAAAAAAAAAAAAAAAAAGATGCTTGAATAAATAATAATAGCATTTATAATAAACTGTTAATAATTGATATTAATATTGTAATGAATAACTCAAATATTGTAAAACATTTGGATAATAAATAATAAATAATAATAATTGTAATATTAATAAAATAAAAATTATAATTTTGAACAATAGTCGGTTCTTTTTTTTTTCTTTTCTTGTTTAACGGCGTATCAATAATTAGGATATTAATGCCGGGATATCTACAGGTTGCCACCCTTTTATAATACCAACAGCCCGTGGTCGGTCACCCATTCAGGTTCTGACCACGCCCGACGTTGTTTAACGTCGGTGATCTACGGAAACCTGTGTATTCAACGTGGCTATGGCCGTTGGCAAAGTCGGTTCTTAGCAAGAATTTGAAAACTTTTGTCATATTCTCTTCTTTGTTCCCAAAAATTGGTTCAAGTGAAGAGAATATTTAAGTATTACGAGAATATCAATACAAACCAGTTTTAAGAGAAGGATCAAGATGAATTCACAATTATGATCAGTTCTTACTAACATAAGGTCTACAGATGTTGGTAAGAAATTATTATTAATTGAAAAAATAACGTCTCGTGACACGCGAAGACGTCCCAGGGGGTAGATACTGATTCTTGACCATACGGCACACTAGGGAGATATTGTGGTCAGTACTGTGCACTGTACGGCTAATTTCCCCCTTTTGCAGGCCCCTAGTAAATTAGTTAAAGGCTAGGTTGGCCTGTTTCTCGTTCCGTCATTTGATGAAATTAAGTGAGTACTGAATGAGAATGGCCTATTCTAAGCCTAGTAATTACCGCCTCCTTAATTCTTTACATTCGATTAGTAGCAGGCCTGGCACGGTTTCCTTTATTTTTCTTAGTTTGAGGATCTTCTATGTATCCATTTACTTTACCTCTTGTTTGGTACATGGACATTAGTAAATTTTTGAATGTCTTGTCGTGTGATTCGTTCTTCGTCTGCGATGAATGTTTTTGTTGGATTTTGGCTTTTCTGTCTGCGCCGTACAGTGGTATTTTTAACTGATCTAGCTGGACAAAATTCGAAAAATTCATTGAAAACAAATCTCTAATTGGACCTTGCAGTATTTTCCTAGATAGTATATAGATTACAAAACAAGAATAAGTCGGCTCAAATACGTCATCATTTAGGGATTACGGATTTTTTATATTAGGGAATGTCTTGCCACAAAGTTCATTACTCCATCTTTGAATGAATACTGGAATTAAAAAACTGCTTTGTCGGTACTACAAATTTATTTCAGGTTTCAGAAAGGTATGTATGACATTCTTTCATTATTTATGATGATAAATTATGTTTGCTTTCCTCCCCTTATTGGTACGTTATTATGGGACAGAACTTTTGCTGTCCGGCTTCGTCCGGTCTAGTTCTATTTTTTTCTTATTTTTCAATTAAGCATTGACTTGGAAAAGCAGGAATTAGCTGCCAGAATTTGCCAATTTAATAATTATAACTGATTTTCTGAAAAATGCACATATCGAAAAGGGAACTTCTTCTAATTTGGATCTTACAAAGTCCAAAAAAAAAACAAAAAAAAAAAAAAAAAAAAAAAAAAAAACAGGAAGGTATAATAAATGTACACCAACAATTTGGTTTACCAGAAGAGATGAATCTTTCATTCTTTTCTGGGTGAAATAATTAATTTGTTGAATGAAACGTTACTTGACTAAGAATGGTTATTCAGTTTTGATAACTTAACTTTGATTATATTTTTTGTTGTATTGTTGTGTTTTCAATTATTATTTTCGATGAACTTTTTTTTCAATTATTATTATTTGTAATACCTAGTCTTGACGCTTTTTGTTGTTGTTGCCTTTAAAAAAATTATAAAAAAAAGTATAATAACAAAAAAAAATATTTTAATTTTAATTTTGTTTAACACTTATTAAAAACGTTATAAAAAACGGATTTTTCTGCCAACGGTAAGACTTTATTTCCGACCCCTAAAATTGGGTATATTCGTGATCAGCAAGTCATTTTCTATAAGAAACCGTGATAAAATAATTTTGTCCAGCTAGATCAGGTAAAAATACCACTGTGCGCCGGTTTCCTGAGACATTGGTGTCACCAGGTGTCACGTTATATTATATTCATGCATTGGCTAGATCTGTGATTGGCTGTTTCTAAAATAAATTAATTTACACATTGCGTAATATTTAATACTTTTTATTTTATATTAGCTTTTAGTCATAATTTTGAGTCGAAGGAATGCAGCTATTATAATGCCTTTAGGTGCAAAGCGTCATTATTCTGGAGGTTTTCAAGCAAGAAAATAAATATAACAAGGGTATATCTGAAAACGTGATAACTCTTCGAAATTCGTGTGTCACAAAAATCGTTTAAAAAACAATTGAGACACATCAAAAATGTGAATGAACAGTATAAGGCACGATGCACGGTATGTGTTGAAAATCATTTTATTTAAGGGACCGCAGAGCCTAAGAGGCTGTCCAAAACGATAAAAAATAGTTCTGTGATTTTCCCCTCATCGATTTGAGGCCATGTTTCGTGGAATGTAAACTGCAAAATTCATCCAGGGAGTTACGACGCCCCCTGCTCTTTGGGTCTTTGTGTCTAGTAAGGATAAAATTTATCTTTTGTTGTGAGTACCATAGAGTAATATTCACGTTTCTCGTGATGTATAACTTCATTTTCCCGTGATTTTTAAATGAGTATGTTTAATCTGTAGCAATTGTCTTCGTCTTGCCTACATATCAAATGCAACAAAATTCCTTCTGGGATTTCCACCTCTCCCCCCATCAGAGCTACTGCAAATCACGGTCCATATCTGGCCGAAACATCTCATAAGTGGTACATTTGCCGGTCACCTCATATGTGACAGTCCTCGCTGTACCGTTGTCCGCCTCCGTGCTGTACCAGTGACTAGAGCTTCCTTCCCACGTTCTCAGGGAGGACACAAGAAAAGGTGGCAGGCCGTGAAATCTATAAGGAGCCTGATATTAAATTTCAAATAGCTTTCCTAACAAAAGGAATTCTCAGAGCAGGTAGAATATTTTCCCCAGGGACTTTCCAACTCCGGCCGCCTGGATGCGCTACTATCGCCCCTCCAAATTCCGCTCGTCATATCTTACCATTCAACAGGTGTTTTCTTATTCCACCTTTTTTTCTTCACATTTTTTTTTGCTCCTACGTCCTCTCTTAAATTTCTTGTATTTTTTGTTTGTTTATAGACCGATGTATTTTTCCTCCTAGATACCTGTTACTATGCTGTTTCCTCCACGTCTTCATAGCCGTGCTTTATCACAGGAAACGGGTTTTTATATTTACAAATTAATATTCTGGTTCAGCAGGGAGACAAGACACATATTTTGAATAGTACCACAGGTCTACAAAAATAATCTTTCTGAAATTTGATTTGATGATTTTGGTCAATCTCTATGCTCCTTGGCGTGCTGAAGCCGAACATGAGGTCAGTCCCTCTCTATCACGTAAGGAAATTGTTGAATCTCAAGTAAGGGCAGAGGTACTACCATTAAAAGAAAACAGAATTGGCGAATAAGAGTTTTCATTTATTTCCATGATCTTTTAGTTATTTCAATGTTGTTTACTGTACAAAATACATAAATGTGTAGAAATAACAGCTTCAGAATTAACAGTGGCATATTTAGTTATTATTTTTATGAAAACGTATTTTTTTTCTCTTGAAAATTTCTCCGTGTTCGTTTCCGGCTGTAGGACTCTTCAGATGATTCACGCTGCAGCATCCAACAATAGTCAGCCATCATGTTTACGTTCCATTTGCCCTGATACCTACGTTCCATTTCCTGGATGTCCTGATGGAACCTTTCCCCTTGTTCTTCACTTACTTCCCCTAAGTTTTCCGGAAAATAGTCCACATGCGAATGTAAGAAGTGAACCTTCAAACTCATGTTGCAACCTTGTAATTGAAATGCCTTCAACATGCGTTCCACGATACTTCTGTAGTTGGGATCCTTCACGTTACCAAGGAACTTCTCAACAACATCTTTAAAAGAATTCCAAGCTTCCTTCTCCTTCTCATTCATGGTCTGAGTGAAATGTGGATCTGTGAAAAGTTTCCGAATATCTGGGCCTACAAAGATCCCCTCTTTTAGCTTTGCATCACTTAATCGTGGGAACTTGGAGCATAAGTACTTAAAACATTCACCTTCTTTATTGAGAGACTTTACGAATTGGTTTTTCAGCCCTAGCTTTATGTGTAGAGGAGGTAGCAGGATTTTGTCAGAAGGAACCAAACTTCTCCTAATTACATTTTTTTGGCCTGGCGACAGAGCTCCTCGTGATGGCCAGTCTTTGTTGTTCCAATGGGAATTTCTGTCTCGGCTATCCCATAAACATAAAAAACAAGGGAACTTGGTGTACCCTGATTGCTGACCTAAGAGCATAGTAAGTACTTTCAAGTCTCCACATATCAACCAGTTATGCTCATTATAATGAATTCGTTCGAGAACTAATGACAAATTTTCGTATGTTTCTTTTAAATGTACCGAATGGCCAACTGGAACTGAAGCATAAGTATTGCCATTGTGCAACAAAACAGCCTTTAGACTTCGCTTTGATGAGTCTATGAATAGGCGCCAATGAATCGGGTCATATTGTATACCAAATTGACCCATCAGACCAAGAATGTCTTTGCAATAAATAAGATTCTCATCCAGAGCAAAGTAAGGAACAAAAACTGCTTCACGGTGTCGATACCATGAAAAAGAAGTGCCTGGCTGTAATAAAGTTTTGTTTTTAAGACGGGAGCCAAGTAACTGAGCTGCATCTTTTGGAAGTCCAAGATCTCTCACTAAGTCGTTCAACTCCTGTTGAGAAATAAGCTGAGGTTCATCTTCTGAACTGCTTGCTTTGAACTCACTGTGTACTTCATCGCTCTCCGACATACAGTCTTCTCTATTAGCTTCCCTATCTATACTGCCCAAGTCACGAGGGGGCTGAGGAACTGTCAATCCAGGACCGTGTGGTACCGGACGACTAGCAGATTCCACATTAGGGTAGTTAATGAGCTTATGATTTTTGGAATTATAGCCTTGAACATGACAATTACAAAAGTAACAGTCATTATCGTGGTTTTTTTGCTCCCTCCACATCATTGGGATAGCAAATCCGAAAGATTTTAACTCTCCTTTGTACCATAAGCGAAGTTTTTCTACGCAGCTATGGCATACTTTGTGAGGAGCCCACACTTTATCTTGATCTCCTATTCTCAAGCCAAAATATGCATAATATACATTTTTGACAAAACCTGTTATATTTCGTTGGTATTTCTTAACTGTGTACTCACCACAGATAAAACAGAAGTAGTCTGGACTGGTAACACAACGACGATGAGACATTTTGTCTAAATGCACTTTCAAACCTTAAAATACGTTCTTAATCACTTTGACACAACTAAGAGACCTCAGTGAATGTGTTCACTTCAGTTGATACTACTGAACTGAGAGAATGAACAGAAATTTAGCTCCAAGTTCCTGATACAACAGGTTCAATCTCGTTTAGCTTCAGGCGGTGACATCTGAGACCAAACAAGTACGTTCCTGTCTGAACAGGTCGTGCCTAGACACCCTCAGGCCTACAACATCTACTGAGGGAGTTATTACCTACACCACCTAGTGAAAGATGTCTGTTTATAAAAAGAGAAATCGTTTGGAAAAAAAAAAAAAACCTACTTCTTACCAAATTTATGTGTATAGCAGGTATATTATGTTCTATGGATTTGAAAAAAATCTGTACGTGATAGAGAAAAACGGACTTCATTCTCGGCCTCAGCACACCGAGAAACACAGAGATTAGCCAAAATCATCAAATCAAATTTTTGGTTGTAGACCTGTGTAATTAAAAATGTCTAAGGTTTGTGATGCTTTTTTACTATTATTTTTTAAATTTATTTAGCTGTTTCCACTGCGAGGCGATACCAATGTTTAAATTTTAAATCTTAATTATTATGAAGTAATTCAGTAATTTAAAAAATATGTTTTAAAACCAGCCCAGAAATATAAACTAAATAAAGCTTTATGTATATATATATATATATATATTATATATATATATATATATATATATATATATATATATATATATATATATATATATATATATATGTTAACAAGGGACTTATATGCATATATATAAATTAAATAAATTTAGAACTAAGCCATATATATATGTTAACAAGGGACTTATATGTATATATATATATATATATATATATATATATATATATATATATATATATATATATAAATTAAATAAATTTAGAACTAAGCCATATATATATGTTAACAAGGGACTTATATGCATATATATATATATATATATATATATATATATATATATATATATATATATATATATATATATATATATATAAATTAAATAAATTTAGAACTAAGCGCCTAAAGTTGCGGAGTATTTCAAATAATTATATTCTAGATGTGGACTCGTTTTGTTTAATGGCGAGTTTGATTGAGAATTGCTGTTGCTAACCTAAGTTTATCGAATTGCCAACAACATTTTACTCTTATGACGTCATGAGTCCTATGCGTGTATTCCTGAATTTCTCTTTAGCTTTTAACATGTAGGACATTTAATGCAAGTTTTGAGATTATCTAAAATCACAAATAGTTTTAGCTGACCAATGCAATTCTATTTTAATTGATACAGCATACAGATGACTGGTCAAATATCCCGTGCTCGTAATTTATGAATTAACATTTTATTAAAAGTTTCCAATCAATTAATAGGCCGGAAATCGGAAATAATTCCACGGTCAGCTATATTACTGAAGAGTACAGAAAATCGTTTGACTATTCAGCGAATATATCTAATCCAATGTTATGTGGTAAAAATAAGGCTCCGAAATTGTTTCTATTTGTCTATTTGCAATTCAATAGTATTGCATTTTTATCTATGATTATGGCCAATAATATTATAACATAATACATGATTTTGTTTTGCTTGGGTAAGATATTATAATTCATCATGCACAAGTTTATTTTTTATTGGCTTCAATAGTTGTTCATTAAAGAGAACACAAAAAACATTTTACATCAATAATAAATAAATTATGTTTTTATCTAAATATTATTAATACATAGGTGAACCTTAACTCACGTTTATATACAAACGTTTTTAAGTATAGCATTTATCATATTACATTAAATTTATAAATATAAAAATATTATTCAGATATTGCATTCCATTTCTTTCTATATTTTATGATGTGATATTTTCCTGTTTATTTTCGTTTTATTGCTTTCTTCTCCAATTTGCTGATGTTTTCAAAATCAGAATCTTGGAAAATTTCGGAGGGGTGGGGCTGTGACCATTTCCGGGGTATGGACTGTTAACAATCTAGAACTTGGAATAGTTTTAGACGCCTAAAATAACATATTTTTTATGTACTAAGTGATCTAATTTAATTTATTTTCAAGAGGTTTTTGACACATTTTACCGTTCAACTTAAAATTTTGAGGGGGCTGCAACACCCATTATATGTGCAAGCATTACCAAGAAGTGTTCTGACTGGAGATGCTGATGGGTGAGGAGGCTGTGCAAGGGTTCGGGATATTATTACCTCGGATAGACCATAATCGGGTATAGTGTAAACTCTTTAAGCGACAAAATCACAGTTTGTTTTTAGTAATTCGAGGCCAGCCTTCATAATTAAATTGAACCGCAAATAAAAATAATACTAGGAAATACAGTACGGTAACAGCTGACCTGTTATCGTCCTAGCAACGCATGCTGCCTAGGCTGTTATCGTCCTAGCAACGCATGCTGCCTAGGCTGTTATCGTCCTAGCAACGCATGCTGCCTAGGCTGTTATCGTCCTAGCAACGCATGTTGCCTAGGCTTGACTGCTCTAACCAACTAAAAATTCAAACCCTTCTAAAAACACTTAAAAATTTAAATATCAAAAAATCCTTTCTTAGCGAGTTTACATTCTAAAGGGAGAGTCCGTACAAAACTTCAAATTTTTCTTTCAAGTGGTTTGGTCTGGCCGATGATAGGTCAGTGAGTCAGTGGTCAGCTATTGGAGTATATTTTGTATATATATTTTATTTCGTTTTGTTTATATTGTATTTAGGTACTAGTTGAAGGTTCTCCTACTATAGGATATAAGTTTTTACACATATTTATAACAAGCCCCCTTAAGAGGCACCCAAAGTGTGCGAAACATGTAGGGAAGAAATAAAGTTAGTGAAACTATTTAGTGGATTTTTTTTATTTGTTGACCTTCCGCTTATAACGAGAATTCCAGTAAATATAATTGTAATAATTTTTGTAAAGGTATTCTTATGCGTCCGAGTAGGAAAATATTATAGACATAAGAAATTTGTGCCGACTCTATGAGAACCATTAAGACAAACCAAACTTTATTCTTGTTACACAATACATATTCAGAAAATATATTTTTCGGATATGTACTTTATCGCCGTCTAGATTTCTCATCACTAGCTGCTTTTTATAACTTCGATTCAGACAGGAAAGCATCAATATTAATTGAGGTCTAATTGAGGCATATCCATATATTTTAAAATATTAGTTTTCAGATCATGCAAGCTTTGGAAAAAATGCCTTCCCTAAATTAATATTTATACGTTTTAATAGCATGTAATTAACTTATTTTACCGTAATAAATAATTCTTTTAACTCAATCAACGTCACTCATTAATTGTTTGTTCCCAGGTGAGTACCGCTTTCTTTTCAAGTCTCCTCCGAAACAGTAAGTATCTTTTCATGTAGTTATTTTCACAAGATATTCCCAGCATGCTTGAAAATTAAATCTTATTGCCTCTCGCATAATATTCTCATGAGTACAATACGTAGTACTCAGTTTAGAATGTAGTTGGAGTAATAATTATGAGAAAAAAATAAAAATATGCGAAATTTTCTGTGAAGTCGAGAGAGCCCATTTTCTTTGTGCAGGGAAATTTGGATCTATAGTGAATGATGTAAAAGAACGATACCTGATGCTATGATTGAGGAATTCAATCTATACAGCATGAATGGGGTGTAATAAGGCCTCGCGAGAAGCCTATATTGCTCATTCGTCTCACCCCAACGCACCTTTTACACATTCATATTAAAACTACAATTATCATATTACAAGATGATGACCCTTTATTTCACTGTGCATTTTATGTTACAAAAAGCCAAATTTCATTTGACCAGACGCGGCCTTGCCTTCTGAAGATTGAGGTTGAGCGCTGTATTTTAAGTGATCCTGAAAAGCCACTAAAGAGACTGGAAAGGTGTAAAGAAAAATAAAAATTTACTGAGGAATGATGTGTTTGGTGTGAGAAATATAACTTGTCATTTGGGGAAAGTGGGCTCGACGTTGTCAGTTCTACAGCCCTCCCAGCCCCCACTCTGTCTAGGCGCGGGACCACGACAGGGAAGAGTGGCAACCCAGGAAGAGCGTCATTGGCTAGAGGTGTCCACACCTTCCCCTAACCGTCCAAAGCCAAGTGGCAAGTTATATCCCTCACCCCAAACACATCATTCTTCAGTAATCATTTATTTTTCTTTACACCTTTCAAGTCTCTTTGGTGGCTTTTCAGGATCACTTAAAATACAGCTCACAGCCTCAACCTTCAGCAGGCAAGGCCGCGTCTCGTCTGACAAGACCAATCATTGCTATTGTAGACAAAGTGTTTAATGTTGGTTCTTTAGGATAAATGTCGATTTTCCAAAACAAATCAATGTCATTTTAGTATATTTAGTAGTGATTTAAGGTCAAGTATTGTCTGTTAAGTTAACATTTATTTTTACTATTCTTCATTAAATATATATTTTCTTTTATTTTTCGTTTTATTGGATTCCACTCTTCTTTTAATATTTTAACTGAGTCAAAATTAAAAGTTATTTTTTATTTTTATAGCACAAGAGCATTTTTATTTTGAGTCTAACCAAGATTTTTATTATTGTTGTCTGGCTCTTCTTTAAAAGTTCGCCTGATTCTCCTATACACAGCTTGTATCTATGGTAGCCATGATTGATCTTGTCAGTGAAGACGTGGCTCTGTCTGAAGAAGGTAACCCAAGTTTAAGGTTGTGATTTGTATTTTAAATACTACAGACGATGCGTCAAAGGTACGTGTTAAGTGTAGAGCAAAATAAAGGCTTATTGAAGAATAATGTAACAATTATTAAATAAATACAACGGTTAAGTAACTGAACTTGAGCATGATTACGAAGTTTGCAATAATTATTAATTCTAGTCACTAAATTAAAATAAATAAAGGTAAAAATAAACTAACTATAATATCAGATAAATTTTTCCATGACCGTTTAGCACGTCATCTAGATGACACAATCCAGAAGTATCGACTAGAATATTTCAAGGTTCGTCACTCAGAGATGACGAAAATAACGGTGGTTCAAAAAAAAAAAAAAAAATTTTGTGTATATATATATATATATATATATATATATATATATATATATATATATATATACATTTACACACATATGATGAAACCATTCTCAATATCAAATCTATAACTGTTTTCGACGAACGTGAATAAAACTAGAATTTTTGTTTTCGTTACTAGAAACAGATTAACGGAGGACGGATTGAGTTGAAAAATTTCCGAGACGTTTGACTTTCATCCAAACTAAGCCATAAACAATTTGATCACGTTTGGTCTTAAGGAAGTATTATAAAAAACAATTATAAAGTGACAAGAGCAGATTTTACTTAATTTATTTAAATGCCTCGAAACCGGCTGGGAAATCGTGATAAGTGGAACGTCACTATTCGAAAACTACAAAAACGACTCATATGCGATTTTCGATAAATTGGTCTATAGACCAATATAATAATAGACAAATATTAGACAAGTTGTAGAAATCGGTACATAAAAGTCGAAAAAGGGTTCGGTCCGGTAGTACCTTAATAAAACTACATTTTTATAAGAACATGCGCTTTATTTTGCCGAAGTTTTCCGTTTATTTTAATTCATTGAGGAGAGATCGTTGACTATTGGGATTTTATACCCAGAAGGGGATTGCGGCTATGTTTTACTCAGTTTTAAATTGTTTTCTTTTTAATGAATTTAACAGTAAAAAGAATATTTCAAAATAAAATGTCAAGTAAATAACGTATTCGTATTATTATTTGTTGTATGTAACACTGTTTTATCTCAGAATGAGCGGAAGTCGAGGAGACGGAGTGAGTAATTTCTGCCTAAAGTTGGCTACATCCAGTTTCCTATATATTGAGGGGCTTAAAATATCGTTTTTTCCTAAACATTTGTCGACTGTGATAATTAGCGAAACTTAATACACTAAACAAACGTGCGTTTGATTTCTGAGCCAGTTTTTATCGAATGATTTTTTTTTAGAAGGAAAATGGTATTGCTGTTTCCAGAATCTTCGTCGTCATTCCCATCGGAAATCACGCTGTCGGTCAAAGGAAAAAAATAAAACTTTTAATTATATCTGGAGAGAATACACTATTTGCGGTTAGCTCTGCCTTGCATCAGCATTTGTCACCGGCATGTGTTATTTTCTTCGTCTTTTCCTTTGATAATATGCGCAGAAAATGGAATATCTAAAATAGTAACTTACACTGATGAGGATTGACGTTGGATCTATGGTGAACCTTCATCATACTGGACCATGCATTTTCTATAATCTTTCAGTATCTCACCATTATTGGACAGCGATAAATAGTTCATTTGATAGTATTTTTCTATTTTTCGTACTGCAATTGGTGTATTATGATAATTTTTAAAGAATTCCCACCGTGGATTAAATTTTAATGAATGAATAGAATCATCTAAGTTATTCGAGAAGATCTATTTTCGATTATCTGGATACTATTATAATAATAAATTTCTTAATATTAATAACCCTGATAAATTTATTCAGTAGAATTCTTCTTGAGGACGTTGCACCGGTAATTCCCACACCAATTAAAATAAATAATAAATGAGCTTTGCAATTGCTTAATGAAGATTTTCACTTAATCCTCTGTCATTTCTTCTGATCTTCTCGTGATATTTAGATGCATGATTCGGAGTATTTCTGACTGAATGCAATAACCATTTTTTAGAAGAATGAGGAGGAAATATTTTTTAGAAAATTTCCAATGATTTGCATAGATGAGAAATGTTCCTTAGTATAATTAAATTTTATTAAGTATTTAAAGTATCAAAAAACAAGTAAATTCATGCCTAATCATTTAGGGAATCGAATATATCGTCCCTACCATGTCAAACTATCGAATATGCAAAATCTCGTTTTTCAGATTCTTGACATTTCTCTTGGATTGTGGATGACAGGGTTGTCAATAATTCTCACAACCATAACCCCTTTAGAATAGCCTTTAATACCTTCAATAAAGTATCGAATAAGACCATTTCTAAATATATTACTTCGTCAATGGATAGAATATGTTCGTTCGCTAGTTTGCTCCGATTTGCATACTCGATAGTTTGACATGGTAGGGACGATATATTCAACGCGTGAAGAACGAATTGTTGGAAGACAGCAGCCAATTCTCATCTACTATCTCATTTAAAGAAATATACTTAATTTTGAGTAGCATTTAGGCATGCTACAGACATTTTCAAATTTATGGCAATTAAATCGCAGAAGAAGCGATAAAATAAACAATTCATAAATAAATCCTACAAGGAATATTCAGGCGTGACTTTAGATATGACCACAACGGTTGGAGAAAACGTACTTGAAGTTTGGAATGTGTTAGTTTTGTTTCAAATATAAAGTCTAGTGATATTTCTTTGTTAAGAACATGGGGAATCCCACAAAATATGTTAAAAACACATAAGTTTGGTATTGCTCTATTTTTAAAAACGGCCTAATAAAATTATCTGGCCAGTGTTTTACAGAGGATCTTATCAAAAACGATTAGATAAATTTTTTTCGGAAATTCCAGTAGCGTCCCAAGGCCATTCAACTTACTACCGGTAATAAATTATTTAATATGGTAAATGGCATTACTTTGAAAATTTTCTGCAACAATTTGGCACAGCTGATGATCACGAAAATAATGGAAGTTCTTATTCGTTGTTTGGCTTCATCGTCTGTAATAACTTCATCTGTGGTGTAAGCCATGGGCGCATATATAAAATAATTTCGAGAGGTGCTGGGATAATTTCGGGGGGGGGGCGAGAACATTTGGGGGATATGGAACACTAACAATCAAGAACTTGGAATAGTTAGCAAATTAAAACGCTGTTACACTCAATAAAAACTATTTTTTTTTAACTACCCATGTGATCTTATTTAATTTATTTTTAAGGTTTTCATGATACATTTTTACCGATTTCGGGGGAGCTGCAGCCCCCTCAGCTCCCCCCTTATATACGCCCATGGTGTAAGCCAGCTGATGTTGCTCTATTAATTGTTCATATGACCTGCAATCAGTCAAAATATATTTAACAGTGTATTCCACATTGCAGTAGCTGCACATTAGTGGTGGATTTTTTGACATAGGAAAGGAAAATATGATTCTGTGAGCTTTATATTGCGAATATCCATCTTTCCTCCCTAATAGGTGGGAATAAGTACAATATATTTGGCCAATTCAAGATGTAACCGGTACTAAATCAACTCTTCCGGTGGAGCAGAGAATGTTTTCAGCCCTTTCCTCAAAAAAAGTCAGATTGCTGAAATATTAATATATTTTTATTAAGTAACTCTAGTTTGTGTAACATGTCATTTCTTTTAACTGTAGTTATTGCATTTTTTTCCGTCGCACCGACTGTTGAGGTCATTAGCACCATTCTGTTAAAATACACAAACCTTTTGATCAAAACTAGACCTAAACTACCTTACTTACTTATTAACAATTACTCATCACACAAGGTAATCATTCATACAAAACACTCTCATACGCACTAACAATTTATGTCGGTTGTATCCTTCTTTAAAATGTACCTGACGAACCTATATTGCAGGTGTTATATTGGACATTCACTAATTCAGGTTTAGGAATATTTGGTTTAGTCCCTCGTGCATTTTGTTCAGGTTTTATATAACACTATTGCGAATTGGATTATATACACATCTGATATTGCGTTTTGACATATTGTTATGGAGAGATCATTCAATGAGGGAGGGGGCTTAGCGTTCCCTTAAATTATGTGATATCATTTACTTCAGCAGCCCCTAACATTGTGAATGCCAATAACAAAAAAACTCGAGAAATATTTCTCTACAATTCTGAAAATGGAAAATTCATTGAATGAGCACCCTGCCGAAGAAAAGTATTGAACCTCTATTAGTTTCAATGCAATTGATTGTCTATTAAGAATTGTTTATGAATTTAATATCTCTTATTTACTGCTATCAATTATCTATTACGTGACAATTATGTCATAAGAACGTGCCAATATTCTAAGAAGTAGGACGAAAAATATAATCAAGGACGGTAACTTTTTCCTCATTATTAACCAAGAAAAGCTAATTAATCCTATAAATAAGGTAACATTTGACATATTTCATAAAATAATCATTCAAATTTCTAATATTTATTGAATAGTCGATCAAAAAGTTTGTAAAATATAATTTTCTTTCTCACTTTTAAAATGAACAAAATCACAAAAGCTGTTTTACTGCAACCTATAGGTCAGGTGAAAAAATATTTCATGATAAAGCAAATCATTATTCTTCAACTGGGCAGAAATATTGATCCGATTATTTTTTCTCTCAACTTATCTCTAATACTTTAATATATTCTACAATTTATATGTGTAATATATATTTAAGTTCATAATAATACGTTTACTTTGGACTATTACATACCATTGACGTAGAATATTGCTTTTATATCCATCTATTTTAAAAATATTAAACAAATTATAATGAAATAAGTTATAAATTGTCGGAAATTAATTAGCAAAAGATCAAAAAAGGATAATTCGTTGAACTGGAAAAAATATGTTGTGTGAAAGAAAATCAGTTTTTATTATTATTACTGCTTGTTATTCTTTTTATTTTAATTACTGCTTGTTATTATTATCTCCTTTTTTTTAAATTATGTATTATATGGTTGAAATATAGTATATAGATATGTTTGTTAGAACATTTTCCTCACATCGTGTGGGCTCAGAGGGGAAGTTACTGTATATGTATCTGATTCTTATGCGGGAGATAGTTTGGTCAAAACTATGCTTCACCCTGCTTTGAGTAGGCTAAGGGGGCATTCTTTGAGCAGCCCCTAAACGACGACACTGAAGAAAAAATCTTTAGAACGCGCCCAAGATCTCAGACCCTCCCGAGTCAAGTGCTGTACCACTTGGGCCAAACTCGCCCACTTAGATGCTCTCTATGATATTTAAAAAGATTTTGTCCTGACTAAGGCCAGTTTCTTCCTTTTAGAACCTTTTTGTTAAGTGCAATTCTTTTTCTATCGCAAGCCTTACATTTATGTATAATATGTTTAAAACGAAGTGTAATAAATAATTATGGTAATGTAAAAAAATATTTGTATAATTACACTCTAATCCTTATGCTGATAAAAAAAGTCCGTCACTTAGGAGCTGCATAACTAAGCACTTTCCTCAGAATTTGGGTAGTGCAAATTGCATTCATGAATAATTTTCTTAAAATATCCTATATAAATCAAATAAAAACATGAACTTAATAAATACACAAAAACTTCATATTTTCGTCTTTTGAACTGACGCAGGAAGAGGATACAGGACTGTAGGGGGACTTCCCCCTAGTGGTAGAAAGCGCTCCTTGCGGCGGCCTTGCGAACCTACTTCTGGCGGGCTAATTCTATTGAAATATAGTACAAAGTAAACCCCCCTTTCTGATAGACCGATTTAGCTCATTTTTACAACACTTCTTTCTCATGAGTTACCCACGACGTATACCGCGTTTCGTTTCAATACAGCAGAAATTACGACCGGTATGAGTATATTAGGAATTTGTGTCCGGAGTGGGTCCCCCCCTTCTAATGAACCGATTTAGTTTATTTTTACAACACATATTTACCTGTAGATTACCACTCCGAATACCGAGTTTCGTCGAAATATACCAAAAATCACGGCTGGTAGTGGCGAATTGGTATTGTGGGTCCCGAGTAAACCCCCCTCCTAATGAACCGATTTAGTTTGTTTTTACAACTCATATTTACCTGTGGATTACCACTACGAATACCGAGTTTCGTCGAAATATACGAAAAATCACGGCTGGTAGTGGCGAATTGGTATTGTGGGTCCGGAGTAAACCCCCGCTCCTAATGAACCGATTTAGTTCATTTTTATATCTCACTTTTCTCTCTATATTAACACTACGAATACCAAGTTTCGTTGAAATATAACAAATATTACGGCTGACATGGTCAAATTAGTGTTTTGGGTTCGGGGTAAACCCCCCCCCCTTCCGGCGGACCAACTTTGGTGGTTAACAAACTCGTTCAATCGTTTGCTAATTGAATGCTATATACCAAGTTTCGTGACGAAAAAACAAAAACTCTGGCCGCTATCGTATTAACAGACATATATATATATATATATATATATATATATATATATATATATATATATGTATATATATATATATATATATATGTATATATATATATATATATATATATATATATATATATATATATTTTTTATAAATATGGCACTGGTCGAAATAAAATGGAGTACTATTATTTCGACCTGTGCCATTTATAAAAAATAAATAAATAAACATAAATAAAGGTCAGAAATCGTGGAATTGAATATATATATATATATATATATATATATATATATATATATATATATATATATATATATATATATATATGTATATATATATATATATATATATGTATATATATATATATATATATATATACATATATATATAAATTTTAACGGGGGTCATTTTCGGTTTCTACTAGGTAGGATCGATAAAGATTTGAAGATATTTTTCAAAAATTCCGTCATGAGTGCAACCTCAATAGCTACTTTCCTTCGGAGGCAAGTGCTAAAAGTAGCTTATCGTTTATTTCATTAATAAGTGATTGGACTAAAATTATTTTGTTTGAAATGGATACAGCAAACTGAAGGGAAAGAATAATTAGAATAATTGGATAAAAAATTAAATTCTTGTGAAAACCCCTTATATTAAATCAAAAAACGTCACCCAAATCAAATATATTATTTTATTTTTTATATTATAAATACATCAACAAATAGCTGTTAAAAAATCAATATACGATGTCTCTAAACCAACAGATTTAGATTTCACGTTGTAATAATTTGCTTTTTGTGAAATCTTTAATCATACGTACCTTCGAAATATTACAATTTCATTCGTTGAATCCGATAAGAAAGGTCGTTCTAAGAAATGTTCTGGGATCCCCACTGATGACGTAAATCGAACCTTCACAAAGGAACATAATTTCACCGGCATACGAAGAACTCATTAATTATACTACCGTTGGCTAATTACAGCCTACGTTGAGATTAACAATTTCGTAAATTTTCTCGAACACATGATTGACTAAAATTGGCTAATTATTTTGAGAATATTCCTGTTTGGCTGAATTATAATATGAGAAGAACTTGTAACACAATGAGTGCCATTCTTTTAGTCGAATTTGTAATGCAATGGTTAGAGGTAAATGAATTGACCAGACTGAGGTTTATTGTACACCTGACTTGCAAAGGCTGTACTCAGCTGGACAAGAACTGCAGGTGTCTCTCCTAGTCAGCGAATATTACAGGTAGTGATAGATATGGCAAGGTCAGTAGGATTAATATTACATTCAACTCTCCATAAGTTGAATCATTAAGTAAGTCGAACCGAACTGTGGTAAAATCATGACCAGAATCATTACATGTAAATTTCACCTCAATAATTCGATTTCAGGCCAACAACGTGGAGAATTATGAAAGTAAGTCGAACATAATATATCTGACCTGGGAGGGGACGTCTAGGACTTCCACATCTTAGAAGTCATCGCCTATATAACTCGAACTCGTAAGTACCAATTTTCCACTCGCTTGTAGTGATTGGGACATCGTCTCTATACACAAGCATATAGAGCGTGCTTATTAAGCTAGCAACATTTTCGAATTCGAAAATGTCGCCTGTGAATTTACTGAAACGCCCTCTGAGGAGAGTATTTTAGCCGACATGCGCCCCATTTTTCTTATCTTCAGTCGTGACGTGCCCCTATTATTGGAAGGTTCAAGTTTCCTATTCAGGCAGTAAATAGCTTAAATGAATGAGTCTGATGATGAACTATTGGTTTGAATGTAGTAAACCTCCGATTTATAAATGAAACTTAATAGTTAACTTCCTAATTTCAGTTAAAAGGCACTTTTTTACATGATGAGGCACCTTGCGGTCAAGGGCGTATAAAGGTAATAATTGAGGGGGGCTTATAGCATTTGGGGGGTATGGAATAAGAAAAATATAGAACTTGGAATAGGTAGCCATCTAAAAACGCTATTACGCAAAAAAAAAAAAAATCTGAACGAAGTGATCTTATTTAATTTATTTTTGCGGATTTTATGACACATTTTTATCAATTGAATCAAAATTTCGGGGGGCTGCAGTCTCCACCCATGATGCAAATGGAAGACAACATTGAATTCGAAAATGATGATTATCCGGTGGAAAAAGTGATCAAAAAATGATTTCCTACAATTAGGGAGGCCAAAAATTGGATTACTAAACTTTCGACCTCCTTGGAAACCTGTGACAACTTCGATCATCACATGTTTACACATTTAAGTAAAATCTCAAAATTGATTGTGAAAAAAGAGCACTAATTATGATTTTATTGAGCTAAACAACAGCTAAGTACTTTGCTCATATAAGAAATATTAGAAAAAAAATATATATGAAAGTATTCTTAAGTAAAATATTTTTACCAAAATAAAAATATCAAATAGGAAGAAAGGTTTATATATACATATATATATATATATATATATATATATATATATATATATATATATATATATATAAATTCATTTTGTTAATGTGTGTTTATTTTACACAAAGAAACACACAGAATATGTGTGTGTGTGTGTATATATATATATATATATATATATATATATATATATATATATATATATGTTTATATATATACACATATTCTGTGTGTTTCTTTGTGTAAAATAAACACACATTAACAAAATGAATTTAAGGATAAACAATAAAATAAACCACAGAAATATTACAAGAATAAATTTTAGTACAAGATAAAAGTTATAATGTTTTAATTTAGTTTCTTCATAAACCCATAGAAACTTCTACTGGTCACACACATTTGTGTCTAGAACCACAGTTCCTTACCAGGCGAGAATATAACAGTGAGAAGAGGAAAACACTGAAAACGGGAAGATTTCTGAAGTATAATAAAGCAGTATTATTGTTATTGTAGGTTATTTATTTCAATCGAGATGATATTTTCCCACGTTTCATATTTCCAAACAAATAGATGTGAACTATATAAAAGCCAAGTTACAATAGCTTACAAAATAACAGGTCCTTGCTAAAACTTGTGGCCTCTATCAAGACATTTTCCCACTATTGTTTTACAACGATAATTCTAAAGTAGAAAGTAAATATTAAAATGAACCTGGTAAATGTTTCATTACATAACTCATTAACTAAGGTAAGGTTTATTATTTATTTACTTAAGGAACTTCGCAACGCAAATGATTGACTCCATTAAATGTAATATAAATGTATATAATAATTAAAACATAATATAATTGTGTTTCTCAAAAAGATTAATTATGTTCTTTTGTTTCATAACTGTAAGAAAAGATTTAGAACGAAAACCAATTTCAGAACTATTGAAACGAATATTATAAAATTGTGACCTTATTTTTCTAAAATATGTATATGTGGCAGAAGGTCAAAATTAAAAAAACGCATACTTTCTTCGCAACTCCTTTATTGCGCTTTACGTGTTTCAGGTCTCTACGATGCAGCTTCAGGAGCACTTAAAGTAATGTACACTTAAAGCCTACACCACCGAGAACCTTCCGCAGGTAGGGCAACGTGTAGACTGATAAGATCAATCATGTCCACTGCGCATCAGGTGTTTAAAATCGATGTTTAAATGTCGATTTTCCAAAAGAAAAAATTTACCCTAAAACTATCGATTTTAAACAGCTGATGCGCAGTGGACATGATTGATCTTATCAGTCTAGATGTTACTTTAAGAAGAGCTCCTGAAGAAGCGTCGTAGAGACCTGAAACGTGTAGAGCATAATAAAGGAGTAGCGAAGGAAGTATGCGTTTTTTTACTTCTGCCACATATAAATATATTGAAACGAAGGAAAATAATTAACACTAATATTTTCTGCAAAAAAAAAAAGTCCCCCCCCTAGCGATTTCTAATCCCTAGTGTCATTTTGAAAGCTTAGAATAGAAAAGGTTTTGCCTTTCTCTTTCGTTAAACATGTAAGAATGTAAAATGAAATCTCAAAGCGAAGCAAGATCCTAGGTGCCACAACTGGGCACAGCGGAAATTACTGAATTAAATTTAAGCGCCGATTTCTCTGAATGAGACAGCTCTATCAGAACTCTCATAAAAGCCGCATTTGTAGGAAATTTAGTATGCTTTAAATTAGATTCTTTAAATTGACTACGATTCCCCCAACGGTTCCCAAACGGTTTCGAGATATATAAGAACCTATGCGAAAATCCCCCAAAAAATCTAGTTTTTGCCAAATTTTTGTCGACAATGGCTATAAGTATGGCATTGGAAATGATTTCATTAGCTACTCCACGTCCAATTACTTATGTATTGTACCTGGAAGCATAGTAACGCAAAAATGTAACCATTTTTAATCCATCAACAAAAGTCGTGAAAATTTAGTTTTTTCTTTGTAACGGGCAAAATATGTGAAATATCCATTATCTTTGTCATTAAGTCAGTCTCTCTACACCTAGTTTACAGCATGGGCATATATGGGGGGGGGGGGGTGAGGTGCAGTCACCCCGAAATCGGTAAATATGTATCATAAAAACCTTAAAAATAAATTAAATAAGATCACTTAGTTCGGAAAAAATAGTTTTTATTGGGTGTAATAGCGTTTTAATTTGTTAACTATTCCAAGTTCTAGATTGTTAGCATTCCATACTCCCCAAATGTTCTCAGCCGCCCCCCCCCCAATTCTTCGGCCCTTCCCGAAATTATTTTCTATGTAGGCCCATGGTTTAAAGTCGTACATAACAACGAAAAATAAGACTGTAAACAACTAATCGTAGAAGTTATATACATAGGCTTTTACAGTCGTACTGAAGAATGCTTCTAAAAGGCGAATAGCCGGCTACCAAAATTAAACTGGAGGAGTTTGGAAAAATGAATTGTCCCCCACATGGACAATTACTCGACTACAGATTCATGGTAAAAAAAAACAACAAAACACTTAACTTGAAGAAATAAAAATAATTATAATTTATTTAGTGGCAAATTCTTAGGATTTCTGAAGAGTGGTCAAACTTCGTTCTTACCGAGTTCTTTTAGGGTGAGTTGACATCTAGGACATAAGAGGAAGGTTAGGTTATCTTTAGTTTGCCACCCTTCCCGAACATCCATGGTGCATCAGGGAATTCCTTCTGCTGGCCTGTGTATAAAATAACTCAACCTGCTGCAGGTGGGAATCGAACCCGCATCACCAGTGAGTGAATCTTTGGCGTTAACAACTAGACCACGGGGAGACCATCTTTTTTCCTGTTATCTGTCCTATTACTTGACTAGTATAGTCAGCAAAGAAAAATGAAACGAAATTCATACGCAATGACTAAAGAGGACATTAATATTAAAAGAAGCAACAGATGTTTGATAAAAGGGTTATTTATGTGCATGAGTAAGTGTCATATGTGATAATGAGCTTCCAGCGATGGATTTCGACAATTGTTGGTTCCTACCCAGTGTTTCGTGCTACTTATAATTAAGAAATAAGATATGGCAATTATTCCTGTTCGTTTTTTTTGTTGTTTTTTTTATTTCCTTAAAAATTGTTTCACTTGAGTTTTTTCGATTTTTTTTTATGTTAGTTTGGAACCGTAAGCAATAACTTATACAAATTGTTTACAGGAAGACTTGTAACTGAAACAAAGACGTTAATTATTAAGTTTCATTTATAGATTCGTGGTTTGCCAGTTTCAAACCAATAGTTTCTCATCAGGATAATTCTTTAAAGCTATTTACAGTCTGAATAGGAAAATTGAGCCTTTCAATACCCCAATCGATAAAGTCCCTAAATTAACCATCAATATCAGAAAGAAGTATAGTGAAATGATTAAATTCATTGATAACAATATGCTAAATATTAATGGTGGTTAAATAAGCTAAAGTATACATTATTTAATTTGTTTTCATTTCTTATTTTTTATTTACAACTTTCTTTCTATCCTCTCAACATTTTTTTAGCACGGTACCTCCCTCCTTCCATAAGGACGAAACCCGCTTATGAGGTTGACCTCATGACGCGATCTGCAAGTGCCGACTAGAAAATTTGAAGTTTCAAAACCCATAGTTCAAAAATGGACTCAATGAAATGTAATATTAACATAATTTGTGAAATCAGAAAGCTCAAGTTCGTTTTTCAGCAGAATCCATCCAAAGGGAAATGGTTTTCTGGACGGACTGTTTTTTTTTTTTTTTTGCTTCACTAGGTTTCCAAGTACACGGTTTAAAGGTAATTGAACGTGGGAAATCTAAAGACAATTTCCAATACCATATCTATAACCGTTGTCGTGGAAAATGGAAAGATAAAATGAAAATTCTTGAAATTTTCGTGTATACACTCAAATATATTGACACTGGTTCAGGTATCGTAGTAAATGTAAAGAATCTATTCGAAATCTTATACAATTTTCTACGATTCTTAAGCGATTTTTTATAAAGTTATCTTATCCGGGGAAATATGTGCTTTAGTGGAGTAATTTCCGCTTAGGATGCTGTCAGTTTCTTGTTCATTGGCGTGAAGTTTGTGATTTCATTTTAAATTTTTCACGAAAGATAAAGACAAAACATACTAATTTTTCTATTCTAAGCTTCCAAAATGACACAAGGGATATGGAAACGCGGTAAGATGACGCAGTTCCTACGAGTCGAATTTTTTTTAAATTTATTTTTTCTACAGCAGCACTGCGCATGGAGTTCTTGATTACACAACAATTGTATGATAATTTAACTTTCAACAACGATTTGTGTGACATGCTTTGTAAAGGTTATCATCCTTTTATTGCCAGGGTAGGGCTGATGCCTTTTTTTTTTAATAGTAAAGCCATTCCTAGTGGGGGTCGAACCCACGACCTTAGACACGGAGTTCAAACTCACGGCCACCTGGCCTCCTGCTTATTTGTTTATATGTATGTAAGAGATAAAGACACGAAGAGATAAGAAGGGTTGTAGAAGGATGGTTAATCTGTAAATACCGCCTGTGGTAGAAGGGGTGGGGGTAAGGACTATTAGCCATCCCCACCTACCCTACTACAGCGCATGCGTCTCCCCTCTCCTCCCTCCTCCCTCTCTCACCTCCCCACCCCTGCCCGCCGGACGAGTGTTCATCTTTGAAAAAATGATAAAATAATTTGTTGGGGTAGGAGCCCGGTGGAAGGGAGCCTACACCAGTCCGTTTCTAGTACAGGCCGTGGCCGCAGGGTGCCTCCTTCACACTCGTCTTCATCCTCCTGTGTTTGTAAACATAACCTTTACCTCGAGTCACATGTGCGACAACAGTGCTTAAACCTTCCCCCCGCTCAAAGAGACTGTTTGTGAAATTGTGGACTGATAATTTTAAGAGACTTTCGTTTTTGATTTTCTTCGCCTTCCGGCAAACTGGTAAATATTTTATTATACAAATCTATATATTTATTTAAAATAATTCATCACAAATAATTTCAATTAATTATTAATTAATATTAATAAAAATGAGATCAGATATTTCAAACTCGCGTCATACAAATATTACACATGAGCTAAAAATGTGTGAAAAAATCAATCAAGGAATTCCCACTGAGTCATATAGTTGTCATATTTCCTTGAACACTCAAATGGAAATTTCATGAAATATTTATTTAATTAGTCATAAGTTTATCTTTATGGGCCTTATCTTTGCCAATGAGAGATATCTAATTTAAATACCTCAACACGCCACATATTTACCACTTGAAACTTACTATATTTTGTATACAGCATTAATAAAATATAATTGCAGCAATAATTTTTTAAAATACCAATTTTTTTTAATATTAAAAATCCAAAATATTTAAATATTAGATATTCATTTAATTTAGATATTAATATTTTGTATTTGTATTATATTCAACCATAATTTTTGAAAGGATATACCAATACACCTTTTGCATTAACTTATTTGTGATTTTTATTTAAACATTAATTAATGAATACGGTTTAATTCTCTACTATCGTATTAGTTCTTTTGGAATTCTATATTATTTCTTTTCTTTTTCTTAAATCTGGTGTGAAAAAATTAATTATACGTGTTGAATATGTTTTTGATTAATATTTGTAAAAATAATATTTTATAACGATTCCGCAACTCAATCTTTTATATAAATATGAAGTCGGTTTGCTCACTTCCGGGATATCCGGAATTCTTTTAACCTCAGTTCACTTAGTATATATATATATATATATATATATATATATATATATATATATATATATATATATATATGAATATAAATTTAGATTATAAATATACTGGAGTTAGGTCCAATAACTTTCAATTGAAGCGCCGAATGTCTTATGTTGGTTCAATTGTTTTTTGGCGCGACTGACGAACATAGTTCAAAAACGCAAATCTTAGCACCCCTCACCGATTATGATTTAGGATCAAAATAAGGAAGTATTAGGTACATATATTTCTTCATTAATTGTATTTGACTTTTGAAAGATTACATTTTGTTATTGTTACATTGTTCTTCCTTTGACGTGACGTTTTTGGGTACGTTTCCGCGTGTTTTGTTATGTTTTTATTCTCAGCCATTAGAATATATTTGCAGAATTTTATTTTATCCGCATTTTATTATATTACCAAAATATTATTATTTTTATTATTTATGTTTAACGTCAATTCCTTCTCATATTCAAACGCTTCTTTGAATATTTTTTAATGAAGAGTAAAATAGTAAATTAAATCATAGTTATTCTAAATCGAATCATATCAGTAAAATGACTTCATATTTATATCTTAAAAATTAAGTAGCTTCCATTTTATTTTGAGGTTGCTGCGATGTGTTCAATATCAGTATACTCTCTAAAAAATATTTAATGTAATTTTTATTTATTTAGAAAACTTGTATAAAAGTTATTTTTAAGCTTAGAAGTTTCTTTCTGTCCATATATTATATTTAATTTTTTTCAAATATCTTTCTACCATGAAAGCCCTCACGTCGCACTAAGAGAACGTGTCTTTTTTTAAGATTTCAACGTAAGCTTATTTGTCTAGGTATACTGGTACAATCAAAAAATTAATAATGTATAATTATTCGTCTATGTTTATTTTAGTTTTGTGTTTTCCGGTAAACATTTTTTCTGTACTGCTTCCTATATTTTCATTATTAATAAATTCTATTTATGTGGGGTTTTATCACCCATATTTGGTCTAATATGAGCTTTACTGTAAATAAATTTACTACGAAAAATTAATTTGTTTTGGCTTTATTTTAGATTTCTTTTTGTTTAAGAAATATACTCATTTTATTTATGTAAATTAGTTCATTAATAGAAATATTGTCCTTAATTAAAGATCGATTCTAATCATCGAAAAGTTTTGTTTCTTATAACCATTTCGTATTCTTTATCTTTAAATTTAGAAGATAAAGTGAATATCTATGAATAGTTCTGGAATGAAAAAAAATATTGAAAATATCTAATTAGTATGTACCTGATTGGCATACGTAAGATATTCCTCAAAAATGTGATTGTCATATTTTCTTGATAAAAGTATTTATCAAAATTCGATTTATGTCCTAAATTTTAGTTTTCTGGTCGTATTTGTCTATTTTACTACGTGCAAAATGAACCCAATGGTTGAACTGCCTGATGCAATACAGTGATCGATTCTATATATTTTTAGATTAATCAGACGTACAAAACTAATGTACACAAATTCGCAACAAGTTTATAAGATGTATTAAGTTTTTCGTACGTTGTTTAACACTTATATGAACAGTTGTCCGAAAAATAAAATAATGATTTAGATACTTTAGTTAACATTAAAGAATAGAAGAATGATTTCCACGGTTTGTGTTACTCAATTTCTTATGTTATTTTGGAGAACTATCACAAGAAACCCCGAGGAAACCGGCAGAAGTATGTTTTATCTATATTTTCTCTCTCTCTCTCTCTATATATATATATATATATATATATATATATATATATATATATATAAATTCGTTATAATAATAAGAAACCTTTGACCAGAATCGAAGTTTTAATGTAATATGAAAAGAAAACTACTGAAATAGAAAGTAATTTCTTTCATTACAATTTTGGTGCTGGTTAGATTTTGTTGTTTTTGTCTTCTTTAAATATTTTATTCTGATGTATCTACGAAGAATATGCTTACGTTTTGTGGTTTGAGTAAATTTACTCAAAACATTTTTATTATTTAGTTTGTCAGTTTTAATTTATAAGAATTTGATATATTGAATTCCAAGCTTGACTTAAAATCGATTTATTTTAAAATGATTTATTTAATTATTATTTTTTTTATGTGGGTATATTTACACACACGTGCGCGCGAACACACACACACACATCAAATATTCTAGCGCAAACATTTGGCCACTGATGATAACCCATAGTTTGCAGATGAAAGCCTGTAAGTAAGAGGCCTCAGCAGGTGAAGTTTAAAAAAAACAAAAAACATAAGAGCAAGTCGCCGTTATACGTAGAATTCATTCTATGGAGCTCGCGATGCGGTTTTATTGTTCCAAGAGGATGCTAAACCCGAGAAGCCTTCGTGCTTTGAATATTAAAAATTCATAGTTTGACATTTAAAAGAGAAAAATACTCGGAAAGGCGTGTAGTATTGTAATTCGAAGTCCGTCCATAAATACGTGACGGGAAGCGAGGGAGAGAATCGGCTGGCTGGTTCGTCCTTTTGCTCTGTTTTGCTCTCGAGAAACAATGCTACTTCTTGGGTATTTATATCGGTGTCTTGTTACAATAGATGCATCTACGCTAACAATAGGATTGTAAGGTTATTTTTTTATTATTATTATTTTGTAATTATCATTATGACTGATTGGTTGGTTGAGAAGATGACTTTGCTCCTGGTAGATAGAACCATATTTGCAAGTTTTGAAAAATTTTGAAAAGTTAATTACCAAAATTCAAGTAATCAGGGATCAATCATCATTGCAATATGAATGACAAAAAAAAATCCGATTCTATAAGGCAATACAAAAATGCATCTAAATCAACGTGTTTTACTGGAATATATTTGGGCAAAATAGCACCTAGGTACATTTTTAACAAACCTAACTCTAACAGCTAAATATTGGATATTATGTGGGACTGTTTGTTAAAATGGTTAGGGGCTACAAGATAAAGTAGCATACAGAGCTTGTAGTTATATTTTAGTAGCATTTCCATCATAGACTTATAGTCAAAAATAACAGCTACAGTTAAGTTTTGTTAAAAATGTTTCTTGGTATTATTTTGCCCCGAACCCCTTCAAGTTTACTGGTAAATGTATCGAATCAATAACGAAATGAAATAAATAAAAACAATAAAGAATAGTACAAAGGACGGAAACCAATAATTTAGAAGATTTTATATCCGATTTCTTTGTATGTGATCGCACAAACGAAAATAAAGTCAAAACAGCTTTTTAAAAATTTTAGTAAGCTTTCGAATCGCTCCTGCCCACATACCACGATTTCTCAGCCGCGTTCTTCTTCTTCTTCGTCATCCTCCTTTGTGCCTTTCAGCGTGGAGGTGCCTCGATCCAAGACCGCCAAACATCGCGATCCCCAGCCAGCGCTTTCATGGAAGTCAGACTCTTTCCCTTTTCCTGTCCAAGCCTGGAAATGTGGTCCATCCAAAGTAATCTTGGCCTTCCTCGTGGACCACGTCCAGTGGGCCGAGCCTGAAACAACTTTCGCGGATCTCGGTCTTCGCTTATCCTGCATACATGCCCAAACCACCTTAGCTGCCTCTTCTCCACTGTTTCCTTCAAGGAAACTACTCCCACATCACTCCGTATCCTTTCGTTCCTGACTTGGTCTCTCCTTGTCAGACCTGCCACTCTACGGAGGTACTTCATTTCTGCGGCTGTAACCCTACTCCAGTGTTTCTTCAGTGGCACCCAGCTTTCACTTCCATATAGAAGTGTAGGGAGATAGATGGTCTTAAAAATGTGCAGTTTGACGCTGTTTTCCATCTCTCTCTTCCCCACCACAGTGTTACACAGCTGGTAATAAACATTATTTGATTTTTTTATCCTGTTGGAGAGATCCGGGTCCATTTTCCCATGCCTGCTGATCACAGTTCCGAGATGTGTATATTCCTCTGCTGTTTCCACTACTTCCCCCTTGCAGCGAACTACAGTTTCCTCCTCTTCATGACCATTGTGCATCACCTTGCTTTTCCTTGTATTTATTACCAAGCCCTTCCTCTCTAGTTCCGCTTCCCACTCGGAAACTGCTACTGGTAAATGTAACGAATCAATAACGAACTGAAATAAATAAAAACAATAAAGAATAGTACAAAGGACGGAAACCAATAATTTAGAAGATTTTTTATCCGATTTCTTTGAATGAAATCGCACAAACGAAAATAAAGTCAAAACAGCTTTTTAAAAATTTTAGTAAGCCTTCGAATCGCTCCTGCCCACATACCACGATTTCTCAGCCGCGTTCAACATATTAAAACTGCCCATTTGTGTAATACAAATATTTTGTTTCGAAAACTTCCTTAACGCCAAATGTAACCCGAAAATAAATATTTTAGTTTGGATGAATTTCAAAGAAACTATTTCAACTGAATTCAACGATTATTAGCCCAAAACTAGTTTTTTCCATTATTTATCTATATTGTGTTTGTTTAGTAACTCATAAAAAAGGCAACAAACTTATTAATGATAGTATTATTACATGTCTGTAGTATTATTACAAGTCCTTCCTCATGCTATGAGGGTTATCCCTGTAAACCGTTAATAAAATAATAATGATTATTAAATGTCTGAACAAAATGAATATGCACCTTTGTATATTCAAAACATCATAAAATATAACTTCGATTTCCTGAATCATGTATCAGTGCATATAAGAAAGTATTCACTTTAGGTTCGTTTTAATATATTATTTTTTGTTTAAAAATGAGAAGAAACGATGAAGGTACGAAGGGTTTGTCTACCTGGAATTTTTTTCTTGTCCCTACCTTTTGTTATTATATTTCTTAATCCTGTTTCGGGAAATTATTATTTTAGTTTAATATTTTAAAAATAAAAAATTCAATGTCTTCTTTTAGATATTATTTTATTTTTGTGGAGTATCTCGCTAAATTAGTGGCTTTTTTTTGCTCTAGTATTGCTTAATCGAGTATTACTGCCCTTGTCCATGGATTGAGAATATCGGAACTAGGTTTGCAATGTTAAATGTTGGATTAGATTGGTTTGCCTTTTTTGCTCCAGTATTGCTTAGTATCGAGTAGTACTGCCCTTGTCCATGGATTGAGAATATCGGAACTAGGTTTGCAATGTTAAATGTTGGATTAGATTGGTTTGCCTTTTTTGCTCCAGTATTGCTTAGTATCGAGTAGTACTGCCCTTGTCCATGGATTGAGAATATCGGAACTAGGTTTGCAATGTTAAATGTTGGATTAGATTGGTTTGCCTTTTTTGCTCCAGTATTGCTTTGTATCGAGTAGTACTGCCCTTGTCCATGGATTGAGAATATCGGAACTAGGTTTGCAATGTTAAATGTTGGATTAGATTGGTTTGCCTTTTTGGTTTAGTATTTTTGACGTTTCCGTTTTTCCTCACGTTTAAGTCTCTTGCTTTGCAATATACGGATACGAGTTAGATTACAACGATGAAAGACATTTTCGAATACGTGGTTCCAGCTTTTGATGCGTGAAAATTAATTTACATTTTAAATTATACCAAAATCGTGGTATAGTATTTCATGTAAATCTAAAAGAAACGCGACATGAATGCGTAATTACATTCCCAAATGATTTGGAGAAAATATGACGTCTGTGGCTGGTGATTGCCTTGAGATTGCAGCCTTTGTGAGTAAGTCGAAATATGCCAATGCCAAATCTCCTATTGTTTCGGAGGTCATTGAGAATTATTTCCTAGCTGAACATTATAATTTGGTGGAAAGTGTAAAATATAGCCTTCAACTTCCAGAAAAATGATTCATTACTTTATTTTGATGGTTTAGAGTGTCCAGTTTGTTTACTAATATCTTAAAGACGCGAAATTGGTCATGTGGGCTTATATTTTGATATATATCCTTTCAGTTTCACATTTATGCCTCCTGGAAAATAAAAAATGCTAAGAAAGATTTCCCTGTGGGAAATAGCTTGTATCTTGGATTTGTCTAAAGGGGGCATAATGAGTTATCCACACAATTTCTTATTCATCTGGAAGAGGGGAGTGGTAGAATATCTAATATCTTCAATGTATATCATATTTATTGCCCATTAGTAATGCTTAATAAAGGTTCGAAATATGAAAAGTCGGTTAGTCGCCAGTCTGAATATATGTATACATACGCACATAAGAATTTGGATGACCAATTTTATTCGTGATACATGAGCCGTCAAGGCGTTTCTCGTCAGAACTTCCGGATTGCGTCTTTAAGTCTATGTGATAAGCGGCTTTGTCTCCCGAAACACTCTAAAAGAAGGCAGGAGACTCGTCGGGCCTTATCTCCGTACAATCGTTGCTGTATTGTGTTAGAGACGGTGAGCGTGGTTTGAGGCGAGGCTGGTTAGTGAAGATTTAAAACCAGTTCAGTATGGTTTATGGTTTATTTACATTATCTCACCACTTTCCTTATTCCATTTATCACATCCTCGTACACCTCAGCCAAAATCCTCAGTTATCCTCACCATACAATGATCTGTCAGTATTCTCTGTCATTATTAAATTTGAACACCATTTTGTAGTCACCATATTGGTTAAAATCAAAAACATTGTTGGTTGTGCGTTATTTTTCTAATTCGTTTTATTTTTATGTTGGTTTATTGAATTAACAACTATACAAAACAGATTTTAAGATCACTAATTAACAGTCTACGAATTTTTACGTTAAAAAAACCTGGATACGAATATATCGGGATCATGCTGGCAAAACTTGCTATAAACTTAGGTATACGTTACGTAAGTTTCCCAAATCCCATTTGGCAAAAAAAAAAAAAAAAAAAAAAAAAAAAAAAAAAAAAAAAAAAAAAAAAAAAAAAAAAAAAAAAAAAAAAAAATGCTAACAAAATAATTTTATCCAGGATTCGTAAAGGGTACCTACTTACTCATTCTTACTTACTAGAAAGGAAGATTAACATACAAAACAATAAAGGGGTTTACAACATTTACTGACAGGTTGTTAACAACTCCTGACAACTTATGATTAAGTGCGGTAAGATGATGCACACAAGAAAATTACATGTTTCAGAACTCATAGATCACTTGTAGTTCAGATTGGAGTGTGTATATATATATATATATATATATATATATATATATATATATATATATATATATATATATTTAAATATATTACACGCAAGAATAATGACACAGAATCAGAAACGCACGCGCTGACATTGCGTAGTTCCTTCCATTTGGACTTTTCCATTATACAGGATTTCTATTTTTAATCATTTCCTTTTGTACATAGATGACTACATACCGGAATAATGACTTCCGCGGCTGTGTATGTCAACATCCATAACAATAGCTTCTTACGGTAACGTTTGCTTGTATTCCTCGATTTAAACCTGAGAAAAGGGTTGTGCTGGCCTCTTCGAATTTGCGAAAATCGTATTAATAGGAACATGATATTAAAATAAATTATTTGAAGGCTGATTAAAAAGAAATGAAAGGGATAAATAAAAAATCTATATCATTAAATAACTTAACCTTTGATTAACTATATTAGAATTTCTCTTATTGAACTACAGATTGGCAAACTTCAGATTTTAGTTGTTTGTAATGAGTTTTAGCTCAGTTCTCTATAAAAACTACTAGTTGTGTACTCATAATTGTTTTTTTACTTAATAACTATACAAAAAAAAAAAAAAAAAATTACAACCTATTTCCAAGTAAAATGTTTTATGACCTATTTCCATGATCTAATATATTCTAACGGGTTAGGTCCGCCAGTCAATATACTGTTATCATACTTGTTTCCGTCGTCACTGGTATCGGTGAGAGTACTGTGAGCACTTTTGATGTAAGTACGTCATTATCAAGCCAGACTCAGTATTACCTCAACAGTGGCTTGATAATGACGTCCTTACGTCGAATGCACTCGCCCACAGTACTCACAACAATGGGCGTATATAGAAAATAATTTCGGAGGGGACTGGGAGAATTTCAGGGGGGGTGGGCTGAGCCATTTCCGGTGTATGGAATACTAACAATTTACATCTTGGAAGAGTTTTAGCCCACTTAAACGCTATTACACCCAAAATAGAATATGTTTTATGAACTAAATGATCTTATTTAATTTATTTTTAAGGGTATTATGAAATTTTTACCGATCAAATCTAAATTTCGGGGGGGGGCTGCAGCCACCTCAGCCCCCCCTTACATACGCCCATGCTAACAACATACCGGTCTCCATCAATTGGTATGACATCTAATATTATTACTGCTTTAATTATTTTCTTCTTTAATTTTTTCTTTAGCTGACGAAGACTGTCAAAGTGCATGCAGAAACGTCCTAAATATAGTTTTCCCCGAAAATCAAACTGTTATCCTTTGCCAATTCCCACCTATTCCTTAACTTCGTATCGTCCTTACTGCTAAATATTTTCATCTCATTATAATAGCCCAATAATTCGCCAACCTAAAGATTTTTCCTCACGGCTTGTGGACAATGATTGATCCCGGGTCCTCCTGGAAGGCCATATGTTGTAGAGGTTGCTCTGAACAAAGGCTTACACTCGTCATCCAGGGCTATTGTTTTCGCCTAGATCAATAGTCTGACATCGATTTTTTTTTTTTTTTTGTTGCTTAATTGCATCTCTATAGCTGGCGAGTATATGAAGGAGTCGAGGGACGAACGGGCTTCACATTCGTTCTAAAAGCTCACAGCAAATTGATGTGTTATTTGATTTGATTTATTTATTTTATAAGGTCAGTCAATAAGTTCGTGCGCATTAAAAGACCACGTGGGATTGGTTATATCTCATTACTAGAGTAATAAGATTTCGAACCTTTTGAAACTTACCTTCGCTTGACTAATGCGTTTAGATAGTACAGGGGCCCAAAAAAAATTTTTTTTTAAACTAAGTCATCTTATTTAATATATTTTTTAGTGAGCACTTAACACTCCGTCCGAAAGGGTCGTGGGTTTGATTCCCACTAGAGGTGGTGGCTTTTCTTTAGAAAAATGAAAAGGCATCAGCCCTATCCTAGCTGGAGAAGGTTAGTAACCTGCAGATAACCCGTCCTAAAATTCGTACTTAATAATAAATGGACGTTAAAATTTAAATTAATTTATTTTTTATGACACATTTTGAGGGGCAGCCCCATCAGCCCCAACCCTTATATACGCCCATAAGACAGTACCAATTTTAGTGAACATCGGACGCAAATTTGTACCTATAGAAAATGAATAGCGATCTACAATACGAATGTGCTTACATTTTTATTTTTGTCCGATGAATGTACCAGAGCTTAAATGGTTTCAAAAATTTAAATTTGGAGAAAGTAACAGCGTTCTTAAAAACCTTCTGTTGGTCGACAATTAACAGTGGCTCGGATGGCAGAAAGGTCGGATTCTTCTCGTGGGTCAAAAAACACTCGCGAATTGTGAATGTTAACAAAGTGTTTTTTTTTTTATCTTGATAATTTAAGACCATATAAGGCTCGAACAACGCTACAAGAATTCTTGAATTTATTTGAAAGCTTTAGTCGCAACCTGCTTACTCCTCAAACATTGTCCCAATATTTCCATGCATTACAAAATGTTTTACTTAAAAGTGATATTGTATACAGGATGCACTATATGAACTTTCAAATTGGTTTGCTTCAAATCCAGAGTCTTCCCAAGGCAATGAAATTTAAATACTACCTGTAAGATGGCGAGAAATTGTAATATTGTAGAAAAATATATCATTCATTAAAATGTCTTTTATCTTATATAAAAAGGTTTCAAAAAAGAGCACTGACTGGAGATTGATGATGTTCACTTCTTTGGAATCGGATTTATTAAACGTCAAAACATTGATACTAAAAACGTTTACACATTATCTTAACTACTTGTCTACTAAAATCTGTGTAAATGTTGGAGTTTTTCATAGGGGCCGGTTACCAGTTATTACTGTACTTTATTATTACAGGAAAATTTCACGATCCTGGTCACGCACTCCAAGATGGCGAAGGAAGTTAACATTAATTGTTACCGTGTGCAAAGAACCGTTCTTGCATGAGAAACGAATATGTTCGGAGGACCTAATTTCCAGGAATATAGCCTAATTACTACTTGGGCCTTAAGATTCGACACGTATGAACGATATGCATAGCAGAGTATTCATTTCTTAGGTAGTATTTAAATAATATCAATTTTGGATTAACTCAATTCCATGGCTAGATTAAATAAATTTGTGCTTGCAATCTTTCAGTGTCTGAAATAAATACGTCTATATTTCTTAGGGCGAATCGAAAAAGGAAAATACTTATAATCCACTAAATAACACGAAAAGAACCTTTGGGTGGCTTAAAAAATAGATATAATAGTCCATAGGGGGTTTATAATCCATAAGGTGACTCGAAAGAAGAACATTTGGATGGCTCGGGAAAAGCACACCTCTATAATATAATGGGTGGCATGAAAAGAAAATATTTTGACGCGTTTTAATTGCTCGCAAATTAAAATATTTATAATTCTTAGGATATATCGGATAAAGAATGTTCATAATCCATAAGGTGACTCGAAAGAAGAACATTTGGATGGCTCTGGAAAAGCACACCTCTATAATATAATGGGTGGCATGAAAAGAAAATATTTTGACGCGTTTCACTTGCTCGTAAATTAAAATATTTATAATTCTTTGGGTACATCGGATAAAGAATGTTCATAATCCGTTAGGCGTCTTGGAAAAATAAAAATCGTTAAGGTCAATTAAGTGAATTGGGTGAAAAAAAATCGTTTATGATACATTGTATACAAGCGATTGACTGATTCTAATAATTATCTCGTCTAATAATAATGGTGGAATGTTGTAGTCACATGGACTGTACTTTAGCCTAAATAATGAAAAATTGTAAGTTTTTTAGTTATGGAATATGTGAAAAGCTTATTGATGTAGTTAATTGGAATTAACTAATTTGTAAAGGAAGTAGCTGCAATATTACAGACATGACAAGACCTTTAAAAACAGGGTCAATGATTTGTGAACAGATTAGCTGAAGGTAATATTAGCTTTAAAGATAATTTTAAGAAATTTAATTGGAGGGTTATTATTGTAATTACTTAGCAAAATATGGGGGAATTGTTATTGAATTTTATTTTATTTATTTATGATGATGCTCCGCATCTAAAGCGAAGAGCATTTAATTTCCTGATGTTATTAAAATTTAATGCAATGTAATTTGTTTTTCTTCTAGTTTTATGAGGATGGCCCTGAGGCCGAAACGTTAAAAATGCAAAAAAGAAAATAATAAGTAATAAATAAAGATGGTTGAGGTGAAGATCGTATGCAATTAGGAATGTAAATAATAATATTGGACATATGGTCATAGAACAATTTTTTTTTTATTTCTGTTTACATGCACTTTATTTGGCTATTATATAATATTTTAAATCTTTTTGTTTTCTGACCTAGAAAAATAAATTGTTCACTGGAAGAATAAAACACTCTTATAGAATAAAATAAAAACAGATAAAAAACAATCAGAATCTGAGTCAGACAAATCGCAGAATTCCTTGTTTTTGATGTTTTCAGTCTTCCTATGTAGCGCGGGAACCCCACACTGAGGTTAGTATGAGTCACTAGTTCTCCTGACAAATGCTGGTCTGAATAGTTTACAAGTATGTCTTCTTTAAAGGACTATTTCCTGTGATCTATTTATTGGTTATCTTTGTTTTTCTTTTTCGCTATATTATTCCCAAGAAGAGACTATATTTATTTAGAGGGGGTTTCATATGTCGTTACATATTTATCTCGTCATTGACGAGGCCTCCCTCACCGTCCCTAGGCCACCCAAGCCTTCAATAAATTTATCAATGGGTATCTTGGGCGCTAATGACTCTAGCAGTCGAAGCAACCAAGGGGAAAATCAGGCGGCCGGAGTATAGTGCTGACCACACTATCTCCCTAGTGTGCCGTACGGTCATGAATCAGATACATGAATCAGATGTATCTGCCCCTCAGGGCCCTCCTAGCCTGTTACGGGATTTTTTTTTTTTTTTTTTTTACCTTTTAATGTCCATTTATATGTTACCTACAAGTTATCGCCCTTTTATTGACAGGCTAAGTCTGATGCCTTTTTTTCCAAAGAAAATCCACCCCTATGACGAGATTGAACCCAGGACCTCAGGAACGGAGTTCTCACGCCATGATAATAATACAAAATAAACGATAATGTTTTTTCTCTTTTATACTTGTAATGAGTAGGTGTTTTATTGGTAGGATCTATGAAGATTTTTCAAATTTCTCACATGAGAGAACAATTAAAGGCACAGTCCTTCGAAAAGTACTAAATAAACCTTTTAAAAACCACTCAATTTATTCGTCGAGAAATAAATAAATAAATAGACGTGTAAATTGTCCACAAAGCACAAAGCGTTTCCTCATAACGTCTAAGGACTGATAAACGATGCTCAAGAGGAAATAGGTGGTCTATTCTTTCAGAACCAAATGTATATAAACGTGAGCATTTGTGAGGATAGCTGTAGACGCTCCGATCTTGCCTTGTTATTGGAAACGATTTATTGCTGTGAGAAAGCTATCTATCTGAATCATTCGTTGAACATGCCCGGTAGCTGGAGGACATAGGAAAAGTTGTGGTCCATCTGTACCTACTTGGCGACCAAACTGTACGGAAGTCATGAAGAAATCCGGAAGATCGCCTTGTTTAAAATTTGAATCGCGCATCTAACCATTTCAGATAAGATAGAAAAAAAAGTTTCTTGTAACAAGCACTGATCATTAACGAAGAATTATTTTAGGGACTTAGGGAACCCAAATTTAAATATAAGATAAGATTGTAATAGTCAAGATTCAAAAGCCTGTGATGAACTTGAATTAGAAGAATTTGAACACGTTCCAAGTGTTCCAATCAACATTAAGCAGACGCTATGTATAATTTGCGAATTTTTGGATCTAAACTTTGATCCAAATGAACATTTAATGTTCATATACGACAAAGATGCTGTCATCAGTTCTGTTTAGATCCAAAAATTAGCTTCTGCTTAATGTTGATTTTTATTTTAATTAAAACTAGAGATGTGGGTTTTCCGGAAAATTTTGAATTAGAAAATTTTCCAAGCCACATGTTCACGGTATTGTAAAAAAAACTTTCATTGCTAGATACTTCAAGTAAGCAACACTGGAGTACTTTTATTAACTATATTATATTATGGATAGGATGCCCTTTTGATTTTTCCCCTTCCAACCAAAATAATAAGCAAAATTATAACGAACAAAGGTTAGAAATGTGAATTATAAGTTTTTAATCATGTATATAGCTGAAAAGTTGAAATATAATAATTCTTTAATAACTCTTATGCATATATAATATTTCAGTAATTAATTAAAGAATACCGTATTGGACAAAATATTTTATTGGTAAATTGATGTATGGATATCAGAAATGAAAACAAAATATATTTTAATGTAAATGCATATTCTCTTCTCTACAAAAACATAAAAATAATTTTGTATATATGACACTGACCCAATGATAAAAAGTCCGACTCGCAGGAACTGCAGCATCTTAGCGCGGTTCCGTTCATGTCCCTAGTGCCATTTGATAAGCTTAGAAAAAAAATAAACTTATTTTTTTTATATATCTTGTGAAAATTGTCAAAATCCTCTCGAACATCTCGAATAAAAGTGATATTAAGGCGTCAGGGACACCGACAGTAGCTAACTTTTACACAGAAGCGGAAATTACAGAATCTGGCTCTCATTCTAAAGCAAAGCTCTATAAATCAATACAAAATATGCCTAATAAAGCCTTTCTAGAGGATACAGAAGCATGTGCGTATATGAGGGGGGGGGGGGGCCGAGGGGACTGCAGCCCCTCCCGAAATTTTGAATTGATGATAAAAACTTCTCATAAAACCCTTAAAAATAAATTAAATAAGATCACTTTGTTCATAAAACATATTTTATTTTACGTGTAATAGCGTTTTAGTTGCCTAAAACTATTCCAAGCTCTAAATATTTAGTACTCCATACCCTGGAAATGGTCTCAGCCCCCCCCCCCCCCGAAATTGTTTTTATATAAGCCCATGTACAGAAGGATCAAGAAGAAGTACACAAGATTGAGTAGAATACCCAGCCTAATATAGCCTATATAGAATAATATGTTGAATAAAACCTATCTAGTAAATACACAAGGACAAATAAAAGTCTTGACGAATAACAAATCAAGAAAAAAAACTTTATTTAACAAAATAAAACAAAGTTTAGTTGCCCAACTACAATAGAATAATATACCTAATTAAGTCTATGGAGTAGACACAAATGGACCAAAAACAAGTCTTGTGGAATATTGTTTTTTTTTTTTTCTAATTAAATACTTTTTATCAATATTTAGTATATAACCTTTGTTGAAAACTATTGATTGCTAATTGATGAATCGGTTTACAACTAAGTAGTCTTTATCAATATTTAGTATATAACCTTATGTTTGGATCTGAGTTTTTGGGGTGCTCTCCGCCTAGGCTTTGTATTTGTGTCGGCAGATACCTGGGGTATATTTACAGCTCTTGAGGATTAACTCTTAGCAGGTAAATTTCCTGCGGCCCCCTGGTTTCTACGGGCATTGAACTTTAGGAGGATTGGATTTAGGACTTAATATACGTATGTAGACTAAATCATAGCAAGAAGTAATCCTCCGTCGTCGGTTCTTAATTATGTAGACTCGCTAATGTTATCCAATCTTAGATACATCGTATTTAAAATCCACAGCAAAATCACGACATTTCATCAGAATCCCCTGCTGCATAAAACTTATATAGAATAATATGCAAAATAAAGCCTATCTAGTGGATAAAAATAGAGGAAAAAAGCCGTTCGTGGTGGTAGAAAATCTTAAACGTATTTCGCTCAGAAATCTCCGAAATATTGTCACTAATTTTACGTATCCTGTTTTATAGCCAAATAGATTAATATTCTATAATCAATAAGAAAAACCTACTAACAATAAAAAACTATGGGTAACAGATGAAAATAGGGAATACCAAGAATAATTCTAAAGAACGAAATCAACACCAGTACTGTCACATCTAGATATTCATACGGCATCTTCGAATTCTAACAAACAAAATATTGATTCTAATTATACGTATCCTGTTTCATTAACAAATACATTTGACTACTATAAGCAATTAAAAACACTAGGGAATATGCCAAAGAACTCGGAGTAGGAGCCTCGACAGTTTCAAGACATTTGAAGGAAATCGACAAATCCAAAACTGACATTTCATACGGTATTTCTCCGATTGACATCGCCTAATCAAAACTTTCATTAGAACCTTTTTTGTAGAGCATTTAGTAAGCTTTCTAATGGTATTCTTCCGTTTCCCAAATTCTCAACCTTTTTCGAGATATTAAGGAAAGTATACAAAGTTACCAAAACTTTTTTATGCCTGTTAATAAAATATTTTATTCTAACCCTTCCTTAACTCCAAACGCAACCAAAATTTCAACATATTAGTTTTAATGAAAGTAGAACATGCAGTAAATGTTTCAACTGAATCCCTTGATTCTAAGTACCCAAACCAAAAACGGCATTCAAAAATTATTTTTTCAGTTTTCTCGAAAACGGTTAAAGCTATCGCCTTGAAAATGGTTCCATTCGTTTTCCTAGCCCAAGAAGCCTATATAAAGAGTACTTACAAGCTTATGAACTCAAAAACGTAAGCGTTACGATTTTTTTTGCGCGAATTTCGCCCCAAACGCCATCTTCCAGTGGGCGGATTTTGCTGGTTAACGAACTTGACCTTTCAAATTGGACGACAGATTTTTGCACCAAATTTCATCAAAATCGGACCATCAGGGAAGCCAGAAATGAGCGAACAGACAAATATATATATATATATATATATATATATATATAAATAAATATATACATATATATATATATATATATATATATATATATATATATATATACAAATTTGAACCACCGTTATTTTCGGTCTCTAGGGGTTCTGAAACGCGACATTTTCTTGTCGGCACTTCCGGATTGTTTCATTGTATCAACCTTATAAGCGGGGTTCCTCCCTATGGGGAAGGGAGGAACCGCGCTAATAAAAAGCAATAAAAAACCAAGGGAAAGAGACAAAAATTACAAAAAGAACGACAAAAACCCGTTCATAAGAACAAAACAGACGTATTTGAAGTTTTAAGCATTTATTTCTCCGATTGACATAACCTAATCAAAAATAGTTTTAGAATCATTTTTGTAGAGAATTTAGTAAGCTTTCAAATAGTTTTAATCCACTTACCACGATTTCCCAACCGTGTTCGAGATATTAATGAAAGTATACGAAGTTTCCAAAACTTTTCATATCTGTTCATAAAATATTTTATTCTAACCCTTCCTTAACTCCAAACGTAACATAACTTTCAACATATTAGTTTTAATGAAAGTAGAACATGCAGATAATGTTTCAACTGAATCCCGTTATTCTAAGTACCCAAACCAAAAACGGTATTCAAAAACTATTTTTCCAATTTTCTCGACAACGGTTAAAGCTATCGCCTTGAAAATGGTTTCATTCGTTTTTCTAGCCCAAGAAGCCTATAAAACGAGTACTTACAAGCTTATGAACTCAAAAACGTAAGCGTTACGATTTTTTCTGCGCGAATTTCGCCCCAAACGCCATCTTCCAGTGGGCGGATTTTGCTGGTTAACGAACTTGACCTTTCAAATTGGACGACAGATTTTTGTACCAAATTTCATCAAAATCGGACCATTCGTCTTCTATTTAGAGAGCGAACAGACAAATATATATGTATATATATATATATATATATATATATATATATATATATATATATATATATATATATATATAAATATATACATATATATATATATATATATATATATATATACAAATTTGAACCACCGTTATTTTCGGTTTCTAGGGGTTCTGAAACGCAAAATTTTCTAGTCGGCACTTCCGGATTGTTTCATTGTATCAACCTAATAAGCGGGGTTCCTCCCTATGGGGGAGGGAGGAACCGCGCTAAAAGTCCAACTCGCAGGAACTGCGTCATCTTAGGGCGGTTCCGTTCATATCTCTAGTGTCATTAGTAAAGGAAAGAATCTCAGAGGTGGATGTTTAAGGCACCACAACTGTTAACTCACAGTATCCTGAGCGGAAATTACTTGCCCACATTCTCTATATTCGCGCTATTAATTAAATGCGATTAAAACTTTAGGTCAACGGTGATAAAACTCCGTTGGAATGAACAAAACTAACAATTTCGAAGATTTAAGCACTTATTTCTCCGAGTGACATCGCCCCATCGAAAATTATTTTAGAAACTTCTTTTCTAGAGCATGTATTGGAACCCTTCAAATGGTTATGTTCCAGTTACTTTAATTTTCCCCTTAGAGTTTTCGCTAAACCTGGTGATGGTCCATCCGAGGTAATAATATCCCGAACCATTGCACAGCCTCCCCACCCATCAGCATCCCCAGTCAGAACACCTCTTGGCCATGCTCGCAAATATAATGGGTATTTCCAAATGAAACATGAAAAACATAAATTTTTAAATTGTAACGTACATTTATTATTGACAACAAAATTTAACCCGTATTGGTTACGCTGCTGTTAATGGTAACCTTGGGTGTATATGCGAAATAATTTCGGGAGAGGGGGAATACTAATTCCGGGGTATGGAATACTAACAATTTAGAACTTTGAATAGTTTTAGGCAAATAAACGCTATTACAACTAACTTGTTTTTTGTGTTTTTGTTTGTTAATCATTATTCCTGACAGAGAGCAGTAAGATTTTTTTTTAATTGCAATCTAGTGTCGTTTACATGAAGCAAAGTTTCTTAAAAATGTTGCAGCTAGTACAGAGTGGTGGAGCCATCTTCTTGTTTCTGCTACAACCTTGTTTATCAAATATTAAGAGAAATGAGCGATTCTGTGAGTGCTCCTTTATTATGAAATAGGGTGAATTGCCTTTTTATGAGTTGTTACATAAGTAATATGACAATTGTAAAACATTATCACATTTAACACTAGATTTACCAGACCAGTCATTTTGACTGGTCATGCAATTTCAATTCAAAATTCCTACTACTTATAACATTTGCTTTCCTTAATGATGTTATGACTTTTGTAGCTATAAGTAGAGAATACATTTAATGAACTTAATGTTACTTTATATATATTAGTAACAAATATATTTTTTGTTATTGACATATATACCAGTACCAGATCTGGTAAATGTAGTGTTAATTATATTCATGTGGATTAAAACCTGTAGTTTTTGTTTAAATGATTCAGAAATTAGCTATTATAAGAGAATATGGATTACTCATATATGTACTAGAACAAAACCAAAATTTTCCGTTTTGGAAAATTTTCCACCCCACATCTCTAATTAAAACTAATTGGTTTACGTTAATCCGGAAGTGTCTCAAAATTTACTAATTTTAAGTTGCAACCTTATGTAGATAAATCGTTTATTATATTTAGAGCTTGCCAAGTTGGTTATTAGGTTGTTGGTGCTCAGGATACATCACAACTTCCTTGAGCTCAGTTTCTCGATCTCATTGGTATCTCTTTTTGGAAAAGGATACAAAAATTAAATGTATCCATTTAATTCTAACAACATTCATTCACTTATTAGTTATTAAGGAGACACAAAGGAAGCGATAAATTTTCTTGCTCAACTCCAGAGACACGTCTAAGGAGAATTGAGAATGGCCCAAGGTTAAGGAAGGGCCAATTATCGTTGGTATAATATAGATATGTGGGTCAAAATGTCGGACAAGGGAACAAGCGACTCCTACAATGCTCTCAAGGATTCGTTTGAAAGGGGAAAAGCGAGCCAAATACAGAGGTTACAATTTCCATTCATTCCCATTGATGTCAAGCATTTCCATTCACGTTCGGTTCGAAGGCATTCCTTGGACTTCGTAATAATCGAAGTTGTGCGAGATTGCCCGGTTGGCATTGCGAAAATTGTGCTTAATTTCAGGGCTCATTTGAGTGTGTGCAATATTTTACTGGTGGCTATTGAAAAAACAGAACTCTCTTACTACTATGGCTAATTTCTTCTTGCTCCTTCTCTTTCATTTAACTTATTGCATAGACTATCTAAAGTATAGCATAGATTTCTAAATAGACTTTTAGAAGTGAACACAGGGCATCTACGAGGTGCGTGCTTACAGCCGCAACCCGAGTTGTTTCTTGCCAAATTTTGTTGGCTCTAGAACTTTTGTTCTACTGATCTGCGCCACGCATGTCTTACTCGCCGGTGATTCTTGGACAGCGCATCAACGCTCACTGAGTAGAGAATAGGAATTAAACAGAAAGGTAGTAGTATTTAGAAAGACTATAGTATTTTGATTTAACCATGGTATATTACACCGAACGGTATATCCCGGCAGTGGCTTGATTTTTTTAATTCGGCGGTCCAGTGAGTGCAAGGCGTGTAACCTCCGTGCCTAAGGCCGTGGGTTCGATTCCCACTAAGGGTGATGTATTTTCTTTAGAAAAAAGAAAGGTATCAGCCCTATCCTGGCTAGAAAATGGTGATAACCTGTTGAAAAACAGCCCAAAAATGTTGTTCATATGAACGTTAAAAATTAAATGTAAACAAAACTTTGACCGGAAAATTACAATTGTTGACTGATATTTGAAGAATCACTTTTCTTGTCCACAGATTGCCAATTACGCTACACGTCTCCAAATCACAGCAGTGCAAATAAAATTCATCTAATCAATGAATTTATTTTTTATTAGTGCCAATCTGAGTAACGTGATATCCCTTTACCAAAATGTTTATTTCCTGGCCTACATAAATGCTCCGGTATCGCCTAAAAATGCATGGCCACAATAATTTTTTTTCTTATTTTACTCCATTTATTCTTTTCTCCATCAGAGTATTATCGTAGCAATATTTTTATTTTATAACATCTAGGTAACCGCTTTATAAATCCTGTCTGAGACGAGTGAAATGCAATTTGTTGTCTTTGTTCTTCCTGCTTATTCTGTTGGAATTGCAGAACTGAATTTTTCCGGGTTCTTTCATTTTTATCATCAAATATATTATGAATAACATTTTCAGTAATGATTCATTCTAGTGATAATGCAACAAAAATAGCATGAAATAATGAAGAAAGAAGATTATCCTTGTATGATAATAATACTTTTGTATTAATGCGCCAAGAAATAATGGGAGTACATACATATTCCACATAAATTATTACTTTAAACTTAAATTTCCAGAGTTTCGTGTTTCTCCACCTTGTTAGGTAGCAATAATAGACACTGTACGATATCTGTCAGAAAATAAAACTAAAGCCATTGTTCTCTGCCTGTTTATTTCACTAGGGTTATAATTGCCTGTTCCTATTAAATGATATGTTCTTTTTATTTTTTATTTTAATTCATGTTTCCAGTGAACTAGTTAGCGTGTTACCTCCCTGCCTAGTTTATGCTAGTGCTATTTTTTTTAGATATATTTAATCCGTATTATCAAATTTAGTATTATAAAAATGTGACCCTTTTATATTTAAATTATCGCTTACGAGCAGCACAATCTCGCACCCGCTTTAACATTAGAAGTCCATTTGGCAATGTTTTGGCTTGACTCTCGAAATACACTATCTATTTCTCAATGTTTGGAACTGCTTCTGCGTGGATCCTAACCACCACAAACTGTCCTTAGAAATCATCGTCAAACAAAAGCCTTCAATGCGTTTTCTCATATTTTTCCAATCAGATACGGTCGCTGTTTCTACTCCAAAGTCAGCAGCAATGTTCTTTAACGATTCTCACTTATCAATTTTTGTCAATGCTTCCATCCTTTTTTCCATAGTTACAACAATGTTTTAACGTTTCGTCTACATCACGAACAACGAGAAAACGAAACAGCAAAACGGTACCTTACCGTGACGCTAGGAAAAATCGCGCATAGGAAATCTCGCGTAATTAACCTAGGTACTGGAAATAACAATTCATCGTATGTAAAATAAGTCTTTATTTAACACGGTGAACAACATTAACACAGTTTAACATTAAACTGGTCCGTGTTAAAGAGGGCCGAGTTAACAAGGATTTACTGTAATTTAAAATTTGTCCCGAGTCTACACTTTGTCAGTATGTGTTATATTGATGAATATGTATACATGTAGGTCTGTCCTGTCTTGACTTAGTGTAGGAGTGTGCCAGTCATGAATGGCATAAAACTACTTCTTCCCGTCTGTATGATCTTTTACTGGAAGACCATTCATCAGAGCGTGCTTGTTTTCTCGAAGCATGTAGTCAGTTATATTGTACCAGGACTTTTCCATTTATCTGTTACATACCTCTTTGATAAGACTTGTAGATCCTAGTATGTCGTGTACTGCATTACTTTGCCTGATGTTTTCGTGTTCGGGCAACCTGTACATTGTAAATTTAAAATATACTACACACCTGTTATTTTCCTTTTATATGATAATGGCAACAGCCGAAGGAAGCAGTGGAAGAATATAAAAATTAGAGGTCGCTGGTCGTATAGATGTACTGTCTAATAATAATACACGCTAATATAAAGTTCTGAGAATACATTTTAGTCTGGGGGCAAACCACCATAGTGGTAATTGCATAAAGAGCGAATCCTATTGGTCGAGCAGAAGACTGGCAGTAAAACCGCAAAGGACACGCGAGATGTGGCGGATGATTCATCGGAAGGAACTGTGCTGCAGGTTCGTGGGAGGCCAGCACAATGGGGTGGGGCACCTGTCACAACAAGGCGAAATCACTCCCATCCCTATGAAACTCAGTTAAGTTAGCGGATATTCACAAATAATTAAAAGGCATTTTAAAACTAGTATTATTATTAAAGTATTATTTTTAAAAATTGCGACATCTTAGCATATTTTATTACAGTGCTTATTCTTAAGGTGATTTGGATAGGTAGTTTGAAGTATGAACTTTTAATATTTCGTTTAATAAAACGAACACGTTAAACAATGCTGATCCTATCGAAATATATGCCTGAACCTTAATTGTCAGAGATTATTGTATGCCAAATCTATCTATCTATATATATATATATATATATATATATATATATATATATATATATATATATATAAATCACGTGTCTGTATGTTTCTCTGTTTTTCTGTCTGTTTGTTTGTTGGTTCCTTATACAAATCCACACCGTTTGACCGATTTTGACCAAACTTGGAATAATGGTAGGTCTTGATACGAGAAATCTCCTAGGCTAGGTCAAAAAAATCTAGCCGTCTGTCTGTATGTTCGTCCCTTATACAAATCCACACCGTTCGTCCGATTTTGACTAAACTCGGTCCACAGGTAGATCCTAATCTGGGGAGTGTCGTAGGCTAGGTCAAAAATGTCTACCAGCTGTCTGTCTGTATGTTCGTTTCCTATAAAAAGCCACACCGTTCGACCGATTTTAACCTAAGTTGGAACACAGGTAGATCTTGATACGGCGATTGCCATAGGCTAGGTAAAAACGGCTACAATCTGTCTGTCTGTATGTTTGTTCTTTATACAAACCCACACCGTTTGACAGATTTTGATCAAACTGGGCATACAGGTTGGTCTTGATCAGGGGATTGTCATAGGCCAGGTCAAAAACGTCTGTATGCTCAGTTGCTGTCTGTATGCTTTTTCTTTAAAAATAAAAATCCACACCGTTAGAGATTTTTAACTTGGCATACATGTATGTCTTGGTATGGGGGGTGTTATAGGTTAGGTCAAAGTCGTCTAGGACTCCCAGTTGGGAGGTCACGGGTTCGAAACAGTTACAGATTCGTGTTGTTAGATTTTAATAATACTTATTTGGTTTCTAATTTATTTAGGCTTTTCTAGATGCAGAAAGTAGGTGTAGCATAGCACGCCGGGTAACAGCTAGTAAGTTAATAAAAATAGTATTCCGATGTTGTATTTCAGTTTTTTATTTATTTATCGCTCTATTTCTATTTTTTATGATATGTATATTTTCCTAAATCTTTCTTTTCATTATATTTGTTTATCTAATGTGCTAATGCTTTAAAAATCAAAATTATGTTTATGTTTTATAGCATGATAAGCCAACGCTTTAATTCGTTTACGGTAGACTAGTAACGGAAAACCGTAAACGTTACGATTTCTATTCGTGTGCATTTTCGACAAAAAAAAAAAAAAAAAAAAAAAAAAAAAAAAAAAAAAAAAAAAAAAAAAAAAAAAAAACCATGATCCTTAACAACGTTCCTAACCCAACGTGCACACACAAAACACTGTAGAACACATACTAATACACTGCCACAAATCCGACCACATCAGTGAAACACTGAAAGACCTTTTACAAGACGACGAACATACAATTAAAAACTCCTCACTTTTATTTTGTTAAAAAATCAATTTTTTCAAATACCTTTAACTTAGAACTCACTGCACAGCCAATGAACCAACAGGGTATAGGCAACATAATGAAATAAATATAACGAACTAAAACACGCAAAGATCACGCAGTTTCTGCAAGTTGTATGTTTTACCTCAGGACTTATACCGTCTTTTGGGATTGTGATACTTGATTCTGGTTATGATCCCAATGTGGTGCACAGTTTTTCTCCTCACGCCCTAGAAAAGAATGTGGAGAAAATGCTACATTTCTTTTCTTGTTCTCTTTCGTGCATTTTTTTTTTTTTTTTTTTTTTTTTTTTTTTTTTTTTTTTTTTTTTTGCTGCTAAAGTAGCATACTGTGAACTATACGTCATGTCCTGAATATTCTGATCTAAATCGTAAGGTTCGTGTGAAAGAAGAAATTCACACCCGGAACATTATTATCCCGTATACCGTTTCGTAATTTAACCCCCCCCCCCTTCGTTACTATAATAATAACTTAGTATTTCCATTCTAACGTTCATGCCCTGATAAATACGAACAGTGATGAAACAAAAAAGAAATATCTCAGGCAGAAAGGATAAACATTATTTGGTTACATTATGCAGTCATTAGAATAATTTTTACTTCGTGATTTTGATCCATTATGCTCTAGTTTTTTTTAGTTTTATAAGTTATTGCTAATAAATAATGCATATATTTATCTGTAAAGCGCAAATAAAAAATACTGTAACACCATTGTATAGATAAATAAGGATTAATTAATACAATCTTGCTGTATATAAGTGTATTTTAAAATTTAAAGAAATAAACGTAACATTTTGGCTCTTCCGAATTTAGGTTTAATTCAATCTTAGAATGAAGCTCACATCAAACACTAAAACCAAGTAAATATTTTAAGTATCTCCATACGATCTTCCCATCCCAATCCCAGAGCTCAATCCCACCCCAAAAACCCTCCTAAGAGCCTAAAGATATCTTGGCCTCGTGATCAATTATGTAATTAAAGGACAAATAAAATCTCTCAATTAGGAAGTGTCAATATTGATTGGCTTCTTCCAAAGTCCTTTATTTTTATTTATTTTTTTTTTTTTATCATTAGTAATTTATTTTTATGTTGGTTTTTTTCCTTTATTAATCATATGGTATTATTTGTTTCATATTTCTTTTCTTTTCATTTTTTTTTATTTTAATTTTGTTTGTAATTAATTTTTGTATATATTATTATCAGTACTTATTTATTTATTTTTTTAATTTCATTATTTGAGATCATAAATAAGATCCTGTATATACTGATCATACTTAACCAATGTGCTTAAATATTGTACAGATGTTAAATAAACATATTAAAAAAAAAAAAATGTATCTCCAAGCATGCGAGGAGACGATGCCACTTTTTATATCAAATAAGATGACTGCTTTTAGTAACTGGGTTCCTTTAAATTACCTTACTAATATGTTACAGTGTACCGACTTTACCAAACAGTATAAAAACATAGCCTCAGATGGCAAAATATAAATAAATAAAATTATCACTGTCTTTTCTTTTTTTAGTGTATTTTAATGTTTCATATCCTTTAATGTGCCTCTTCTTGAGCTAAAAACATTTACTACTTTAGTAACACAACATTATTGTGAATCAGCAAGCATTGCCACAACGTCCACGTCAAGAGGGATAATAAAAGTAATTTCACTCTCAGTTCGACTTTATTTCTGCAAAACATTGACAATATTACCATTCAAAAGAAAACAAGATAATATAATATTAATTAAAACACGATTTGTTTTGATGTGCAACCTCCACCAATTTTTATTTACTTTGATATATCCTAATAATTAAAATGATATTTATAAAATAGGCAGAATGTCAGCAAATAAAATAAATATTCATTTACGTATTAGTAATTTTTACCATCAGCCTGCCTTATAAAATCATTGGATAATTTTAGAAAATCACTGCCATTTTATAGTTTAAACATTGCCTTTTCCGTTGTTTGGAATCTACTTGTTATTTACAGACCATTATCTGTCCTCGACAAAATTAGTAAATAGGACAGCATGATGTTAAATGATAATGGCTTGAGCCAAAAAGTGATATGAATGAAGAAGGGGAAAATAAAAGTTGGTTAAGGTTGAAAATTAAAAGAAATCACATTGTAGTACGTTTTTGACCTGAAAGGTTTTAGGGTAAAATGAAAATCATGATTAAAATATTAATGTTTATACATGGCTCGTTTTAAATTGTAGGAGATAACGTAAATTTTTCAATTATATTCTATATTTCAATGATTGTTCAAAGATAATTTAATATAAAATAACAATTATAATTTAGATGGTGGTATTTCGTTCTTTGATGTATAAAATAAGATTTGAACCAAGTAAATATTTCATGACTATTGATATTATATAAGAGAAGCTGTTACTTGACAGCAAATACAATGTATTGGTTTACTTACATTTATAAAATTACAATATTATGGTGCTGGAAGTATTGATAAGTTAACTAGAGGTTCTTATTTAAAAATTAGCCCATTAGTTATCGAAGAAAGGATTAATTCGTTTCACAGTTTTTATCAGAGAGAAATTAATCATTTAAACTTGCACGAACGTAAAAATATAGTAAATTATATACTAGAGGGTTTAATTTTATTTCATTCATCAACGTCCTGTCAGTTGATTAAGAACTTTATTTATAATTCACCTCAGCAATGTTGTACGAAATTTTTGTCATTACAAATATACATAAATTCTCTATTTAGCACAAATGAATTATTACCGATATAGATCAACGTTTCTTCTCGACATGAATTATCTTAATACAATTTAGAAAGTTCATCCTGCATTATTGTGGTAGCATTTACCCTGTTACTTGTAGACGATTTTTATTTTTTTTTATTTTTTATTAGACAGATCCGTTAGTTTTGTATTAGGAGATTAATTTTTGGTGCCTTTTAGTTAGGCTCGATAGAGATTTGAAGACATTATTCACAAATTCTCTCACGAGTTCGATCTAATATCTACATTCTTTTGGAATGTGTTTAAAGTTAGTCAACACTTCGAATGAAATTCATTAATTTATGATATTTTGGTATTTGTTTATGATTTTCCTGGCATCTTAAGATATAAGTTTAATGATCAGAGTGAAAGGCCTGAGAAAAGAAATCTGCAAGCTCACGATATGATTTCATTCCTTTGCAGAAGTCCGGCACGAATGCCATTCCTTCAATGATTGACCAGTTTATAACAACGCCAAATCTCTGGAACTGAATGAGAAAATCCAAGATCTATTTTTTATTTCAATGACCAATTAGTAAAGATATTGAGTACCAATGTTTACTTCTAGTACCTTGAAAGAGAAAGGGCGAATCTGAAAAATCGACTTTTTTAAAATTTTATTTGATGATTTTCAGAAAAATGTAGGTAATACGTCGGTTCTTCTTGTTTCTCTGGTTCGCCTTTAGTTTTTTCAAAGTTTAAAATTAAAGTGAATAGCATCATCATCTATGAAAAATCCGATTGTCCGATTTCAATGGCGAATCCCGGGTCTGAAACTCCCCTCGCAGCATTTTGTTGCCCATTAACAACTCATTAGAACATTAAATTTCATTTTTTTTTCAATAAGGTTTATGATTCAGCATTCTATAGAGTAAACATTCGCCTTTGCTATCCTGAAGCACTTCTAGAACTTTGAATTCGATTTCCCAACATCCGGAATTCGTGATTCGCCCTTTCTCTTCTAAGGTACTGATAGTAACACGCAGAGTTTTTATTCATTTGAAGCTCAAATTTTCTTAAACCTAAAAAATGTTTTATTCAACTATCACAGCCTACTCATGGAAATCTCCTATAAGTATTATTACTAGGGAACGGATGTTATTGTATTTACATATTTTTTTCTGATTCTTAAATCGTAATCGTTGATGAAATTCTGCACGTATTAAGTGATTTTAAAGCATTTAAATAGGTTTTTATTTTACTTATTTTTTCAAAAATATATATTTTTACATCCCCATAAATACATTTTTCGTAAATACATTTTCCCCATAAATACATTTTCGCTACACATTTTACACAGGGGAAACTGCGAAAGAAAATAATGCTTTACACATTGCGTCTAGATCACTCTATCCTTTCTAATTCCAAGAAGTAAAGGTGGCTGGCAGCCATTATTGTTTAACAATTGTATTATTCCTTTAATCTCCTCTCAAAAACAAATGAACTAGTAAAACAATCATTTCGATATTATTTTCCAAACTGGAGATATAAAATAATGAATTTTCAACCTATTTTATTTTATTTTTTAGCTCCTAAGGCGCATTGGACGAAACGCTTGGACACGTGTTGACAATTTTTCAATACAAAATCACCAGAAAAAATGGGCCCGATCGGTGACCCCACCTCTGTATCAACCCGGCGTCATTTCACGTTTGATAATTTAAAAATGCATATTGTTGCAAACAATTTTCCAAAATGATGTTCATCTGTAGAAATTTTGAACTTCTTTTTTCCCCTTTTAAAATGAGTTCCCAATTTTCATTTATGCTTTATTTTTCAATATGTTATAGAGTTTTAGTCATTTTTTTCTTTCTATTTATAATGAAGTTCGTTACTAATTATTTATGCTTTTCTTTTCAATATTTTATAGTGTTTTAGGTATTTTTTACTACATATTTTCAAATTTTTATTACATATTTTATTATATATAGTTAAATATAAATGTTCAATTACGTGTTCTATCTTGAATTTTATTTTACATGAACATCCGTTCCCTAATTATTATACTATAGTGACCGAGCCTATACTAAACCAAACCGGAGGCTTCCTTTCTAATGATTAGAAGCCACTGATCGATAAATAGTCCGAACAAACGTTACACGTGATAATTCACTTCGTTAGAAATGTAATCATTTAAAACGGTTTTTTTTCTTTGCGGAGGTAATTTGGCAGGTGTTGGCTGCAGCTGTTCCCACCCCCTAAATATTGTACCTATCGGCACAGCCTTATGGAGCGATCGTGTATGCCATGATGCAGCCGTCAAACGTATATTTTATCTTTTGTTTTAGTTGGATATTTCCTTATGCAGACTAATTGGAATTTTGTTATTATTATCTTAGGCAGATCTGAGGCGGATATGATGACGTATTTAACATTTTTATAATCTTGTTTACAAACAAACATACTTCAGTAATTAACGAACTCTCACAGAATTACTCCTTTAAAGATTTTGGATGCTTAAAATATGTATAAACATACTCTATTTATAGGGGATTCCCCCTAAAAAAATAATCAAATAAAAATGTTTGTCTTATCATTGTAATTGTGTATTATCACAGTGGCACAATTTTTAGGAATGAATCCCCTAGAACAAGAGCCCATTGGCATTTTTGGCAATTCTTAACATTTAAAAATAAAAAAAATAAATATACGTAATGGTACCTTCCTAAATTAAAATACGACTTATATTTATTTTAAAAACTTATTTAATTTGTCAAGGAGTAATTTACAAAACGAAATATAGCATTTGAAATCACAGTTGGGCAAAACTAAAAACTAAAACTAAAATTAAAACTAAATTCACTTTTTGGAATAAACTAAAACTAAACTAAAAATTGCAACCTAAAAAAAAACTAAAACTAAAATTTTACTAATTAATGGATTTTAACTAAACTAAAACTAAAACTAAATCTTTGGGAATTGACTAAAAACTAAACTAAAAATTTAGTTTAGTTTAGTTTAGTTTTACTAAAATAACATGAATTAATATAAATCATATGTTATTTCGATAATTAAGTAAATTATTAAAACTAATAGAACTTGCTTAAGAATTAGAAATTGTGGCTTTTTCTCGTAATTTGAAAACATATGTTCTTTGATAAACTAAATTAGTTAACTAAAAACTAAAACTAAACTAAAATCACAAATTTAGGTCTCTTTTACTAAACTAAACTAATTGCATTACTAAAAACGGAGTCCATATGATTAATAATTATACAAATCTAAAACTAAACTAAAACTAAAACTAAAAATATAACATTAGTTTAGTTTTAGTTAGGGAAAACTAACGTTAGTTTAGTTTACTAACGTTAGTTTTGCCCAACACTGTTTGAAATATTTTTAAAATAGTTAAATTACTTTAGAATTAAATATGGAACTTTAATGGGATTGTTTAAATTCTAGAAGATTTCAATGCATTTACTAAAAACAATGAACATTATTCTAAATTCAGGCAGCCAATGGTAGTTCCCTATCACATAAGGGGGATTTCCGAAAATTCAAAAAGAGTTGTCCTTGCCGATGTACGGTATCTATATAGGCATGGACGTATATTAGGGGGGGGGCTGAGGGGGCTGTAGCCCCCCACCGAAATTTTGATTTCATCGGTAAAAATATGTCTTATGTTTAATTAAAAATAAATTAAATAAGATCAGTTAGTTCAGAATAAAATGATTTTTTTGGGGGTGTAATAGCGTTTTAGTTAACTAACTAAAGTTCTAGACTGTTAATATTCCAGCCACCCCCCCCCCCGAAATTATGTTCTATATAAGCCCATATATGATATAATATTATTATATGACTTGTCCACGTCTCGAAAAAGAGTTATTGGAAATAAATATTATTCTATTCTATTCTATTCTATACAGGTATTCATTAAAAATAGTTCATAATTAATACCATAGAAACATGGCTCAAATTGTTATTAAATATTTCACTTTTAGATGGTTTATTACTTTAACGATTCATAAAGAGAAAATATATCAGAACGTTTGGGCGTATTGAGTGATACTAGAAGGGCCCGGAAGAGAATGCAAACAGCTCCACCAGCCTAGTTCCCTCAATTAACGAGGAGGCAGTGCCTATGTTTAGTCATCAATCATATGATGACGACATTGGTGACTCCTACATCCGGCCTCTATATGCAGCTGATACAGCCTCATAGACCAATAACCTCATTATAATGAGAAACAATATCATTTATGGAGCTTTTGCCAACCCTCAAATCATACATCATTTTTAAAAAACCTTTCGTAATCTGTACAATGCTAAATTTTGTCTTTTGGTTTATATATATTTCTATAAATTCTCGTATAAAAAATTTCGATTTCACATTATTAATAGCACATTACAATTAATCAAAGTATTGTTATTGTGGTATTTTTTAATAAACTTACATCAGTCCCGAGGGTCTGATTTAAAAAAAAAACATTTCGTTCTATTTTTTCTTGTCAATTTGTAAGCGCGTTTTTTTATGTTCTTTTTTTCTTAGCAGGACCGACAAAAATAATAAATTTTAGTAGTAGATCTTTGACCGTTGGGATTGAGAAGGTAAATGAAAATAGGGTTCGGCCTTGGTATCTTAATAAAACCATTTTTTTTTTTTTTTTTTATAAGAAACTGCGTTTTATTTTTTCCAACGTTTTGGCTTGAAATTCAAGCCTTCTTCAGGGCTGTGAAACAAACAGGACGTAGTTTGTACTAATTTACAAACAGCTGAAATGAAAGGAAAAATGTTGTACTTAGATGAGGATGAATGATACATATTGCAAATAAGTGTTATAGCTAGAGCATAATTTAATCATTTAAATCTTAAAACGTTGGTTTCATAAAATGTTTAAGTCTGTCAATCACTTAATGCCTGCTATCTTGTATGAATTATTTAATTATCTGCTCCGTTTAAAATATTGTTTAAAAATGGTTAATCATTTGTTAGAAATAGATGGAAAACGATTATAAATTGTTTTAAAGTAACAAGCAAGAAATAAACGCAAATTATCAGACTGCAAAATAGGATAACATAGTAACTTATTTGATGCAATTTCAAATATCAAGTGATATTATAGTTAGTTTTTAAGGCTATAATAAAAACATTTGTCCATTATTTATTCAAATAATGACCTACTTTGATGGGAGAAATGATCTAAACTATAGATTGACTATAGTTTAGTGATCCGGTCTCTGATTTTACTAAACTCTTTACGATTCCTTCCGGAAGCCAATTATATGCTTCTAAACTCGGAACAATCGTTAAAAATACAGCGGATTGATTCGCCTGGAGCTTTTTTTGGAGAAGTTTAAAGATTCATACCGCTGGAACGGGCTTGCTCAATTAAAATTCCAGAAATGAGGACGTCATGAAATTTTCAAGACTGTTGTTAGCTACTTTTATACTCCTTTTTTTAGAATATTTTGATGAATGTACAGAAATAGTAATGGCGAAAAGGCACGAGTAAGTCTCGATTCTTGTGTACATTGAGTCTTGTACATTTAACAAGTTATATTATCCAAAGTGATATTGACCTTAATATACAAATTACTATCTCATATTATTTATTTCATGTTTTGCTTCTTATACGGATATAAGATGAACGGTGCCTTCTTAGCTATTTTAATCAATAAAATATGTGTAAAGTTTTTAAGTTGTGGATGAAGTGTCGAAAAAAAAAACCAACTTAATATCAGAGGAAGGATCATGCTTCTTAGCCAACAGTGCTTTTGGTCATTAAATAAGGTTGTAGAGTCCTGTGTTCTTGAGGTAAGTCATAGTTTTCTTGCTATCATACATACAGTTCTTATATAAATGCTAGCTCGGGAGATTATAATTGTTTCATCTCTCGCAGTTTGCCATAAGATACATATGCGCATATTTTGACTTATCACTATGAATTCGTATGTCAAGGGGTAATACCACCTTGTAACTTTTTTTTGATGGGCTAAAATTCTTCCTTAACTAATCACAAATTACATCCAAGAGTGTTTAAGCGAGAAAAAAAATTAAATGGGCAAATCATACGATTTCTCCCGAGTGAAGTCCTGATGCCGAGTGAACGCGGCATCATAATAATAAAACTACAAGTACCGAAAGTGACCTTTGCTCCACCGATTGACGGCTTTAATTCTCATTTCTAGATGAAAATAATTTTAAAATGTCCTAAGTCCTATAGCAAAGTACTAGGCTTTTCAGCCCAGAAGTGGGGGCCCGTGATCTGATCCTGGGCCCGGCTCTGAGATGTGGTGGCCCTGCCCGATCAACTTCAAATTTTAACTGCAGCTCCCTAATGATATTTACTAGTAATGTACGTAGGATTTTTTTGATTCATTTAATTATAACGATTTTATGGCCGATTTGTGACGGATTTTTTAATAGAAAATGAATAAATGTTCACCATTTTCGAAAAAATTAATATTTCTTAAAAATCTTACGTAGTTTACTCGATTAAACCTTCTTCTTTCGGAATAACATTAGTTTTTTGTTCTAAATTAAAAATTGCCGTCGTCAGACACAGCGCCGCCATTTTTTTTTTCGAAGAATTGAAACTTATTTTTTGGGATACTTTAACATCCCACATAAAACTTTAGATATGAAGAATGTAAAAATAACAATTTATTATTTATTCCAGAAAATGACTTTGATTTTGATCACACAAGATTTTATTACCCCTTAAGTTGAGACCGTCCAATAGCCGAGCCTAGAATAATCTTCTCGGTTTCTGTATTTAGCGATTTCGTGACTGTATTTTCAATTGTCCGAATCTCTTTGTGTAGGTAGTTTTTATTACTCACTAAGAGAAACGCAAAAGTGATTGTCAATTTGTGCTAAAAATTTCAAAGGCCTATAATTTTCAGTACTAACGTGCCCCAATTTTCCCCTCGTGAAATTCCCTGCAGTTTCTTCGCATCCCTCTGACTCCTTCCCCCCCCCCCCCCCCCAGATCTAACGGCTTATTTTGCTACTATATAGTTATGCCGGTAATTGTAGCTAGTACAATACTCAGGGGAGGTAGGAGTCTTGCCAAACACCCTCATTAACAATAACCCCCTCCCCTTAACATTCTATACATATATTGTACTCCTCCAGGCCTTCATTGTCGAAATTTCTTTTTAATTTTTTGTCGCTACGAAAATTGGTCTGCTCTATGTCGACATCTTTATTCAGTCCTTTTATAGGGGAAAAAGCTATTTTTATTTTCTTTCTTTTTTTTCTCTTTGGTGCTCTCAATAACTTAACTACACTCTTAGAAAAAAGGTATAATGGTTTGTTAAAATGCTTATAAATTCCTTTCGATAGGTCTGAATTATTTTGTATTAAGATTTCTAATCTTGGAAAAAGGGTAATTTCTCAAAATTCTCTAATTACATTCAGTATTAAATATGGTTAATTTATTGAACCATAAGAGTGGCTGAATTGTTTTTATTTAAGTATAAAGTATATTTTCACAATTGTTTGTTACAGCACCTTAAAACCAGACATTCTAACCATCAGTACGTCAACATGTTTTATATGAATATATATATATATATATATATATATATATATATATATATATATATATATATCACTTCGAAATGTGCCGGAAAGTCACATAATACCAGGACCGACGGAATTAAACGGACAGTCAGGTCAATCCCAATTTCAACTTTAGAACAATTTCACCGGAAAATATCTGTAACCGAACTTTTATTTTACATTATTTTATTTCTTGCTCTTAAAAAAAATATATATCGATTTAAAAAAAAAAAAAAATTAAAACAGAAAATACCTGATATAGTATAAAGAAGTTATGGCCTATTTCAATAAGATGGACAGAATTCAAATGACATGGGTAGAACATTCCAAAAGACTATAGTAAGACAAGATGGTGAAAAGTGCCTCCAGAGATATGGATTTTAGAGTATACCACTTAAAGGGTAACCTATAAATATTCAGTAAAGGAAATATTTAGCCTTTTGGAGGTCATATTAGTGGCACAATAGGTGACGCAATGTTACTCCAAAAAATCCTAAAGCATAGATAGAGGTGTAAATTGTAGATATTAATAACCATAATTTTTTTCAAAATATTAAGCGTGAAATATACAGACGAGCTTTAATTTTTAAGTGGATTATTTAAATATGAGGATATTATTTACCCAATTTCTAAATATATGAGGATATTATTTACCCAATTTCTAAATAGCATGATTCCCGTACTTTCCAATGCTCAGATGGAAAAAAACATTTTCGGAGAGGAACAAGCTCAAAATACGATAAGTCCGCTTTTTTTTTTTTTTTTTTTTTTTTTTTTCTTTTTTTTTTTTGAGAATTAACTTTTAATGTAAGCAGCCTAAACATTTATTAAAGTTTTTTTTCGTTGAGAAATATTTTTTTCTGGTTTAGCTTGTAGTGCTTTATTTTGCTTAACTGTTTTTTCATTTGGTAATGTCCCTCACCTTAGAGGGCTGTTCTATTCTGCTTAAAATTTCTTCAGCGAGAAGTATTTTTGATATTGGGAAGGCTTCAATCTCCAGTCAGTGTTTTTCGCTTTTTGCGGTTCGCTGGAGTCAAAAGCCGTACCAACACACACAACACATAACACAAATACTTATATATATTTGAAGTACGGTTTTTTCTTTAAATAGGTTGTGAAATGCTAGCATTCCTTACAAGATCTTTCGGATAGCATCACTGTGTAGATAACCTCATTTTATTATCTAAATAGAAGAGTACTTGGCGAAAGAACCTAAAATACAATTGGCAGTTTCATTGGGACATAAATGTTATATCGTTACGTACAAAGATAAATGCCAATAATTATTTGATGATTCATACTTGGGGTGTAATACCACCTTCCGAGCCGATTACTAGGAAGAGCAACGTTCGACAAAAAATATTTCTACAAGAGGACATTGAAGAAAACCTGTCATTAAAATCCCTCCAAGGCAGCTTAATCATTAGTCGAATATTATTTACCTCGTGTAAAGGCACAATATCGACCGGTTCTTTTTATTAATTTACATCTCATAATTCACTCTTTAATTCATTATGAGGCAGATGTTTTAAAATTGGAGTCATTATATAAAATGCCATAATGGAATCCATGAATTATGCGAAGCCTCATGAATTCATAGGCCTCTTTGCAGAAACCGATAAAACAACCTGTGTCTCATTGCGCTTCATGTTGGCATCATTTACTGACATTTCTTGATTTTAAAAGATTTATGTTTAGACTTGTGGGAACTGTGTCAGCTTTTAGCTCAGGTCGCATCTGTAGAAACGTTATTACTCTAACAGCAGTCAGGGTATAGTTGGGTTCAGCTAGAAAAGATTAATAAGAGATTTGTAAAAATCTGTAATAAGGACGTTTCGGCTACTCTTTGGTAGCCTTCGTCAGGTAAAATGTGATTCGTCAAAGAAAAATGAATAAGAGTTTTGTAAAAATCTTTAATAATGTCGTTTTGGCTACTCAATTGGTAGCCTTGGTTGGCTAAAATGGGATTCAGCTTGGAAACATGAATAAGGTTTTTGTAAACATCTATAATACGGACATTTCGCCTAGTCTTTGGTAGCCTTTGTAGGGTAAAAACGAACATAAATGCAGAATTACGAAACGGAATCTGCTTATCACACCTCCTAATCGTTGCTATACTAGTGCGTTTAAAGGGGGCCAACTAATGTTTGAGAGGATATCTTTAATATATACATATATATATATATATATATATATATATATATATATATATATATATATATTATTAATTCACAAAAAATTAAGTTATAAAAGGTATTTTATTTTTTTTTATTTTTTTGTTTTTTACTTTTTCCGTTCGAAACTTCGAAAGTATTAACGCTAGAGATTTTCTCAAGGCGTCAGGTTAATAAACTTTCCTATGATCTTCTTATTATATCAGAAATGTTAACATGTGATCGCAGTTTGGAAGACATCAATAAGTTTTAATAAAGGGTAAAATATAGAAACATTTTATAAATTTTTAAGTTCAGCTTAAAATGCAAGTAGGACCTTCATATTCTACGAGAAAAATCAGGATTGTCTATTAAAACAACCTTCTGAATTTCGTATAAATATGTTAGATATTTGTTGATTAATAATTTTGCAATTAGTATTAAAAAAGAAATAATATTTTATTAAAAAAAGAACTAAGGCATTCAAGCTTTCAAAAACATATTACAGATTGAAAGTCGGCCAATTAAAACGGGTTCAGGTATTTTTTAATGTTATTTATATTTATATATTTTATTTAAGAAAATATACGAAATGTCCATACATAACATACCATTAACATTGTCACAGTAATTTTCCATGTTAATGACATTTTTAAAGTTCACTAATTTCTCCATAGAATTGTCATAAAATAGGTTTTCAGTTGACACCTTCTCATTTAAAATGTAATTTTGAAATTCTTTAAACAGATATATAAATATCTACCTTCACAATTACTATGGGCATTTTTTAAATGTGAATGGCCGCTTTTTCGGGACTTATAGTTTATGAAATAACGACATTTCTCGCCTGAAATTCCAAATTTTGTCGACCTCACAACCGGGTTTTCCTCCCTTTGTGAACGGAAGAAGAGTTTTTCCATGAAGGAATAGCAGAACTATCAGCAATAAATAAAAAAAAAAAACTGACGAAATACTATTAAAAAGCTAATAACTAATATTCATGATGAAAAACACGAAAATAGATAGCGCAAAAAATTTTTAAGACATAATAATCAATGAAAGGAAAGCATATAATCATCTCGAGCCAGGATAATGGCGAAGTCTGAACTTAATCTTTCTAATAATGCAAAGCAACATTAAACATAAAGCAGATTTCCCTTTTAATTCAGTTAAGCCTAAGAAAGCTCGTAAAAATTAACTGAACTTTTTTATGTAATTAAAATCGATAACGTCTTATTTATTATATGAACTGATGATCATAAAATTATTAGCTGTTTTTGTCATTATTCTTATTATTATTATGGCAATTTTAATCTGAGGTAGTTATTTGTAGCACACAACAAAGAAACGTAGGTATGGATGTTGCAGGCTCGACATAAAATGTCTTTAAATCTTCATTGATCCAACCTTCTGTGAAGGACTTTAAAAATAGGCGTATGTGTCTGTGCGTGTGTATATATGTATTATATATATATATATATATATGTGTGTGTATACGTATATACAGGGTGGCTCAGAAATGCAGGCCACAAGAGAAATTAATATTAAACGGCTGGAGATTTTTCAAACGAGCAAAGTTGTAGCTCATGATTGCCTTCAGAGAAATGGAAACAATGTTAATTTTGTGTGGATTCCAAGTCATTGTGGAATACCCCAAAACGAAAAAGTCGATCAGGCAGCAAAAGTAGCTACTACCGAAGGAGTTGCATTTCACCAGGTACCAAGAAATGACGTCGATTCCTATATTAAAAGTGAAATTAAATCGTCGTGGATCTCTAAATGGCGTACTATCAGAGAAAACAAATTAAGGGAAATAAAGGCTTACCCTGTGCCCTGGAGGACTTCGTCTATAGCGGAAAATAGGAGAGCAGAAGTAGTCCTTGCTCGGCTCAGGATAGGCCACACACGATTGACGCACTCTTATCTAATGTCGAGGAATGAAGCACCAGAGTGCCCAGCTTGTGGTGTCGTAATTTCCAGCAAACATATCTTCACAGAATGCCGTGCCTACGAGAATGAAAGGTCTCTATTTGGGCTCACGGGTAATTTGAGTGAAGATATGATTGATGCCCCGAATAAGATCAAAAATTTATTTAATTTTTTAGAATACACACAACTTATAAAAAAAACTATGATTCTTGTGGCATGTGGTGGCTATGTGCAAAAAACAGAACTCATTGCTTAAGGTTAACTATCAACTAATATTTAAATTTAGTATAAAAATTCTAATTTCAATAATATATTATTTTGAAGACAATAATTGAACACTTAATGGCTTAATAACAACTATTACAAGCATACATTTATAAAATAAAATTCTAAACTTTATTTAACATCTGTGGCGTTAATATCCTAAAAGGTTGAAACGCCTTAAAAAGGAAAGAAAAAAAAAAAAAAAAAAGTTGTAGCTCTCTAAAACCTTATAGCTCATATAGGTCTTTAAAGGGAAGGCTTCTTTTTTCTTACCCATATATTGCCTTACATTTTTTTAAAAGCACTAAAAAACAAGGAAATACCGTGAAAACGGGTTTCCGATGCGTCAACTACTTCTCTTTAAAATAGTTTTAATCTCTTTAGGACATCTCACTAACAACTAGTAGCGTTGAAACTTGATCACAATGCGCATTCATTTGATTATTCTTGTACATCATAGGTTCTGAAACTGGGCGCTGTTTCTGAGAGGGCGGTTTCAAGTCATATCTGGGGACGCTAAATAAAAATCACAGCGAAATGTGCAACAGAGTTGATAAATGTAAAATAATTTTGAAATATATTGTCCTATCATTATGTGTTATTTCTGCTCTTCTATAAGTTACGTTTTTGAATATCCTCAAATTCAGTAAAATTTGTATAGAGTCAGAAAATTTTCGGCCCTGAATTTGTCGCGGCAACGAAGAATTTGTTGGGGGTGTTCAATAGTCAATATTTTTCCTTCGAGTGGATTGTAATCCCAAAGTGTATTGATGCCGCAAAGGAATGAAATCGCAAAGAAGCGAAAACCATATTTAATAGTAACGTTGTAGTCCTTTCTACGAAAAGACTTGGGCTTAGCTGGAGACGACTATACCTTATAATTACAATGTTAGAAATAAGTCTTGCATATTATGGAAGTCATACTTACTGGTAAGAAGCGTTTCATTATTACCATCATGCGGCCTACACATCATAGCTATTACTATGAAACATGCAATTCTTGAATCGATTTAGAAAGCTTTAATTTAAGCATTGCTCCTCGCTTGAGTTGGAGGTAATCATGCTAACATGATTTCTCCCGACGGATGCTACCTAGCGTTACCATAATTGGCATTTTTCTAGACCGATTTGAAGATCTATTCGAAGGTGAATTGGATGAACTGTGCTGCGGTTTTTGTAAGAGAATGGATGTAGGCTATAAGTCGGATGGCTATGGGAACTGACCGATGACCGACAGGTACCTGGGCATTCCAAATCGTACCGATACTCCACCATTTCTCGCACGATCTCTTTCAATTCCAATCACAAATTATCTCACACTCCCATCTCCAATCTTCCAATAATTTCCCTTAGATTTCATCATTTTTTTTTTTTTTTTGCGTCATTACCACTAGCTGTTATTGGATTTTTCTCGTCGTTTTTTGGGTGGAATTTCTGCGAGTGGAGGATTTTTATTAAACCAAAATTTTTTACGAGTGAAAATCTTTTCTTTTTTTTTTTTTGGATAAATTGTTCACTTGCAAATGAGTTTCTTTTAAATTCTTAGAGTTCATTTATAAAACTTATTTAAAACCATTGCTGGGAGATGACCGCAGCTACATTTGAATGGACTGTGGTGGCCAACGTACTACGTAACGTAATGCATAATGTTTTAAACATTTATTTCATTATATTGCATCGACGGATGTCCAATGTTTACCAAACATCCTTAACCCCTTAAATTACAAATAAAATGAGCGCCGACGCGTCCAAACGTAAAAAGATCATAAACATAAGAAACTTTAGGTGCAGGCGTGCAGGCTTTTTTTAACCTTATAACTGGAGCCCGGAAGTTAGGCAAAATGCCTTTTTTTATCTGAATGGATATATTAAAGAATCAGATAGAAATAAATATGTTTCAGTGCATTTAGGAAGTGTAAAGACAATTTTTATTTTGCCTTTTTTGCCTATTTTGGCTATTTTAAGATTTAATACCTTTTTTACTATTTTTTTCTGGGATTTAAACATTTTAAAAAGCACCGTTCATCGAAGACAAAAAAAGTTTGCACAAGTTAAATTACATATATCCGTCACAAATATCTATTCGAGAGCTCATTTTCCCAACCCATGGATTTAACCTCTATAAATAACAGATCCTTCCTTAGTAGAAGGAATGATGAAGCATAATGAATACCAGGATAGAGACAGGATGAGAGAAGCACGTCACTTCTTCTTCCTCACACCCCTTTTGCTGTGACGATGGTTAGTTAACTGGTACTCCGGATTTCGAAATATTAAGATATTGCAGAGGAAGGGAGGAAATAACTTCCCTCTAACAGGACAATTATAAAATAAGCTGTTAGTCTACAGTTGAACTTCTTAAAGACAGCTCGTGTGTTCGTTTTCACTTATTTATCATGCCGAAAGTTTCATCGTTGCGTGGTAAATTACATAGCTATGTTCGCGAATTCGGTTCGGATTTACTTTCTACTGATGGAGCTATACTCTTCTGCAAAGTCTGTGAAAAATCTATCAATCACGATAAAAAGTATTTTATTACTCAACATTTCGCAACAACGAAATATAAATCTAGGATAAATACTGTTGGTCCTAAGATTAATTTAATTGCAACAGCAGTTACAACATCCAGCAGGCAATCTCAGTTTTCCCTGGATCTATGCAAAGCTTTCTTGGACTCAGGAATTCCGTTCTGGAAACTGGAAAATCAATCCCTGAGGACATTTCTGCAAAAGTACACTAAAGAAGAGGTTCCATCAGAATCCACGTTATGAAAAACGTATTTAAATATCGCCTTTGAAGAGACGATGCAGAGGATTCGACTCAGAGTTGCAGAAAAGAAGATCTGGATCTCCATTGATGAAACTACGGATGCAATTGGACGTTACATAGCCAATGTTATCAATGGAACCATGGAAGCAAAGCAAACTGACTTATCATCAGTATATCTTTTGACGACAGAGGAGATGGAGAGAGCAAATGGTACCACAGTTGTTTACCAATTCACTAATGCTACTCTGGCCGGACGGAATACGGCATGATGATGTCCTACTTTTTCGTAAGGAAAAAAGCCTTACGAGTTCTCTTTCCTAAAATGCTCCACCTCACTTGTCTAGCACATGGCCTCCACAGAATCGCTGAAGAGATAAGAAGTTTGTATCCTCACGTGGATAAATTAGTTGCTATCGCCAAGAAAATCTTCCTAAAATCACCCTCTCGAATCCGGGTTTTTAAGGACATAGCACCAGAGCTGGCTTTACCTCCTCAGCCAGTTCTTACCAGATGGGGAACCTGGATCTCAGCAGTAATATATTACTGCAACAACTTGGACAAGATACGTGAGGTAGTTCATGCAGTATCAGTAGACGAAGTTAGTTCAGTTCAGGAGGTAAAAAAGTTGCTGGACCAAGAAGAGCTTAGCAATGATCTGGCATTTATAAAAGCACATTATAGTGTGATACCGGAAGCAATCTTGAAGTTAGAGAAAAGAGATGATTCGCTGGTATCATCTATGGGGATCTTCGAAGATGCTGTAAATCAACTGCTCCAAGCACCAGGAGAAAAAGGAAAGAGTGTCAGTGAAAAAGTTAAACGTGTTCTGACTGCTAATGTGGACATCGAAAAAATTAAGAACATTCGTAATGTTCTGAAAGGCGAAAATTCTGTTTTAACTGGCATGTGTCCTTTCGATGTAGCTTGTTTCAAATTTGCGCCTATCACTTCAGTGGAAGTAGAACGTTCCTTTTCCATGATGAAAAACATTCTTTCTGACAAGCGTCTGTCTATGACAGTTGATACTTTAAAAAAGCATCTTGTTGTAGCTTGTAATCAGGGAAAGTAAGTACAGTATTTAAAATGCACCTTTTAATTGATAATTAAGAATGATATTCCTCTTGGCCTTCACTCCTTGTAAATACCTATTTTAATTAAAGTACTTTTATGTATTTCGAGTGCCTTTTTGCCTGCCTATTTTAACCAAAATTAAATGCCTAACTTCCTGGCTCTAATAATGAGTAAGATTCATCTTTGCCTTCACTCCTAATAAATGCCTATTTTAACTAAAGTACTGCCTATTTTCAGTATTTTAACTGCCTTTTTGCCTGCCTATTTTACCCAAAAATAAATGCCTAACTTCCGGGCTCTACTAATAACTAATCGCGCAACGTTTGCAGGTGGGTCTCGGAGACTTCAAAGTTAACGATGGCAGATGAAATGTTATGTCTTCCAGACGTAATTTTATGTCAAGAGGTTAATATTCATGGTGAAGGTGCTTATCGCAGAAAGCTTATCAACCCACATTAGAGTGTTGATGAAGAAGTTGCCTGTATAAATTCAGTTCCATAATAAAAGACGAGGGCTCAAAGGGGCAGTTTATAAACAAGAATGTGACTATTGTTTGGCCTACTGGGGATAGTGTGGTCAGTATGAATCTCTTCCCGCCTAATATTTCACATTGAAGGACGGATGACACTGTTCGAACCCGACTTTGGACCCAGACTCTCCATTGCGTGCGTTCAGTGGTGTACCACAAATAATGGACTCTCTGGCGATCTAGAAACTGAACTGAGTAACCTGTTTCATCCTCGGGGTCGAGAAATTCCCACGTGTCGTACTTGTACCATGATTTCAATTGGCTCTTTTTTCTTTAAACGTCGCCAGTATCTCCTTAACCAAGTCATGCAATCCCAAAAACCTCAAAGGGGCAGTATATGAACAAGAATCTCCCGTACATCTTCATTGAAAAATCCTTTGTTATCCGAGCCATCTCATTCTTGAATGCCATACACCTGCCTTTTTGGAACGCTACCACCCTTGATACTTTTTAGTCCTTCCTTTTGGCCCCTCTTCTTCCAACGAGTCTCATAAAACCACTAAAGGTACGCCTTTTGCTATGTTTTAACTAATAATGACTACTGTAAACATTATATTAATGCTATTTTTCTCTATTGTAAAGTTATTCCTATGCATAATCATTTGGCCACTCAAAATGGACCATTAGAATTCATTTTTTAAAGCTGATTCCTGAAGAGATTTGGCCAAATCTTGCTGTGCTCTTCATATTATAAAGCAAACTTCCGGAACGAATAAATGGCCCGTATACAATATTTATGCCGATATTTCCTTGTAGTTCTTGTAGTTCATGGCTAAGTGAGTCGTAGTGCTGCTCGCCGAAGCGTGAAGGATTTTAGAGATCGGATTGAATCCGTCGTTTTAGAATGGATATTATTATAGGTCAGCTTGGATTCGCTCGGGACACCTAGGCCAATGGCGATTTTACGGAGGCTTTAACCCTCAAATCACTTCATATCGCATCTTCTAGCTAAGATTCGGAGCAGCTTTTGGCAGAAAAGTATTCAAGAAAGTAAATCTACAAATTTCTTGAGTTTAAGTTTAGTTTTTGCAAAAATCGACTTCAGTACAACATGTGCCATCTTAATGAGTTTCTAATATCAATATAATACAAATCTAAAATGATTCCCAAAGCTCAGTACCTATTTATTTATGTAGCTATTTGCTATATCATATTTATTTGAGTAAAATAACATTATGTAAATAAATGTCTGAAATATGATTTTCTCTAGAAGCGATCCTCCTGAAATTCGAACCTGAACTTTTTTTTTTAATGAAATTTAATAGCATTTCAAAAGGCTTCTTTCCACCTTCCTCCTCGACCTTTCGACTCTTCTCGTGACGTTACACCGGAGATCTATCAATTTGGAAAAAAACACGGTGTATTAGAAATTTATGTAAAATGGTTTCTCTGGATTGAAATTTATAAAAAAATTGCAAATTAATTAGTTGACAATATTTGTATTTTAATTTTTAAAACTGGTAAATTATCAGTAATTATTAATTTTATAATAGGACTTGTCTACTCATATTATATGCTCACGGAGTGTAATTTACAATCTATAATTGTTGGGTTAATTATTCTTACTAATTTCATCATCCATAATTACCTCACCATGTGTGATGGATGATTCAGTACTTGTATTGTGTATTTTTTTTTTTTTTTTATCTGCCATCTTTCCATGGCTAATAGCGCCGGCCGATTCAATGCCTCTCACCCTTTCCAACAATCCATCTGGAAAATGGAGTTCGTTTTCATTTATCGATGAAAAACTCAACCTGCCACTAGTGAGATTCATAAACCTGCCACGAGGGCGTGGTACATAAACCGAGAAAGAGATTTTAAAGATAATATTTATTATTTATAGGCCGCCATGTTAACTATAAAATCTAATAGAACATACAGAACCTAAATACTATTTTTTTTATTTAATTAATAATTAATTTACTGTTCATTTTTGTACATTTTTCTTCTTCTCTGGTTTGAACATAGCTGGATATATATTATTAATTATTACAGAATAATGATTGATAATTATAATAAAAATCACCCAACAAAGAAATGGATTTAATGGCCATAATGGTTGACACGACATTAATATATATATACAGGGTGTCCCAGTATATGGGTCCACCCCCTTTTCCTCCTAGAGTTGTTGGAATTTCGAAATGAAACTTGGTAGGTCTTAGTTATGTTGCATGAGGTTTCTTTTAAAGGTTTAGTTGACTTTGTAACATTCTCCAGTTTTTCTCCAGCGCATCTCTAATTCTTGATTTTATAATGGCGGCAGGTATTTTTTATGGCGAATTCTGATAGAAAATTTAATTTTAAGACTAATTTATTCCAAGACATCTTTTGATCCGACGCACCGTTTGCGCGTAAAACGCAAAAAAAAATATATATAATTAAAAATATCGCCCTTTTGTAGACAAATTCCTATTTATCACTGAAACCAAGCATTGTAGGTTTAATATTTAACGGGATATTATGAATGAAAAATATACCTTAAAAGTTTTAAAAAGTAACAATTCAGAAAATCGTTATGAATAGAAAAAAAAGTAGCTGACATAAACAATAAAAAAAAGTACTTATTTACTTTATGAAAAAAAGTATATAAAAATTATTATAAAACGGAACAGAATAAATTTATTTTTCCATATGAAATTATTATATCATAAAAGTAAAAAAAAACATTTGCCTTTGTTTTCATTCATAATATCCCGTTAAATATTAAACCTACAACTTTGATCTTGGTATCACCTGAAAGGAAAATTAATAGGCTACAACGTTTGTAGCACCGCTACAATAGAGGAGGAGTACCACCGCTGGAGAAAAATGCCGTTCCATCTAAAAATACTATCCCAGCGACGAAAAATAACATCAAACATATATATATATATGAAAAATAGTCATGTCTGACTGATGGCTGACCAAATTCGGCGACAGCTTTCTTATCATTCCAAGGAAAATAGGGTGTGCTTTATGTTGTTATTATTTATTATTAGTTTCCTCTCTGCAGTAAGCCTGCACAAAGGACGTTTATTTTGTGCTACACGTTCCAATACACAATGTATATAACATGAATTTTATATAATTTTGTCATAATTTGTTTTAGATATAGTACATTAATGATTTAACATTAAATAGTTAATAACTAAATATATATATATAGGGCGTGCTTTATGTTCTATAGTATTAATATATATATATATATATATATATATATATATATATATATATATATATATATATATATATAGGGCGTGCTTTATGTTCTCTCTCTCTCTCTCTCTCTATATATATATATATATATATATAGGGCGCGCTTTATGTTCTCTATTATTAATTCTTATCAATCTTACTTGTGTAAATCGTTGATTAATCATCTAAATCATCAATTCACCGGGGATATTTTTTTGACGCAAGCAATGAAATGTTGCTAAAACTTGAATAACCTGGAGTGTTGTGACGTGGATTCTGCCTAACCTTGGCTAAGTGTAGGTTGCTCGTGTGAAAGCAGACGGGAGGAATTTCCTATGCGTCATAATGTCAGATCCGATTCATTGGAATTTTGTGCAGGCTCAAATGTTTCCATTCGAGATACGATCCTTGTTTACTTATTATTATTATTAATGTGATCTATCGATTGTTATTAAAGAAGTTATACAAAAATTAAAATGTTAGGCTAGCAGGAATTGCGTTTCCGTTCTTATTGATAGTGTCATTCGGAAAGCTTAGAATCGAAAAAGTTAATGTTTGTCTTAATCTTTCGTGAAAAATGTAAAACGAAATCTCAAAGCTAAGCTAGATCTTAGGGCGCCACAACTGACATTGTAGAAATGGGAAATTACTCCATTTCAGCACTGATTTCTCCGAATGAGATTGCTCTATCGAAAATCACATATGAACCTTATTTGTAGGAAATTTAATCAGCTTTCGAATAGATTCTTTACATTTACTACGATCAAGAGAAAGCAAGTGTTTCCATTTCCCTCCACAACGGTTATGGATATAGCAAGTAGAAATAGTTTCATTAGATTTTCTACGTCCCATTACTAATAAAACGTGTCCCTATATGAATAGGAACGGAAAAACCTAAGCGTTACGATTTGTTTCGCTCAAATTTCATCGGAAAAAACATTATCCGGAGAACGGATTCCGTTCGCTTACGACCATGATCTTCCAAATCACAAAAAGTATTTTTGAACTAAATCTCATTAAAAACTGTCAATTTTTGAGCTGACTAGTGACCTTATAGACCCTCCCTCCACAGGTAAGAAACCCGGTTATGAGGTTGACCTCATGACGCCGGACGGAAGTGCCGACTAGAGAATTTCAGTATTCAAAACACATAGATGACGAAAATAACGTTGATTCCAATACTATATATATTTATTTTTCTGTACGCTCTCTAGCTGGCCCAAAAATACACCGTTTTTAATAAAATTAAATTTTTTCGTATGATTTGTGTGATATGAAATGCCACGTTCGTTTAGACCAGTTCCTCCTGCGTGTTTTGACATAGAGTTGGCGGGAAAATTGTAATAATTATAATAATTGTACTATAATCAGCTGCTGTTTTCCGCCAAATTTTATGACGTTGGCAGTCCGTTTTGTCTCTGATGTCAGTTTCGGTTACAATTTTGTGTGCCCAAATTTTTGCTGACCCCCAGCCATAAGACATTTTCGAGTGAAAACATCTGACTTTCTTGAAACTTTTAACTTTACTGTAGGGAGTAAAAATGAAATAACTTTTTACAAACCGTTTTCATTTAAAACTTCTATCAAATTGAAGGTGAATGAAGATGCATTTTTCTGCAGTAACTTCCTCAAAATGGTTAATTTTTCCATAACCCGTTCATCTGTGGGAACGTCCGGTTCCATTATTAGGAATTAAGGATCTTTGAATGATAATTATAGGAAAACAATGTTGTGGTCCTTTGTGTTCTTTGAGGTTGGATTTCCCAGACTTCTTGACCCAGTTTGCGAAGTTTCCACGCTGGACACGAATCCTTAGGATTATATACAATGGACTTGTGAAAATTATGAGAGTGCGCCAATAATTTGGTAAACAAAATGACTGATACCGTTTGAAAATTCACATAATTTCTACTGGTAACTGGAAAAATAGTTGCACGTAAAGAAAACACATGTCGAAATTGCCTTACATTTTATAACGTGTAGGATAATCAATTTTTGTTAATTAGTGTAATAAAAAAAAAAGAAAAGGATTTTGTTAAAACAACAACACATATTACCTAAGATACAATGTATTTTTTTAAAGTTAAAATTTCAAGTTTATATACCTACAACTTATGAAATGGCATCAATTGAAAAATGTCCTAAATAATATTATTAAAAATGTGTCTTGTAAATTAAAAAAAAAAAAAATAGATTGAGTGGGGATCGAGATATATTGTACAAAGAGTTTCAAAGCGGCAGGTACGTTGACAATGTATGTAGACATTCTTGAAACTCGTCGTATTCTGTAGATACAGAAATTGCTGGACGTTGTACCAAGAGCGAACAATCCTTTACTGTAATACCTTCCCATTTTTGGGTCCTTTAAGAAAACGAGTTTGATTTTTATTTTATTTTATTTTTTTATTTTTTTGCTGATTTTATTAGATGTAGTTAACAAGAACGTCTCCTCGCCTTAGGTATAGTACATTCGTGTTAACAGATTTTGTTTTGCGATTAGTAACAAGTATTAGCCAACGGCCATAGCCACGTTGAATGCGTAGGTTGTCGTTGATCACCGAAGTTGAGTGGCAGTAGTTGGCATCGTCGGGTATTCTATAAACGTTTACTGAAGCACAGATTCTTTCGACTGTGTCCACTTCTGATATTTTTTAGATTATTGATTGACAGTCAAGGTGTTACTTGACATGTACAGAAGGTTTCTGCTTGCAAAGGAAGGTTGGGGGAAGAGGTCCACCGGACGTCAGGTCGATAACTGCTAACTATCGATTCTCACAAGAGCAAGTCTGTATCTGTTGGGTCTGTCAGACCCACGCGAGCGCTGCCTGGTTAACGCACGCTTATATCGTTGCTTACCGTGATCGACGGGAACCTAAGAAATGGTGTCCACAATCACACCGTAAGGTCTTAAATGAGGCTATGGTCGTTGCCAAGTATTTTTTACGGTATAGATCATTGTTGACGAATAAGTAACGCATCAGTAAGCCAGGGGACATTGGGTCCCCACATAGGGGACATGGGGACAAGCACTAACGACAAGTACTAAGCTAGTTAAATCAGTTCTTATATCAATTTATACGGGGAATCAAGTTGAGCTGTAAAAGACCCCGGGGGAAATTCCATTGCGCAGCTGTATTTCTGTGAAGAACATCTAGGACTGAGAAAGTATCGGTCATAAGATAATCACTTCCAGCTGTAGAGGATATCGTCCAGACGACCAGTTCGGCAAACTCCCGCTCTGAGCTTCCTCCAGATAAGGAAGAGGAAGTCAGTATCCTTCCCTCCCTTTTATTCCGAAGGCAACGAGCACATAAAGGAACAAATTTATCAAATTTCCTCCTACTATTCCATAGCAAAATAATGTCTAGGAGTTGAATAAACTTGGTTGAATCTGAGAAAAGTGTCCTTCTTATCAAAACATATCTCTCTGAGAAACCAACAATTCGAAACTTCTAGATCAGTAGGACCCAAAATTTGGTTCACAGGTGCCAAAAAACACATGTTAGTCGCGGTGAATGGATTCATTGCATTTATTTTATTTTTTTGTCATTTTTTGACAACTGGATTCAACGTATTTAATACTACCACGGCGTGGTAGTATTACATAGGACATATTTACTCAGCATGCTCTCAATATTTCTACGCGAAATTCAAAATGGTTTAAAAAAAAGTAACAAAATATGGGCCAATCCGAAACCCATCGCGGGCCGCAGGTTGGGTATATCCGTTAAAAATCTATCGTTTTTGTACGGATCGAATGCCTTGATAGGTTATAAACTGTCTAGACTTCTAGTCAGCATTTCTTCGGGTGTACGTGATATACAAGGGGATCATGGAGTGAACGTTAAAAGAGTTAAATGTTATAAAATATAAAGCATAAGTGAGGTTTTCATCTATACATTTTACGTGATAAATGTGAAATGTTGAATGTAAATGAAACATAACTGTGTTTATCTATTTCATTATCATATTTATCCAGTCCCATTTTTTCCACGACACATGGGATTAAAAATGCCTATTTTTGTCATTCAGACGTTTCTCTGGCTTTGTAGTTATGGCATGAAATAAATTTTCTCTAATGTTCTGTAAATAGTAGCTGTTGGGGTGTTAATGAATTTTAAAACTATATAGGTATACTTGAAACACATATTTTTCAAAGTAATCTGCTTTTGGTCCATTCGTCTTGCTCTTTAGCTGCAGTAAATTCCAGGATATAGAGAAATACAAAAGGTACAATCTAAGCGTGTTGTAAAAGGCTGACATATACCTTTAATGTTTCTTCACGTTCTGGTATATATTTTTGAAGAAGGGTTAGCTTAAGAACTGCCTAAAATTGGTTATTCTTTGTAAAAATCTGTGTTTCCTCCGGGCCAAATAGTTTTTCCTGGATTCAGGTGTGACACAAAACGACAATTGCTTGAACCACTTATAATGTTACTTAATTTGTTTATTTTTTGAAGATGTATACGCGTTTAAAATAGCTTAAGCTGGGGTTTTCTGATTCAACATGAACTACTTTGAACTCAAGAATACAGCAGTATGTTGCGCCATAACGGTGCTCAATCATCACTGGGGGGAAAACCGTTCCAGCTTCCCGTGACGTTAATCATACGTAGGAGATGGAACGTTACAGCGTCGCGGGGAGGGAGGGGGGAGGTAAACATAGAGTGAGATATAGAGGTGAATGAGTGATACAGGTGGCTGGCAGACGGAAAGCGGTGGGGGTCCTATACCGTCTCGATAATTTCGCTCAACTCAAGGACGAGTTTTTTACAGCGTTCCTCCGACGCTACCTTCGTCTCACCACCGTCGTGTCAAATAGAACTAACTGCCTCCTATCGATTATATCGCGAATGCAATCATTTACTGCCGATTGATACGCCAAAGGCAAATGTATTTGAACTTGCAAACAAACATGGAAACTTTACCATAGTCAGTCTTCAATCGAGAGGTATTACCAATACACCAATTACACTTACCGTATATGCGTTCCATGCACAATTACAAATCCCTTAGATCACCCAAGCTTCCAGGTATTTCTAATATCACTCCCAATAACATGTTAATTGTTGTCAAATACCTGAATGAATCTAAAGCCCGAAACCTCTATTGTTTCACCACAGCGCCCTTGAACCTCAGAACATTTGTTATTAGGTCCTGAAAAAGTTACAAAGGACACCAATATCAGACTGTTGATTATTTAAATGGTATACCATTCATAATAACACTTTAAGAATGTATACATTCTTAAAGTGTTATTATGAATACTTTTTTTGTGATTTCGCCTGAGGCGTTTTTATTTATGCTATAAATGGAGGTAATGCACAAAAAATAATAAACAATTGAGTTCATCAAAAAATGTAAGCTGGCAAAAATGTCTTTAAATTTACACAAGATATTGAAAGTGGGAGACTAAGATGGACGGACAGCTCAACATAGTTTCATTTTGGCAATATATAAATCATATTAGCGTTTCTATGTACATACGTTCTTTCAAATTAAAAAAAAAAAGAAGTGAAATATGTTCTCTCCAGATATGTTCAACAAATATTTATAATGAATTAGTGTTTGTGCTCTTAAGATCTAAGAGGTTATGTGCAAATGGTGTTAACCTTTGTGTTATTAATGGCACCTGATTGTTTGCCAATAATCAGGCCCTTTCATAGCCACGTTAGTCCTAAATAACAAAAATTAAGGAGGGGGGAATCGATTCTTGATAATAACATTAGATTCTTTGAATATCGGCCGTCTAACAAGAATCCGATGTTCTTCTAGGAAGCACTTTTGGTATAATCAACCGACAAGGTTGCTGCCTTTTTGCTCTCTCTCTCTCTCTCTCTCTCTCTCTCTCTCTCTCTCTCTCTCTCTCTCTCTCTCTCTCTCTCTCTCTCTCTCTCTCACACACACACACACACACACACACACACAAACACACACACACGCTCACTCTCTCCCTCCCTTCCCGTCACAGTCTCTCTCTCTCTCGTTCACTGTCTACACACATCATAAGATACTATTTTGAGCCATGGTTGGGAAAATTATCACTACCTGTTCTGAGATTAAATTTCCAGAGAAATAAATTAACATTTTAATCTAAAAATATTCATAATTTATTAAGTACAATGTTTATCCTTTGTCGAGAGGTATCATCCTCAAGATCCCTATTCCTCAATCATAGCCTTGTAGATAATATAGGTCGAGCTTGCAATAATTCCTCCAGAAGATTTTTTTTTTAATATCTTTAAATCTTGGAAAAGGAGATCATATAAAAATTTCACTTTTTCTCATTTTGGCTCAATAGTGATAGTGGTCATATTTGAAAGTCTTTGTGCTTTTAGGACTCAGTTATTGGTGCCATTCAACTTTTAGGGAGGGGGGTATCAAAGGAATTGTAGAATCCAAGCTTTAACTCGTTTGAAGTGGGTTCACCGCAGTTTTTCGTAAAATTGGAAAACGTGTTGTTGTTTTTTTTTTGTTAACGTTTTCGGCAATTGTACCTGTGGAAATCAACGGTTAACAAATTAATGAAGAAAAACTGAAAAAAACGTGCTAAAATACACGAAAATCACAAATTTTCGCCTGCCAAATGGTCTCCCCCCCCCCCCGGCTTTCGTGGTCGAGAACGTGGTGTCAGCATACTCACACCATACCTAACGATATTTAAAAAAAATCTTCTAGGGGAATTATTTCAAGCTCGACCCCAATTTGAAGCCTCTATATACTGGGCTATCAGTATTGGCTAGGGTTTTGAAGAAATAAATAAAATTGCCGTGAAAATAAAGCATATTTTCAACCGAAGGAAAGGAAGGATACAAAGGACGACTAAATTAGCCGTGGTCTTGATGTACTGACTGAAGAGAAAACATAACCGTCAGTTTTCTTTGGTGATTGAGTACTTTTCGAGGAGTGTAAGTACTCACCGAGGATAGTAGGTCTGTGCGTGGACAAAGGCGTCTTGAGACTCTTCGTCTCTTTTATTTGGTCTTCTACCTTGGCCGTGGTATGCAAGAGAAAGCTGTGGTCGACAAAAAACTACTCTTATTACCTTACAATTTCTGTAATTTGTTATGGTTTTTTAGCCGGGCCACATCCTCCCTCCTTGGTCGGAGCTTTACCTACGACGTATAGACCTTTTTCACTTGTACGACTGGTTTTTATTTGGCAATCCATAGGCCTACCTCTCGGAGGCAAAGTACATCATGATTTGGTGTTTATTAATTATTATTATTCACAGTCCAATTAACGCTGTTTTGACAAGTTCTCTGACTTGTTTCCTTGTGAGCTTTGTTCCTGTCATCACACCGAGTTGTTCCACTTCTTTTTATTATCAAACTGCGTCATACTCAAACTGCGTGATAAGGATCAATTGGTTGAGTTTAACAACTCAGTCCTAACTGTTAGGATTACCCACCAAGAAAAAATAAAAGTTGCAGCCGCGCAACTTTTACGCGAACAGACGCTGCCCACTTTAACGCTTGATACACAAACAGACAAAACATGGGTTTAGATTTGCATCGCTCCGGGACATGCATATAAAAGTTATTTATACTTTTTGAGGGAATGACACTTCTCAAAATATTCTCCAATGTAAACTGCTGCTGTATTTTCGTACAATTCTCGCAAACTCTTTAAAATCTCTTCGCCCTCCATTTCAGAAGGGCATACTTATTAAATAATTGTGCAATAAAAAAGCACAAGAGCAGGAAAGGTGAGGACAAAGCTTCAACCGAAACCGCTGGGATAACAAGCACAAATAACTGGAAGCGACTTCAAGAATCTGTGATTCACACAACACCTATCTCTTTTTGAGACAATTACTTCCTCTTTGGAATTACAATGTACAGCTAATTGTATAGAATAGCGCGCCAAATTAGACAAATCTGTAGATGCACTAGGCAAAAGGACTAGTGCATTGGCACTCATCCTTTTTTTAGAGGCCAAAAACACATTATCAATGATATCTTAGGTTTTCGTGGTTTTTCAAATTTAATTATCTATAAACGGATTCACTGCCTATATTGTATAATTCGTTTTGTCATTTCTTGACGTTTCAAACAAGTTGCAACGCAATTGACCACGGATTGAACGTATTTAACACTGCACACTACGACGCGGTGGCGTTACAAATATGTAGGGCCTATTTTCTCATGGCGCTCTTAATATTCCCATTGGTCGATAAATTCAAAATCATTAAAAGTAAAATATCATGTAAAATGAAGTAACATTGAGTAAGCATCGTTACATGACTTATTTTCTGACGAGGAGGCGTATTTCTAAAAGATGTCCTTAGTAAAGTTTCGAGTGTATATCCTTGCAGAGAGAAGTGCCCCAAGACCTTCCAAAGCTGTGTAGGCAACCTCCTGGAGGACCTATTGTTAAAGGGTCTCTTCAGGAATATTTAGCCCTTAAAGCAGGAGAGGATTTTATTTTGCAATAATCTCCCCAGGACTACGTTCACTACAATAACAAAAAATCATTAAAATGTTCCTTGGTATCTATGCTGTACATTATTCTAAATTGGGAAAATCCAACAAAAATTTTGAAATGAGATGTAGGCAGTTAACCGTTGATTTGATATGAAATCAGTAATCCGGCAAAGAGAAAACGTCAGATTTTCAGAAAAATTCATATTTCGAGCGTTACGGCATGCTCATTGGCAGCCTTAAGCTTTCCTTACGGCAGTAAGCAAAATTTAACATCATGTCAATACGTTAAAATTTCTCTTTTATTTTTTTTATTAACACTGACACCAACGTGTTGACATAGAATATCCCGCGGATCGTGTTGATTTATAAGTTATAAGATTAAATATGTATACAATTTTTTTTAAACATAGTTACTTATTAATTTGACAAATCAATTACCCCCTGAATAAAAAATAATTACTGCAGACAACGACCCGGGTTGAATACAATCCTTCACATCGGTTTTACTTTCATGTATTTTCGGAACATTTTTAAATCAGTAATCTTTTTAAGCTTTTTCTTCTATAAAAATAACGATTTATAAAGAATACTTTCTTGCATATAATTGATAAGTGACAAGGGTGACGTGTGATCATTTTTCAGAATTAGCTTCAGTTTGATGGAGGTATGAAATCGTACCTATTTTTGTATACTATTTCAAATCCTTGAAGATTGCTTCGGATTTCTCTGAAACTTTCAAATAGAATTTTTATTACTAACTTGAACATAAAACTTTTAACCGTCTTTAAAAACCCATGTTTTTAAAATTCCAATGTATCACTATTTGCCCCATCAATTCTTGTTTGCTTTATTCATTAGGTGACCATTCCATGTTTGTAAATAACTCATTAAACGACCCGTAAATACTTTATCGGAGCGACCTCGTTGCGAATGTTTATAAATAATAACATACCACTTTTGCATTAACAATTCCAAACATTATTGGTACTTAATATTTTGTTGTCGTCTTGATAATTATAAATTATTGTATGATGTGACTTCATCACTTACTTTAGTTAGAAACTTTTTAAAACCTGGATGGATGTTTTCTCTTCGTTTTTTTTTTTTTTTTTTTTTTTTTTTTTTTGTTGTTCTATTTGACTTTTATTTATTAATTTAATGAAATTACATTCTGTAATATAATAATACATTTTGTAATGTGTTCACATAAACATAAGAAAAATAAAATCACGAGGGTCCGCACCAGCTGCCCCCTTGTCTCCTCGGGTAAGCGAGATGACTAGGGACAGCCGTACCCCATTCCTCAACCAGCAGCGGTACGAAGTACTGGAGCTGGAAAAGGGACGAGAGAACTGCAGACACTCTAGGGGCTTGTGGGGAGAAGATAACCACCGTTATCACTCCCTTGTATTGCTTAAAGCAGATCGCGGGGCCACATCCTGTTCAACCGTCGTGGTGGGGAATAGGGATGGTTGGGAGTGGACAGTGACTGGACAGCAGGATTAGGGTTTAGGGATAATTCTTCGTTTCATGGCGATTTTTTAATCAGATGAATATTTTAGACGTGTAAATTTAAGTTTTCGATTTGACCAATACGTTTATTGTTGGTGTAGCAAAGTTACGTGCGACATTGAGAGTGAACGCCTGCTTAAATTTCACTCCGTAATGGGAGGGATGTTAGCATATATTGTGGCGCTTATGCCTCAGGCACAGAATATTTCTATACTACCTTGCGGTGAACCAGTGGCCAAACAGGAAACTGAAATGCAAAATACATTCTAACTTAATGGAATGAAACTAAACTTCCTTATAGGTATATATTATTGATTGGTATTTTCCTTCAATCTGGACTCGAACCCCCATCTCTTGTGCGGAAGTCCGACACTCTAAACATCCTGACACTGTAATCTGGCTACTGTTCAAAGTCTTGAGTGCTATCTACCCCAGTCTATGATAGCTGCGGAAATATTAGGCTTAGTTTGTTACAATTATGATACATATTCTTATGGACACACCATTCCGAATAGCACAGCCCCTTCGTAATGATGTCTAGAGAATTTGTGAAACGTTTTGATTAGGAAAAAAAGGCTTATCCACCAAGCAAACAAACACAATTTATTTGAATAATAATAATTTTTTTTTTTTTTTTTTTTTTTTTTTTTTTTTTTTTTTTTTTACAGCGCTTCGACTAGGCCTAGAACCTTAGACTAGGCCATTAGCGCCGACATCCAGGGTGTAGCGAGGAATTTTCCCTTGGTGGGGATCGAACCCACCATTATGAATCAAAGGCACTAGACCACGGGAGACCCCATTAATTGTTTTATAAAAATTTGTATTTCGTTTTATTATTTTCATCTCATTTGTTTTTGTTTTACTCTTTTTTGCTTGTTCTACTTTATTTTTATTTCTGGTCGAAACTGCAATTCGCGCAGGCTATAATTAACTACAATAATTTATCATCAAATCTACTCATAATTAATTTCTCAGTCCTTGAAATCCAGGATGTTTAACCCAAATTGATTTTTTTTCCAATTGGGTCCAATTAAAAATAGAAAGAGTACTTTAGATCTGTTAGGAATGTTGAACAAATTCCCTTCTCATTTAAGTCTAAAGCAGTATCTTTTGTAAATACGGCAGGATGAAAAATGGAGGTAGAAATATAATTTAATTTTTCTCCGGAACAAGTATTTTCTCACACAAAAGGTCACTTCGTGACTAGAAAAGTTTTTATATGCTGTCTTGATAAAACCGTTAGTCATTTTAGCATGGTACTCCAAGGTTGTTGTTAATAACTTGTTCAGAATGTTTAAAAGGGTGGCTACCAGTAGATAACACGGTGCCTTTGGCCTTCGATGTCGATGCAAACATTAAAGATAATAATTATATGGCTTCATAAGAGAGGTAAGAAATTATGCAAGCATAATTGAATAATTGAGTATCTTTTGGACAACTCTGGCTCTCCAATCCTTGCTGCTGAAAATCCTTCGAAAAATAACCGACACCCATTCTATGTGTCCAATTTGACTCTCCAATTATAACTTGAATATCACATCAAAATAAATATTAAACCAAAATTTAAACAATGTTTCTTGTGTAGGCGGAAGGTCTATGAATGAAATTCCAACATAATCGTCAATTTATTAGAAATAACTCTACATGTTTCGCATCGTCAGATGCTTCTTCAGGAGCCTAAAAACAGGACCCAGCCTCATGGACGGAGGTGATCTTTCCGCAAAATGGCCACGTCATAACTTAATTTGGGATTTTATTCACGTTCCGCCTACACAAGAAATATTGTTGAATATCACCTTCATGCAACGCTTAAACAAAACCTAAAGCAAAATTCGTTCAATATGACACATTCATCTTAATTCTTTAATAAACTTCAAATTCTCACATAAGGTAATCACCGGCTGAAGCTAAAATTGGCAAACGGACCAAATCAAGTTGACGTTCATTCAACTCTAGTGGTTGCAATGCTTTGGAGATTCTGTAATTTAGGTGTTGTGGATACGAAGGGCAAACTCAACATCAAGTCCACACTAATTCCTTGTCAAGTTCCACAACGAACTCATATTTTGAATATATTCTAGAGGAGTTCGCCCTTATGGAACATATGGAATATACGAACGCATTTTCCTCTCACTACCTTTTGTTGAGTTCGCCCTTCGTATCCGCAACGCCTCAATTGTGCAGCTTCCCACAACACGAGCTTTCAAGACGATTTAGACTACACAAAATTGGCTAAAATATATGTGATGCATTGCTGTAAATTCTATTCAAATAAAATATAATTAACAAAAAAAAAAAAAAAAAAAAAAAAAAAAAAAAAAAAAAAAAAAAAAAGGTTTATTAAAATTCCAGCGTAATCGTTAGATTATTTATTTATAAGTGATTCGCTACTACTGTGATTTCACTCCTTCAAGGTGATACCTGTATGGTCTAATGAACCAGCATTAAAGTGAATATTTGATTCAATTATTTCCATAACCAGAGGTTTGTAAATGTCTGTTATATGCCTGGAAGCCTCTGGTTATTCAGCAGATGTCTTCAAATGCGAGTGTATAGTTTAGTGTCCTGCAAGTAAGAAAGTATTTTGTTTACGTACTGGCTGCTGTCCCTCAACAATTCGTACATGTCATGTGGGATCTTTAGGTTTTGTCGTCTTCTGCATGCCGTAAGTAGGTGTTTTACAGTAAAGTTTGTATTGCATATCGTTAAATTATACTTAATCGTTAGATTATACTTTAACCATTTAAAAATCAAGTTCGGAACTATTTTTATATTACCTGAGCACAGAAAACTCAATATTTGTCTCTAAAGGAAACCTGACGTTTACAGTTCCATTGTGTAGAACCAGAATGAAAAAATTGCTACTTGGCGATCAAAATAACCCCACAGCTGATGTATATTTCAGAAAAACCGCTTGAATAAGTGAAGAATATTTAGCTCGTCACGGTAAAATTTTTAATAGGGCCGGGAGCAACTTAAATGAAATTCGATCCACCATTTTTTCGATGAAAAATGGGTTTCGGTGTCCTACACTAGAGAGCATTTAAGCCCCATTTTTTCATGACATTTTCGGTCATCCTTGATGGCTGAGACCAGCACCTCTCATCTCTCTCCTCAGTCCTTTTTTATTACCTTAAATTTTTTCTTCTCCTCAAATCAAATCCCAACAGAGCGTGAAGCACCTCTCGTGGATTAGAAGTCGTTACAAAGCAATCATTACCGTCCCTTCTTCCCTCTCTCTACCTGAGAATATTCCCCTATTGTCTTCTCAAAATATACCCTCGACCACCGAGGCATAGAGAGGATATTTTTTGTTTCTTTTTTGTCCTCCACCTGCGCCTGAAACAATTTCAATTTCATCCATTCTCTCTATCTCACTCACTCTCTCTGTGTTTTCTATTGTTGGCCTACCTGGATCGTGTCCTGTCCCGTCCACGGAGGCAGGAAGTAGTGACGTCGTAAAAAGGGTTGATGATAAAGAGGCTAGTTGGGGAAATGGGGAAGGAGGAAACGTCAAGTGTATAATGTTTCTTAAAAAAGTGAAATAAGAAATGGAATTGTAGAGAATGATCCCGTACGATTTGTGGAGTCGTGTAATAGTCGTCGCGACGTGTGAACCAGTCTGTCGTCATTATCCTTTAGATTTGCTGAAGAATTCTTGGTTTCCTAATAATATGTTTATCTTCTATCTCTCTTTTATCCATTCTACCGTTCTTTCTTACATGTTGAGAGGAAACACTCTCACTCAGCTTAAATGGAGATCTGTTTTGAAATCTTATAGCATAGAGAGGATATTTATTGGGTGCTCAATTGCTACAGTTGCTACTAAAGTAACAACATGTATTAACACTGTATAGCTTCCAAATTTAAAGATTAAGCTGTTCTTAGCCATCAAAGAAAGCTGATATTTGTACCGTCAAAAGTAAACTTTCTTCCTTAACGGCTCCTGCGTGCAAATTCTTTTCAATCTGGGAACTATTTACCTTTGTAGAAAAAGGAACAGACTTCTACGAGTCTCGGTTACTCTATCTACGAACATGCACATGTCCAAATTGACGTTTTAATTGGATCTTAACCTTGGAGCCCAAAAATTGAACGCGTTTCTCAGATCCTTCAGAAGGGAGATAAGCTCAGTAGTAAAGAGTTCGACTAATCTGTCCGGCAACGAATGCTTAAAAGCAGCTATAGATGGAAATTTTTGGAAAACAAATTTGGACTTCGTAACTTTGGTTGGGCTGGATAGGAGGTGAACATATCAAAAGTCCTCGCCCGTAGCCTTTGTGCCGGGGGGAGGGGGGGTTTAGAGGGTCCTATTTTTCGGGTTTTCACTTATATCTCGGAAACCCTACGTCCTAGCGACATGACTATTCTGTGACAAATGAAAGCTGATTAAATTTCCTACAAGTTCTATTCTAGATCTAGTAGTTTTCGAGATATCTTTGTTTTCCCCCAAAATGACAGACTTTCAAGAGCGGATATTTCGAAAACTAAAGATATCTCGAAAAAACTTTATTGAATAGAACTTGTAGGACATTTAATCAGCTTTCATTTGTTATAGAATAGTCATGTCGCTAGGACACAGGGTTTCTGAGATATAAGTGAAAACCCGAAACATGTGACCTTCTAAACCCCCCCTCCCCCCGGCACAAAGGCTACGGGCGAAGACTTTTGATATATTCACCTCCTATCCAGCCCAAACAAAGTTACGAAGTCAAAAATTTTGTTCCAAAAATTTCCATCTATAACTGTTCGTTGACTGGACTAAATGTCCTGGATGAGCTGAGTTCTAAACCCAGCTCTCACTAAAGATTTTATCAAGTGTCGACGTTCAAGAGTTGAATTGGGGGTACCAGTCTGTCCCTAGGCCAACCTAGTCTTTAACTAATTTAAGAGAGGAAAAGTGAAAATCTGGCGACCGGAACAAAGAAATGACCACGCTGATTTCCTAGTGTGCCTTATGGCCAGCAATCAGATAACTCTAAAATATCGTTCCCTCTTGGCCTGTTACGGAGTTGATTTTTTTCTCTTGTTCACATAATTGGTAATTTATTAAGCTAAATTTTCTTACTTAGGAAGGCTTGCCTCCTCAGTGACTTAATTATCAAATAATTAACATGACATTCCCTGAGCTTGTACACACTTCATTTCTGCATTATTTGGTACCTTAACCATATAATGCTCCGGGGCTCCGTATTACAGCTTGGTGAGTTAATTCATACAATGGACCCTTCAAATAAGTATAATGCTATGCAGTTTTCTGAAATGTTGGCACTATTCGTTAATCTAACAAGCCATGCTGTGAGGTAAAGCCTGATAGCCTGGAATAGTTACTGAGTTAGGGGAACAAAGTAGGGATCATAGTAACTATTTTTGAATCCCTGTCTGTAGAGTTCATTTTTCTGTTGTTATAGACTTAAAAATTCATGCTAATATTTCATCTATTTTATTATGTTTCATCTATTTATTCCAGTAAGCATTTATATATATATATATATATATATATATATATATATATATATATTTATATATATTTATAAACGATATAAACGTTAGAAAAGCATAAGTTTCCTGAGATTGTTGGATGCAATGGGTTCTCCATTTTCCAAGTTATTAACGCAAACTCTAAAGAGGCTCCTATATTATTTTTATTTATTTTATTCAATGGTACTATTGAATTATCCATAATTCCTGGAGTAAATATTTATTAATCCACTCCCAATCCCTGCTGTACAACCTTGGAATTTAGAGGGAAATCACTGACGACACTTCAAACCTGAATTAACTATTTTGGTTGTTTTATCGATTGCATAGTGATTTAGTTTTGTCCATTTAGCAAGAGCTGCTATTAGTTGTTTTGATTAGATAGACCATTGTTTCTTAATGTTTTTCTACTAATCCTTGATATTTAGTCATCTATTAATGACTAGAGCTGGAATAATAGCTTCTATACTTCAGAAAAAATATCCTAAATACCTTTAAGAAGCTCATTTATATATTGATCCCGTCCGATAAGCTAAAAAAAACTGGAGCATAACTTGCATTAATGTGAGTGTATATATATATATATATATATATATATATATATATATATATATATATATTATTATATATTATATACAAATTCTAAAACGCAATTGAACGTTTGTTCTTTACTTCCCCTTTTCGAATCGATGAATAGAATGTTTAAAAGAAGTAACCTCAGGGTAAATTATATGCAGTTTATTTTCTGTTCAGAATAACTTTTAAAACAATGAAAAAAAAAATGGAATGGGGAGTATTAAATATTATTATTATTATTATATTAATACAAGCCAGAGTATTTGGAATTTTTATATATTTTGTTTAATATCTCGAAAACTGGAGAGACATCGTCGAAAATGGAAGGCAGCCATTTCAAAAGAAGCACAATTCCTACAAAATAGGTTTTAAGTCAATTTTGATTTCAGTCAAAGAAAACTGTCTGAAGGCATAAGTGGCCCGTGTGGCTGACATGCTTTAAAAAAAAAGTCCGTCTCGCAGGACTGCATCATCTTAGCACGGTTCCGTTCATATCCCTAGTCTAATTTGGAAAGATTAAAATAGAAGCAGTTATTATTTTGGTTCCACCAGTCTTTTTTTTTTAATTAATTATTATAATGGCGTGTCAACCCTTAAGGCCACTAACGCCATTCCTGTGAGTAGGAAAGTCTTGAAAGGTCATGATTTACGATCTTACCTGGAAGGGTCGGCTACACGAGAAACTGACCCGCTAGTGACAAGGTCTTGGAATCTTGGAAATCTATATTTCTAACAATAAATTGTTTTTGTTATTTTACTTAACCAGTTTTATTGTCAAATACATTATCCAACTATAAGCAATTAAAAAATAACAAGAAATAAAACAGACAAAAAGAACCATTGGAATAAACGAAATCAATTAATTTAAAGCTTTAAGCACTTTTTTCTCCGATTGACATCGCCTAATTAAAACTTTCTTCAGAACCTTTTTTGTAGAGCATTTAATAAGCTTCCGAATGGTAATCTTCCGCTTCGCAAGATTGTCAACGGTTTTCGAGATACTAACGAAATTATACAAAGTTACCAAAACTTTTTTTGTCTGTTAATAAAATATTTTATTCTAACCCTTCCTTTACTCTAAACGTAACAAAAATTTCAACATATTAGTGTTGATGAAATTCAAACATGCAGAAAATGTTTCAACTGTATCCCATAATTCTAAGTACCAAAATCAAAGACAAAGAACCCTCCCTAGGAAGGACGCTAGGCAGTTGAAAAGCTATATATCTTGGAAATCCATATCTCTAACATTAAATTGTTTTTCTTATTTTTCTTAACCTGTTTTATTTTCAAATACATTATCCAACAATAAGCAATTAAAAAATAACAAGGAATAAAAAACAGACAAAAAGAACAGTTCGAATAAGCGAAATCAATTACTTTAAAGTTTTAAGCTCTTATTTCTCCGATTGACATCGCCTAATCAAAACTTTCATTAGAACCTTTTTTTTAGAGCATTTAATAAGCTTTCTAATGGTATTCGTCCGTTTACCAAGATTCTCAACCTTTTTCGAGATATTAAGGAAAGTAAACAAAGTTACTAAAACTTTTTATGTCTGTTAAGAAAATATTTTATGCTAACCCTTCCTTAACTCCAAACGTAACCAAAATGTCATCATATTAGTTTTGATGAAAGTAGAACATGCAGAAAATGTTTCAACTGAATCCCATGATTCTAAGTACCCAAACCAAAAACGGTATTCAAAAAATATTTTTCCAATTTTCTCGAAAACGGTTAAAGCTATCGCCTTGAAAATGGCTTCATTCGTTTTCCTAGCCCAGGAATCATATAAAACGAGTACTTAGAAGCTTATGAACTCAAAAACGTTAGCGTTACGGTTTTTTTTGCGCGAATTTCGCCCCAAACGCCATCTTCCAGTGGACGGATTTTGCTTGTTAACGAACTTGACCTTTCAAATTGGACGACGGATTTTTGTACCAAATTTCATCACAATCGGACCATTAGGGAAGCCAGAAATGAGCGAACAGACAAATATATATATATATATACATATATATATATATATATATATACATATATATATATATATATATATATATATATATACAAATTTGAACCACCGTTATTTTCGGTCTCTAGGGGTTCTGAAACGCGAAATTTTCTAGTCTGCACTTTCGGATCGTTTCATTGTATCAACCTTATAAGCGGGGTTCCTCCCTATGGGGGAGGGAGGAACCGCGCTAAAAGGAAATAATAAAAAAAAAAGAAGATTTGAACGTGTTTATTTCTTTCCATTGCAGAAGAAGTATTAAAGAATTCCTGTTCTATGGCTTCCAAATCAAACCATTGATAAGCAGTGCATGGAAAAATTCTAAAATGGCATACATCCTGCATCTTTATTACTAGATGTTCGGAAAAATTACGATATAATATGTCAAAGAATGGTTCGGGTTCAGCTATGAACTGTATTAATGAAATTATAATTGGATGGAAGCTTATTATCATTGCAAGAAGAATAAATTGTGCGCAGACAATACAAATACAAGTTTTCCTTGGAATGATAAAAAAGCTGTCGCCGAATATGGTCAGCCATCAGTTGTACATGACTGTTTCATTCATAACGTTTGTATTACTGTATCTATTGTTCAACAGTAGTTAAAAATATTGTTATTTCTATTATTATTATTATTGCCATTTCTTTTACTCTAAACTAAGCTCTGTAAAAAGCTAGTTTTTGCAATTGCTCAAAAAACATTGTTCACATAACATGAACATCAAAATAATGTTTTATAACGTATTTTGAAGAACTGAAATTATGCTCAGTCATTCTGTTTTATTTTTTATTATTCTCTATTGTAATTCTGTATATTTCTTTTTAGCTCAAGAAGGCTGCCCAAAAGCATGTCCAAACATTCAAAATAAATATTGTTCTAGTGTTTTTCGCTTCATCGGCTAGTTGCATATCATTACTTAGTGTATATTTAATAATAAAAGCCATCAAACGTAAATAGATTCTTTTCTAGATATATTTAATTCTTATAGAATAAAACATTCATAAGTAGCCATAAAAATCTTCATTACATGAACTATGAGGATATTCTTAGAGACTCTCTCTCTCTCTCACACTCTTATTACACTTCCGCTGGGTCACTTAAATCTCGAATTTCCATTCTGCTACATCTCTCTTTTCACAATTTCCTCCACTTTTTCTGTAGGGAATGTCATTATTAGCATTTAATACAAAGCAATTGTTATTTATTAATTTGATCTAGCAAATATAATTGTTATATATCCATTAATATGCAGAGATTTTTTAAGTGGAGGCTCATTACATTTGTTATGAGGTCATGTTTGCTGATATGAGGTTTCATTTTATTATTATAATTTCATTAAAATAACTTTTGGAGTTCCGGCGGCCGTGATTGCTAAGGCGTGAGCACTCCATGGTTAAGATACGCGATTCGATTTCCACTGGAGGTAGTAACTGTTCTTTCGACAGAAGAAAAGGGGGGTAACCTGTAGATTACCCGTCTCAAAAATTTGTGTTATGTAAAAATACGTTAATATGTAAATAAATAAAATAAAGTAATACAAATTCTTGGATTTGATCAAATATTTTGATACAAACACATTATCCAGCATATTTAGGCCAAGTAGCATGGATTATAAATTGTACAGAAATGAATAGGCAACAATGACAGAAATATTTGAATTGCCTTAAAAATTTATTGAAGGCAGTAAGCATGCGGATGTATTAATAGTGACTTTAATTTTAATAAGGCCTGTTTAAATATAAGTTTTTAATGTGTTTTTTTCTCGATTTAATATGAATAAAGGGATGGTTTTGTCAAATAATTTACTCACAAGGCATACAATTTAAGGAGATTATTTTTTGCATGGATTTTTAAGTTTATTGCTAAATATAGTACTTTTTAAAAAATGTATTTGTAATTGTCTACTTGTAATAAAATCCCTATTGGCTCCGTATCTTGGTATTTAATGGAACCTCTCTTGGTAGTCTCTTCGAAGTAGTAATATCATAATGCCACTTGCCTTTGAAAAGATTATTGCTGTAATAATTACACGATGCCGGTGTTTATGTGCTGTGGTAAGCTTTTATATTTTATATTTTTTTAAAAATATAGAAATTTCAACGTATTCAGCCAATATATACTCTACATTCTGAAGTTCTGAGAAATTTGAACTGGATATTATAATATGATTCTAATCTAATCTATCTAATGAAATAATTAGAACATTATTTGGCAGGAGAGTTTATTTGAATATCCAGGTAGGATTGCGGTTATTGATTATAAATATTAGCATTGAAGGTAGTTTCAACTGTAATATCGGCAAGAACATTTGCACCATCAGCAAATCCTTGATTGAAATATGGAACAATCAGGTGAGAAACTTTCTCACCTGCTGATCTTGCTATGTCGGATTTTTTTCTACTGCTCACAATTCTTTTATTAATTTTTGCTTTTTGTATTCATACATTTTATTACCTGAATATCTGAAGTATTGTTGGAGGGGACTTGAACAACGTTATTAGATATTAATGTAAGATTTAAGTAGTTTTTATATTGTCTTTTCTGCTAGTCAATGAAACATGAAAATTATTTACTTATTTATGACAATTACTTCTTAAAATATATTATTGAAGTAAACGGTGTATGCATATTGACATTTTAGTTCCTTCTTTTGCTTTTTTATTGATGTCTTACTGTGAAATACACGATTAATTCAACTCAGGTATAGATTTATTTAAAAACTTCTACAAAAAGAACCCTTGTATCTGAAAACTAACTAGATAAAATAATATTAAAATGAATATATGAAATTTTTCTTACAAGATATCACAGAATTTAAAATTAATGTTTAATTTTTTTTTCTCTAAAAAATTCAAGGACCTCATCCTACCAAATAAAGTCATTAGGAAATCGGAAAACAACTTAATTTTTGAAATGAAAGTTCATTTGCCCAATTTTATTTGGTTGCTTGCCACACATCTCCCCCACTGGGATATTAGGGCATTAAAAATAATATAAAAAAAGAACAATTAATTAGTTAGTATGGAAAAAACTATATTCATAACAGTAAAATGATTTTTATTAAAAGAAAATACGAACCTAAAAATAAAGAACAAATCAATTATAGGTGGGAACAAAAAATAGTTAAATAATCTAATAATGTTTTGCATATTAAATTTTATAATTCATGTTAATGTTTAAAGTTGTTTAGGTATTATTTCAATTAGCTACCATCTATTAGAAGTTGGGTGAAGTCCACCGCAGTTATTCTGCAGTTTTTCAGTATATTTTTTACTGTTAGTGTATAAATATTTTTTTACTTTTCCTGCTAAATGGCCATTCCGCTACTGTCTGTTTATAATGTCTTGCCACTGTGTGAGTATATCGTTTAACAGTTTATAATCAACTCTTAGTAAGATTTTTTTTCTCTTGATGTGTAGTGGTTGTTCCTAAACGTTTGTTCACGTCGGTAGATGGTTTACTGTCCCCGTGTCCTGGTAGTCATATAAATATTATATTTAAAATTTCGAGAAGTGTCATTTGGCAAAAGATTTAGATATAAACTATGTATGTTGTATAGGTACGCATTTTATTTAATCAATCCTGTTTAAGTCATGTCCAAGACAAAACCTAATAAGGTACAAGTAAATAACCTCTTAAAAGGTTATTTCCAAATTCTTCTAGTGACAATAAGTCCATAAAATCTTGATGCTTTTTCCTACCGTACTCTACATGCTGCCCAAAATCACATAAAGGTACCACTCCGAAGAAATAATTGCTCGTATATTAGGAGTTTTCTCATTTTTAGCGAGTTAGTAGATATTGAAAACCTTACTCATGAATAGTTAACAAGACACTTTGCTTATACCATGATATAAATATTATGAAAATAAAACTTATTACTAAAAGTAGAAATAAAATAGTTTTAATCTATAGTCATAATTATAAAAATTATATATATATATATATATATATATATATATATATATATATATATATATATATTACAACAGAGACTTTTGAAGCCCTCCATTTGCTTTATAAAGCTACTTTAAGAATGGATGATCTTAAACAGAAATAATACCTTGAGTAATCAAGAATGAGAAATTATTTCTCTCACATTTCTTCATGGAACTCTCCGTGGGAGGCTGAATATTTAACAATTAGTAGAAGAAAAAAAAAATCCTTATAATAAATGTGGGGATGTACAATTGGTTTATCCATATTTATAATTGTGATTTAAATTATAGTCTTAATATTTTTTGCTCTTTCCGGCTGATATTTCTCCACGCAGTCTTTTTCTTTGTAATTAGATCGTAGAAAGCTTAATTGTCTTCATTATGTAGATTATTAAGCCAGTCATTTAGAATCGGCTAAAGGACCGTCCGTCCATACAAATGACCACACACGTGTTATTTATAATTGAATATATATATATATATATATATATATATATATATATATATATATATATATATATATATATATATATTTGTATTAAATATATGTTATCAGAATATCGGAATTAATTTATTTATTTTTCTCTAATTACGGACGTAATTTTATTATTACTAATATTATGCAACGCTTCGTTGGCCATTTGTATTTTCTTCACAAAGTTTTGGCTGAGGGGGATCTAAAACTGTCCATTACCTAACCATTGACCTAAAATTGTGGCTTGGTATCTATTTTTATATTAGATTTTGTTGTACATGTTTGTGTTCTTTAAGGGTTTGCGTATTGTCGCAATGTGGAGGCTGTTATTTCCAGGAGGTTCTGTCATGTCAAATGGAACATATATGTCACGTCTCAAACGAAGTCAGTATAAGTTCGATTGTGAGGTCGGTGTTGCATGATCGACAGCTAAGTTTGTCATTATTAGTTATAAGGTACTCGTGAGTCGCACGGCTGTGGCTGATACCTAAGCTTGCTACTACTACTTCTTCACGCCTTGATGTTCTGTACGACGAACAAGGGGAGTATACAGCGATGGGGTCACCGATTTGGACCATTTTTTTTCTGGTGATTCTACATCGAAAAATAGTCGACACTTATCCGAGCTTTCCGTCCAATGCGCCTTAGAAGCCGAGAAATAAAATAAAATAGGTTGAAAGTGCTTTATTTTTTACATGGAGTTTAGAAAATGATATCGACATGATTCTTTTACCAAATCATTCGTTTTACTGAGTAGATTAAAGGAAAAGTATAAGCGTTAAACAATAATTTATGTATCGTCAAATAAATTCAAAAATATGCTTACTCTTTCAAGTAAACTAGTATTATACATTTTTTACACCAAAAATAATAGCAGATTTAAACTCAGCACCCCAAGAAACCCTAATGTGGTGAATATCATTGAAAACAAAAAATAATGATTTTCCCAGTCTAGAAGAGACTAAAAATTTGTAAGCGAAAGAGTAACCGGACGTTTTGAAATTCAATATCTCCCCTTGAGATCATCCGATTTTTACGTCATTGAAATCTTTCAAAGAAAGAAAGTCTCCCTTTTCTAACCATATAAATGACTGTTGTATTATCTCTGAACGTACTTGCATAAAATGGTTCTCAAATTAAAAATATAACGTAAACGTTTTTGCATATAACGTCAATCCCAGAACTTGTAGAAACACCCCGATTGGAAGGAAATATTCCATATACCTACAATTAAAAAGTTATCGATTATAAAAAAAAATTAATTTAAAAACGGATGTCAGATTCGTTTCTAGCACATTGAAAAATCCCTAAATTGAATTTAGGGGTTTTTCAATGTTGGGAATATTACAAAAATAAAAAAAAATTTATATAAAATTTTGGTAAGGGGGGACCCTTCAAATTTTGCTAAAGATTCAACAATCTGGCCATATTTCAAAAAATATTTACCCGAATCAAACCAAACTTGAAGGGTCGATAAAGGCCCTAATGAGACACATTTCCTTCTAATCGGCGTGTTTCTACAAGTTCTGGGATTGACGTTATATGCAAAAACGTTTACATTATATTTTTAATTTGAGAACCATTTTTTGCAAGTACGCACAGTGGGGCATTGGACGGAAAGCTCGGATACGTGCCGACTATTTTTCGATGTAGAATCACCAGAAAAAAAATGGTCCAAATCGGTGACCCCATCGCTGTATACTCCCCTTGGAAGGTTAGCTATTAACTATAGACTTCACTGTCCCTAATCCGTTCTCTGTACTGTTAGGCCAATCTAGTTGACTCGAGTGGTTGGTAAATTTGTTCTTCTGTCGTAAGTTAAGGTCAATAGTTGTTCTTAGTCACATTTTTTTTTTGGTTTTCGGCGCACCAACTTCTCGGCCATTAGCGCCGACATCCATGGTGCAGCAAGGACGTGTTTCAACAGGCCCTGGAATGAGAATACATGATGCAGGTTGGATTCGAACCCCCATCTCTTACATGAGAATTCAAGGCATTAGCCACTAGACCACGGAGATACCCTCTTTTTAATAACTCAATAGCAACTTATTTTCTTAATTCATACATGATGATTCTTAATTTATCATCATGTTATTAATTTATCACAATTCTTATTTCAGACAGTAGTTGTGCATCATATAAAAGCCTCCTTACTTTTCCAGCGAGTCGCCTGTAGGGTGTCTATTTAGTCCCTCCGAAAAGTAAAGTTAGAATTTTTGTTTTTGGAATGTGCCTATCCGTATTTCGATGGATGTAGCTTATAGAATTTTTCAGCTCTATGGACAAGTTGTAATATTTTCATAATTTCCGAAATGAGATTTCTGGATTATCTCATCATTGGGGACTGGGGTATCAATAATATCAGCTGTAATATTCAGATAGTCAGTGATATGAACATCCGGTTTATTGTGATGGACAGTTCGTTCCGTTAAAATTGCTTCTTCGCAATGCGTTTTATTTATATCCTTCTACAAAAGACCTTCTGCGACGTAGCGATAAAAATGTACATTCTTATCCAACGCCGATTTTTTCTGCTAGTGCTTGATTTATTTTGGCAAGGTTGTTATGCCTCTGAAGATAATCATATCCCACAAGCATATGCCCGCCTTAATATACTGAATCGTCTTTGTTGCAAGATACTGAATTTAGCATGGCTCTTGGGCTAAGAGCTAACTTGATATCGCTTTAACTTGATCTTGGATCGTTATTAATAAACTATTAGTTACTGTACAAGCTCAAAGGCCTTTGCAACTCTTTTTTTCGAAGTTAACTATCGATATATATCAATAATACATGGGTTACACGAATACCATGGACATCAAATGGCTTATCCGAGCGCCGAAGTCCTCAAAGAACGGAATGAGCTTAATTCAATCCACCGAATTTCTCAAACCTGTCACAAAAAAAAAAAAAAATGAATATATTCTCTTTGTCGCTGACTGAATTCATCTACTTCTGCTTTCCGGCGTATATCATTAGCGGATATTTTGCTTTCAGCTAGTAAACAAGTATCATGTATGCAGCTCTATTGCCGGAGAATATTTTTGGTTCTAAAAAACGCACCGTTGCAAAGCGTTAGTATTATGTCTGGGGAAGTAGGAGGAGAAATAAATATATGTAATAGAAATTTGAACTGTAGTTCTACAAATTTCGTAATATAAAACGAAATTAATAATATATTTTTTTATTTTATTGGACATGTAAAATCGTTTTATCTTCAAATAATAATGAGAGACTAGTTTTTAATGTAGTCACTAATTATCCTCTAGATAGATTTTCATTTTTGGACTCTTTTGATATTTTAACAGCTGATTGACGCGATATTTATGATCCTCAGTTGAAGCAGGTCCCCTACGTCATATTAGCCCATATTTATTTTTATGGATCTGAAGAGGCATCTTAAGAGTCCGAACATGTAAATCAGTTTCAATAAATGGACAGTTTTTTGTTTTGTATTTTTTATAGTCTTTCCACCTAAATAAGATAAAGTATATATGTCCTTTCAGATTTTTAAGCGTGCTTCTCAGCTAACTCAAAAAAATAAATGCTTTGATCGTTGAAAAGATTGTTTTCTTTTCCGTAAAGTTATTTTTCCATTCTTACTTTATATAAGTCATACCCGCATAATTAGCTTAAACCAAACTTTGCATATCTAATAAGCTTGGCAGGTGCATTGTACTGCTTAATAACCACCTTATTATTAATAACAGTGGTTCTCATTCACTGACTGCTTTAATTAAAAATGTCTGTGATCTGCAATAATAAGTATTGTTATTATATTTCTAACGTTCCGCTACAAAGCCACTTCAACTCCTTCTTACTTTTACTTGGTAAATTACACAGGAGCATTTTGCATTGTTAGAAAGTAATCGTTCATCTTTCAAAGAATTAATTACTGATCAAGCGGATTTAGATTAAAAATCATCTTCATATTTAGACAAACGGTCTACTGAAATTTTGTTGCCATTATTTCTCATTTATAGGAAGTAAACCCAGCTTATGTGGTTGACCCGAACACAATCGGAAAGTGTCTGCGTGTGGGCACCCCCAAATCTTGACGTGACATTAAAATTTGTATATATATATATTTATGCGTGCTTGTGTTTAGACTCTCTCCAACGTCTACAACAAAAATCTAATTTAGATGAAATTTGTCACTAATAAATGCCGACGTCCATAGCCACGTTGAATATACAAACTTCCATAGATCACCGATGTTAAGCGATGTCGGGCGTGGACAGTCCGTAAATGGAGGACCGTGGACGTGTTGTTGGGCTTATAAAAGAGTGACTGCCTTTAGATAGCACGACACTAATAGCCCAGTTGTCCATACGACGTATAAAAAAAAAAAAAAAATAAATATTGGACCTGTATGTATCTCTTATTGATGCTACTATATACATTATTAAGGGAATCTTTTAAACACTCATTCACTTTGGTTTAAATTTTATGAATTTTCTGCACATTATTAAATCAAAAATTGTTTTTACCTTTTTCTTGTTATAAAAAATAAAGAATAATTTCATGTATACTTAGCTATGAAATACTGCAGCCAAAACAAATTATTTTGGCCAGTGATGGTCATTTATGGACTAAAGATTCAAACTCTATTCCTTCCCACACTAATAAAAAAACTAATAAATCCATTTTGCAATTTTATGGAAATTATCGTTATTTGTCAGATTTATATCAAATGGAATAGTACGTATAATATATCCAACCACATTTGTAGTATAATATATCCAGTTTATCATTCCCGTAACAGGCCACGCTGGCCTGCAGAGGAGCAGTTACTGGGAAATAGTGTGGTCTTTACTGTGCTCCGGCTACCTCTCCCGGTCTGGGAACCGACTCCGATCATCGAACGACGGCACTAGAAAATGAAATCTTTAGTGATCCTACGACTTTCGAACTCGGGCCCTTTAGAACATGAGTCACGTTCTCTACTACCACTTTGCGAATATATATAAATGTCATTCGATAATTATTTATTATGTCTTTCAGAAAACGTTCGAAAGCGATGTAACTGGTGTATATGTGCTATTCTATCATATTTGAAGAAAAACAATAATGTATTTGTTTGTTTGAGATTCATAAGCTATTGTTATTTATGTGTCCAATCACGGAGAGAAGCAATTGCTTGTAAAGTTAATCCAGCCGAGAAAGCTGCTTTGCCGATTTACAAGCTCCATTACCTTTCTCGATTGAAAAGGAGAAAAATAACAAAAAAAAAGTGGATTGTATCCGTAGACAATCAATGCAGCGATGGTCAGATTGAGATTGGCCGGTGACAGACCTTGGTTCTACAAAACAGCCATAGATAGCCTTGTTATAGAGCCAAATAAACTAGCATGCGAGGTTGTCCTAGTCTCAATCTACCCAAGGTTTCCGCTTCTAGATTCCTTCCTGATTTTAGATTATAATGCTTTATTTTACTAAAGTACGAATAGCTTTGCCAAAAAAGGTTTCCAGTGAATCACCATCGCAGCTGTGATATCAGTAAATATTTCATCATAATATCATCTCCTGCGTTCAAAGTTCAAATAGATTGAGTGGACATCGTTGACCGTTGGTGATGCAAAGATAGAAATTGATACGGTTTGGTCGTTATGTCTCAATAAAACTACATCTTTTATAGGAAAATGAGTTTTATTGTTACCCGACGTTTCGGCTTGAAATTAAAGCCGAAACGCCTGCTAACATTAAAGTAAAACAAGTAGGACAGAGTTAATTCTAATATATATATATATATATTTAAAAAAAAAAAAAATCCTAAAACAGAAAAACATTATGACAGTAACTGTGAGCTGTAGTTAGAGCTTAAATTAGAGATAGATCAATACTGGTTTAAGACATAGAAGGGTAACATGGATACAGATATAAAATTAACAAGTACATGAGGGTCTCCCGTGGTCTAGTGGCTAGTGCCTTGGATTCATAAGCGGGAGATGGTGGGTTCGATTCCCACCTCCGGCAGGAATTTTCTCATCTCAGGGCTCGCTGGGAAAATTCCTCGCTGCACCCTGGATGTCGGCACTAATGACCTAGATGTAGATGCGCCGTAAAAAAACAAAAGAACAAGTACATGATGAAAATAGGCTTACCGACAAGAAGACGGAGAACTATGCCTCACGGATGCCTAAACATTTTTGACTTTGCTTGATCATACGAAAAGGAGTTTTTGACCACCCATTAAATTAAGAGTGGTAGCATGGGCGCATATAGAAAATAATTTCGGGAGGGGCTGGGAAAATGTCAGGGGGGCTGAGACCATTTCCGGGGTATGGAATACTAAGAATTTAGAGCTTGGAATAGTTTTAGGCAACTAAAACGCTATTACACGTAAAATAAAATATGTTTTATGAACTAAGTGATCTTATTTAATTTATTTTTAAGGGCTTTACGACAAGTTTTTACCATCAAATCAAAATTTCGGGAGGGGTTGCAGCCCCCCCTTATATACGCCCATGAGTGTTAGTAAAGGATCAAGGCGGGAGGGCGGTGTTATAAAAGTGTGTTGATATTGGAAGAGGGGTAGCGAATTTTGAAGTTTATTCCAAGAGGGGTTGTCCCGTTGATTCTAGTCTTTCCCCAGTATCTACATTGACATGTTTGTGAAATAATAACGTCTACACTGTGCTGTATATCATATAGTGGTTCAATAAATTTCAATCCAAATAGGGGAACCTTCTCTTAAGCCTTATATCGATGGTCACAGGATATAAATTACTAAGTTCAAAATCTCAACTTTTCAGGGCAGCTCTTTAACTGAGAAAACATCATATTTTTATGAAATGCTAAGAAATCCACGTATTTGTTTTTAGTCAGAAACGACCAAGGCTGCCAGTTAGTGACTTCTTTACTCTATGCATGAATCGTAGGCGATAGTCAGAGTGCAGTCATTTTGCCCTTTTTCCTTCGATGGGACAATTAGATTGTCCGTCGTTGGATGAATATGATGCATTGCATTTTCTATGAAGAATTGACTCCTTTGAATGAATTAAGTCGTCATTCAATGACTCTAACGTCCAATGGCGTAATTGGCAAAGTGCCCGACCGTAAAACGGGTGATTCAAATCTCAGTCTGACGAGTTTTATTTTTATAAATTATATAAAGGTTTAATAGTGTTGATATATTTTTGTAAAAAAAATTGTCAATCTGTATTTTCAGTAGAGATTTGATACATTGTTGAGTGAGAGCTAAAGGAGGGTTGATCTGTTCAGTATGGCAACCTGTGGAGTATGCACCCTCAGAAAGACCCATCCCAATCTCTTTCAACACTTGTATTGCGTTCTCGTGGTACAATATTGACAGTACTTGGTTTTCTACAAGAAGTTTAGATTGTTGTCCATCCTCATTACAAGGATATCGTATTACTCGGGCTGCAACGAATGACAAGATGTTTCCACCAGGTGATTTATAGGTTTCAGCAAAAAGAACTGACATTCAGGAGTGTGTTTTGATTTAGTGTAGATACATCTTCTGGGTTTTATTAAAGCAGAGGGTGAGAATAGCTCCTAACCTCTTATTATATGTGATTAAATGATTTTAACGAAATATTTGCCTAATTCCCAAGGATTTTTGTAGCAATCTCTCTCTCTCTCTCTCTCTCTCTCTCTCTCTCTCTCTCTCACTCTCTCTCACTCTCACTCTCTCTCTCTCTCTCTCTCTCTCTCTCTCTCTCTCTCTCTCTCTCTCTCGCATTAGTTGGTGATTGTGTGCTTATTATCCGAGTCTTTACCATCTAAACTTATTAACATTATGTTAATTACAATTGAACAGAAAAAACTGTAACAGTGATTCCTTAACACTCCAACCAACATCTTTTTTTTTCCCTCTCTGGGAAGTTACTGCTATGGTTATCGTCAAATGGTATCTGCCAATCCAGATTATACTATTTGATAAAATCTTCTAAAATTTTTCTTACAGAGAAATTATCATAGTTTTGGTAGCTTCTCCAAAACTTTCTGCCATATTGTTTATTTTTCTATACAATTTGTTTTATCACTCATTAAAAAGGACCTATAAATATTTCAAGCATTCATAAGTAAAATTCGTCACGATTAATAAGAATACGAATTCTAAGGCAACGATATTAAGTGATTGATCCAATTCATAAATATTTTGTGAATAAGTTTTACATATTTACCATACTGATCTATTATTCTTTCCTGTAGCCGGTATTTATTTAGTAACTATCGATTTACAGTTGTTGACATGTGGAAAGTGTCGCGTGTCCCAGGGCCCTGACACTTCCTTAAAAGAATATAAAATATGTGTTCCTCTAGGGATTAACATGTTCTTAAATTTGTATTTTATAGTAACAATGAGCAAACATGGAAATAGATATATTAAATATTTGTAGTAAAATTTGATTCCCCCCCGATTATTTACTAGTTAAGTAATATTCAGACGTTGGGTTCTTGTTATTTTATCGATAAAAGAATTATTTTTATATAATGTTAATTTTGTTTACATGTCATCATAACTAGAAATTTTCGAACAATATATTTTAAGGATGAACATTTACAGACCTCTTTGTCTCCAATTCGCCGCAAAGAGAGAATTTTGTGCATGTTTTAACGGTCGGAAATATCGTCGACACAAATGCGAATGTGAAAATCACCAATTTCTCCATGAGTTTCTCGAGTCCTCTTTACCCTTTTAAGATTTCCAATTTTTAAGCTGTAAGTGATAGGAAAAGCCCATGGAATATGACTATTGAATTTTAGTCCGTCCCGAAGGAGGCCTATATCCCACCCTTGTGATTGTTCTTTATTCGCAGCTGCATGCGGGCGGGTCGAAGGACGAGGCGATCTCAGACAAAGAGGCTTATCCTAAATCAGCTCAGAACTACTTCCGCTGATTTTAGGGCACTAACGTTTTGACATTATATTTATCGTTTTTAGGCCCTCGATTATCCCTACCAGCCTCCGTCCGAAATGTTGTAGTTTCCCTTTTATGGTGCTCATGAGCAAGCTACTATTGTGGCGTTAGTTGGCAGGCAATGAATGAAGACTCGACAATTTTCTATAAACGTGTTGACAAGATAAACATAGTATACCAAGGAAGATGAATACGCAGCCGTAAATACTAAATGAAATCATGTTAACGCCTTGAGAAAATTATGCCATTGCTTCGACGTTAACATAGGGAATAACGCTGCCGATCTAAAAAACGAAATAAAACTGCCTATTGTCATCGCCAAGTGATTAGTCTGAGCCCAACGTTAATAATAATAAAGACTATATTTATTTATATATTATCAATTCATTCACTTCTAAATAATTCAATTAATTATTGATGCAATTATTTCAGACATACAAAATACCTGTTTTTTCGTGACTATTACATTTTGTACAACAAATGAACTAATTACAAATATTTGTAATATAAATGTTATGGAATTGGTTCAGTTTACATGCAAGTACATACCGAGGTTGAAATATCTGATCTAAATGGTTTTAAGTACAGAATGTAAGTTGTGGTTTGTTTTCTATTAGATCGGTGGCGTACCGATGGAGTGCGTCCCGGACCTCGCCTTCCTCCAGATGGCGGCGGCTTCCAACAACGAAATGCTCAACAAGATGATGTGGCACGCCCCTACGTCTGCAGCCTACTCCAGCCCCGCCACCGGCAACGGAAACAGCGGTGGCACAGTGACAAGCGGAAGCCACTCGGCAATGAAGCAGCGCAAGACCAACTTCACTTCCCGGGAAGTGGAAGCCCTCCTCGCTGCGGTGGCCGAGAGAAAGGAGACGGTGTTGTTCGGAGTTGCCGGTGGCTTGGGCTGGGCGAGGGCTTGGCATGAAGTAGCTCAGCAGGTGTCGGCTGTTGAAGGAATCCACAGGTCCGAGAGTGATGTGAGGAAGAAATGGACTTACCTCAAGTGGGAAGCAAAGAACACGAGTAAACCCGGCAGAGATCCCACTTCCAGGGCTGTTCTAGACATCCTCACTAGTAGGGATTCAGACACGCCCTCATCGAACTCCTTACTTGAGCAGCTATTGGGTAAGCATCACAATTCCTTTACAACTTACTTGTTTTCTTTTAATTTAATTAAACAAATGTTAAAGAATTACAACACAGTGTCCTATTCATGATTTGTTTTAATTTTAATTAAAATTTCGACAATGAAACGAAGAAAACAAACGGCATAGTGCCCCAATCTGTTACTAAAATGCCCAAATCTGTTTATTTGCTTTTACTGCTCAATCCAGCATTCCCCTCTAACAATATTTGATAACAAATCATGGCCGTATTAAACACCTGAGTGACTGATACATTATGGGCATCCAATGCCTGGGCTGTGGTACACTAGTGAGATTAACTAAATTATCTCACTAGTGTACCACAGCCCAGGCATTGGATGCCCATAATGTATCAGTCACTCAGGTGTTTAATACGGCCATGATTTGTTATCAAATATTGTTAGAGGGGAATGCTGGATTGAGCAGTAAAAGCAAATAAACAGATTTGGGCATTTGGTACCCATTGGCATTTGGGCATTTGGTTGGTTAATCTTGTACCCAGGCGGCATTGGCATTGGGATGATCTGGTTTTCCAATTGAGATCCCTCCAAATACGATACTAAAATTTGAAATCCTTAGTGAGCGCTCGAGGCTCGAATTATGGTCTACTAGGACATACGTCAAGTTGGTACTACTTCAGCCATACCCTTTCTTGAATTAAAATAAATAATGCAACGTAGTCTCAACCCTTTTTATTATCATTGTAAAGACGTTAAGGGGCAATTCTACCTTTTGTAATCAAAATCAAAGCCATTCTCGCCAATTTACTGATCAAAAATAACCGTGTTTTTCAAGAGTGATAGTCTGCAGGCGGAAGGGTTTAATATGAAACAAAAAACTAAATATATGTTGAAAGAAGGAGTTAAACCCTATTACGTACATAGAATTTTTTAAAAAAATATTAATTTGTTCCAATATGATGAAAAATTCTTCATTTTCTAATAAAGAGACCGGCAGAAATCGGTCATAAAATCGTTAGAATTTAATGAATAAAAAAATCCTACGTACCCACTTTACTAGTAAATATCATTAAGATGCAGCAGGTAAAAGTTGATCGGGTGAAAATTGAAGGCGCTTGCGTTTAGCCCGATGTGAAAAACATTGTTTTGAGAAAATCGACTTTAAACTTTAATGGATATTAATTTTTTTCATCATTTATTAAACAAAAGGTTTTTAATTTTGAAATGTATCGGGATTTCCGGAAAAACTGTTCCGCCAAATAAACACCATTGGATATCATTTTTGATTAGTTAAGGAAGCATTTAAAAAAAGAAAACGTTACAAGGTAGTATTACCATTTAAATTAGGTTCTAAACGAAATCATCAACATGTATAGCTGCTTTTCGATTTATTTATTTATTTATTTATTTATTTATTGTGTTTCGTATTTTGTACGATAAACACACTGAGTTAAGTCTTCTAAGAGATCAGGAATTGATTATAAATTTATATATTATTATGAATCCAGGATGTATGGCTTTAAATAAAATATATTAAACGCTTAAAAATGATTAGAGCTTTAACTTTAAGTCATAAAAGTAATGCATTTTTTCATGGCATAAAAATGTGATTGCATCAACGAATCTTTTAGGTCTTCATATGAGATCGTATAATCCTGTACGATTTCGATTTAAAACGATTTAAAACGGTGATCCTTAAAGTTTCTATACATTTAGCTACTGCGTTTTCAGAATAAAATAGATTAGGCCTCATTTAAGTTTTTTTAATCCTTTTTCTAATAATTCATTGTTTAATCGATTTGTAAGGGGCGAGGTTAGCTGAGTGGTAGAACACTGGACTAATAATTGACCTGAGTTCAAATCCCGAGCAAACACTAAAGATTATTTCTTCTAGTGTCTTCGTTCATGGGTTGAATTCGGCCTCCCTGACCGTCCCTAGGCCAACTAGGTGCTAATGACTCTAGCAGTCGAAGCATTCAAGGGAAAAATTAGACGGCCGGAGCATAATACTGACCTCACTATCCCCCTAGTTTGCCGTTTGGTCATGAATCAGATACCTCTATATTATCTGCCCCTCAGGGCACTCGTGGCCTGTTACGGGACTGATTTTTTTTTTTTTTTTTTTTTTTTTTTTTTTTTTTTTTTTTTTTTTATCGATTCGCGAATTCAAATTATTTTGGTAGTACGTATTATCAAGAGTACATTAAGAGTAACAGATTATAGGTAGCTAGTCCTCTGTCGATTTGCGTGTCTCAATATGCGTACTTCTGAAGGAAATGGTACTACTGAAAACAAAATGGTATTTTTATTTACCCCATTTAAACTTATAAGCATTACCAAATCTTGGTGGCACCTTCCCATATTTTGTTCCCGTATACCATATATCTCTTCTCATTATTGATTATATTAATAAGTAAAAAAATTCTGTTCGAAAATGGCATTCTTTTTACTGCTGTATATATATATATATATATATATATATACATATATATATATATATATATATATATATATATATACATTTATATATACATCTCATACTCTTAGACCCATGTAACAATATTTATTTTCATATCAGTATAAGTCATTAGATAATAATGCAGAACATTCAATGTTGAAGAATTTGAAAAAGGTTATTTGTCTACTACATAATGGAACTAAAGAAAATGAGTTATTTGATTGCCTCTGACTCATATCCAGCCTGCACAATTAATCTCTGACTCAATGTTGCTTACTTAACAAATAAATTTGTCATGATTTTACTTGGAAGAATACTTAGAGTTCTTATAGTACGTTTTTATCTGAAACTGCAGGCGTATTTTAGTGGTGTCGATTGTTTAGAAGTCAAAACAACATTTTTTTTTTTTAATGAAATAACTTATCCAATGTTTGGAATCGTTTTTTGCAATCTTATGAATATCTCTATACTCTCTAAAAACAAAAAAACAGGGGTTTCCCAGTGCAAAAAATCGACAGACAATAACATGTCTTTTTAGGTTCTGAAAGCCAAAATCAATTTTTTTTAGGGGGGGGGGAAGAAGTATTCTAAGTCTGTGCAGTGATCATGTGGCTCATACCGAAATGAGGTCGTTATTCTGACCGCATGGAATAGATATATTAAACAGAAAAGAGTATTTGATATTAGGATCTTATATCATCAGGATCTTATAAGTAAAATTCCTGAAAATCACGAAAAACACATGAATTTTGAAACCATGTCACGAAATTTCAGTTTTACCGGAGTCTAATATAATCCCAGGACTTCCGAACATTCGAAATTGTCGCCGCTTTCATACGGTGACTCAATTACCTATTATTTACATATATATTTTTTTTATTTTTACAATTCATATTCAGAGTTTTTCATGGAGTCTTAAATATTGAGATTGTGCGCAGTTCAATTTACTAAGGTAGGTACATTAATGAGAAATATTTAGTTAATAATATTTTTAGAAATGCTGAATTCTGGTATCATTGTTGTAATTTTGTTGAGGCTGCTATTTTTATAGTAATTCTAAAAAGGATATTACCATAGTTTCTTCTTAAAATAATGTATAATTTAGAAGGTATAGTCGATCGTTGAGATGTAGAAGGTATTGATCATCAGGGTTTCGGTCTTTTTGATTCAATAAAAGACTACATTTTATAGTTAAAATGTGTTCATTTACGCCAACGTTTCGGCTTGATGTACAAGCCTTCTTCAGGGCTATGGAGAAAAGAGAGAACTATCCTGTTTCTTGGTGGCTACATTTCGTAGGACGGGAAGGATCGCTCTGACTCTTTTCGCTTCTCGCTCATCGCTCTTCGCTCGTATGTACCCGAGGCCTAAGGACACTATCCTTCCTTATTTTTAAAAACTATTACTTTTATATTCACTTTAAAAAAGTAAAAGTTATAAGATAACTTTTTCGGTTTAAACTTTTTTTGAAAACTATTTTTTTTTTAACTGTTATTTTTCAACTTAAAAAATAAAAGTTTTTAAGTGATTCTTATTAAAACACTTAATAGGAAAAGTTTAAAGGAATAAATTAAAGCTAGAAATGTTTTGTATTAACAAAAACGAAAAATTTCCTCTCAGTATTCCTGGTATTGTAAACCAACGAAACCCTAAAATTCTTCATTAAAATACTTAAAACTATTATTTCACATTAAAAAATCTAAAAGTCTAAAAGTTCTAAAGACTTTTACTTTTATTTTCATGTACATAGAAGTTCCTTATTTTTAGAAGTTCCTAAATAACTTTTACTCTTAAAACTTAAAAATAAATGTTGTTGTTTTTTTGGTTGAATTTAAGGCGTGTCAACCGTTGGGGTCATTAACGCCACTTTTTTTTTTTAACTTATAAAATAACAGTTTTTTTAACAGTTAAATTTTAACTTTGTCGATAAAAAAAATAACTGTTTAAATGTATGTAAAATTGTAGTTTATAGATATCTCAGTAATCCGGTAATCTATGTAAGGTTACAAATAATTTTAAGCTGAAAGCTAACGCTGTTTCTTTATAAGTGACATTATTTTGTTTATAATGGGCATGAAATTTGCATTTCTTGTCATGAAAATGTCACGAAAAAGGTATGAAATTGGCTTTCACAAAAGTTATAGACACCCTGAACGATAAACATTTTGGAATAAATTATATATTTCTTTTAATTACTGGTCTTCCAGCACTTTCAATTCATTTTAATTCATGTCATGCACATCAAGATGTTCTTCTTTCTCTAGTTCCTCTTTTATATGTCGTTTAAAATACGCATGCCATCATTTGGCGAACGTTTGGCCATTTGAGGAAACGAACGGAAATGTTAAGTATGTAATTAAGAAACATTGGGAGAAATGTTATGTAGATACTCCCAGAGTGAATGGACACTGGGTTTAGTGTATTATTATAACTGTAGCAGCAGGTAATTCCGGCAATTAATTGGGCGGTTATCTTTGGGAATTGGGGCGAGTTTCATTCCAATTGTTCTTGCCCATTATTAAACCCAATTTTATTTTTCATTAATAATTTATAAACTTATCTCATGAGGATAATATATTAAAACAAATGATTAACTGAATTACTTCCTAATTGCTAAATAATTTTATTTGGGTAAAAAAAAATACGTATTATACACAAACTTTTTATTTTTTTATTTAATTTTTTTTTTACAGGTAAAATATTTAAAGGTTCAAAATATTTTGATAAAATCGGTGTTTTACTCGCGACGTGTTTCGTTGTCCCAGTTGATAAAACGCGGAACTGCTGGAGGCTGGAAGAGTCTTGTGATATTATCGCACTAGTTATTCCGTGTGGGTGAAAAATGGATGAACCTCCAATTCTTATGGATCTGTTCCGATGAAACAAGGAGCTTTGGCACTAGTTTCTAGACGTTTAAAGTGTGTGTTACTCGCACGAAACCAGATAAACAATTAAGGAAATCGCTCATTTTTGGCGAACTTCATGCTACAAATCATAATGTGAACTGCTTTATGTTTATGTGCCTTAAGGTAGACAATTAATCGAATTAAAACATTTCTAATATGATATATCTAATGTTTTTAAATATTTTTTTCTTGTTTTGAGCATTGAAAAACAAAGGATTTGTTTTAAAACTTGTCACGTTCCACGCACTCATACAAACGAATAAGTGAACATTTTTGGCAAGTTTGAAAAAAAGAAGTACAAAATAAATCATGGTTTTGCTAACAGACAGATTTTACAGATTATTTTTTACTGTAAAAAAAAAATATAAAAAAAAAATAAAAAAAAAAATATGATGGTAGATGGAATAAGTTTTCATTATCCACTGGAAATATTTAAAATGGCATAACACAGGAACTCTTCGAAGTTGAGATAGGATTTTCCCTATCTTCCTTTTTTTCGAAAGTAGATGGCAGTCCGATATGAATTTGCATCTCAAACTTTCTTGATGGAAATCAAATATAGTTTGCGTCCCTTCTCCTACATCTGCTAATGATCACACTACCACTTTTTGTATTCAGTAGCATTAAAGCGCTATTCGATAGCAATAATACACAAAAATAACAATAATTCTTATAATAACAATATAAAAATAATGAATTAAAACTAAAGTTTTCAATTTTAATTGATCTCTTTTTCGAGCCACAGTCCTTACTTTGAGGGGCAAACTTGCTGTGCTACTGACCTCAGGTGCCATGTGACCCAAGGATTTCATTTATATCCCCCCAGCTGCTGGTGTCGTTATATTGCTGAAAAAGAGAAACATTAATTATTTTCAATTAGTTCCTTATTTCAAAAGAGTGTAATTATCATTTGACATTTTATTTTCGATTACATAAAATATTCAGGAAGAAATTCTCCTTGAAAAAAAGAATATAATTATCTAAAAAATGTTCACTCTGTTATGCTGAATATTCATATTGTAAACATATTTTGTATACTATGTTGTGTCGTGCCTTTACTCCTTAAGTTGGGCAATATGTTAACGGCGTCCTTCGGTTTCGTCGAAAAGGTGGAATGACAGCTGCTTTTTCATGAATTTCTAATTAAATATTAACCAACAACAAACGCAAGAGTTATGGTATGTTATTACATACATTAAAAAAAAAATAATAAAATTACATTAAATATTTCGTAAGGATTGCATATTTTTTCAAACTTGAGGAATCTATTTTAGATGTAAATTTAGTTTAAACTTTCAATAATTTTATTACAAGTTGTTAACGTCAGTTCTTTGCTGTTTATTTTTAACATGTTAAACCAATTTGAAGGCGATGTATTTAATCGTTTCCCAGAAAGGTGGAACTACTAGAATTTTGGGTATAGGTACCCCGAAACAAGGGATTGACGTGTTTGTCATTCATGAAAACAAAGACACATAAATATTGATTCCTTTTGGGTTTGGAGTAGAGGAAGTAATTAAAGATTTTTTTTTCAACAGATGTAAATATTATTGAAGTGTTTGTATACTTTCATAAATGCATGTAAAACGAATATAAAATCCAACGTTATCATTCAAAAACTTAAAACGTTTTCCACAAAATTGATTCTAAATTTCGATAGGAAAGTCTCAGCCGGAGAGAACTTGGCTTAAATTTTCAAATGTTGGTGCCCTTCTATTCAAGATTTTTTTTTTTTTTTACTTTATTATTAAATTATTTGATCAGTAAAATGAGCATTAAGATAGATATTTAAATATTGGGCGTTACATTTTTTTTATTAGTTTATATCTGCTGTGAATGTACCAGTTCTCATTTTTTTTATTAGTTTATATCTGCTGTGAATGTACCATTTCTCATTTTTTTTATTAGTTTATATCTGCTGTGAATGTACCATTTCTTTTTCTGCTAATAAAATAATTAGGACCTCAATTTTCATTGCACTTTTTCTACTCAATACACATTTATACGAACACATAAAACTGAAGCTTATTGTACTATATTATTTTTTTAAATTTTATATGTACATGTGAAGGCGAAAAGCAATTGTTAATTTTTATATTATTTTTAGTTTTTTACACTTTTCGACTTTATATTTGTACTTTTTATTATTTTTCATTTTCTTTGTGTTTCATTTTTTAAATTTGACAGAGTATATTGTTTCGATTTTTTAGTTGTAATTGTGCATTTCATGTTATTTACTTCTTGAAAATCTTGCTCGCCCCTGGTGGTTCAATAGAGAAAATCGCTTAAGCAGCAGGCTCTGAAAAATCAAATAAATTTCATGTTAAAATGAATTTATTTTGTCATAAACCAGCGAAAATAATAAGAAATTGAGAGAAAAATATTTAGAGATTTTATTTTAAGCTTTTAAAATTACACGGGTCGCTACAAAAGCTGTACTGATCAATTAGTTAAAGTACATTTTTCATTTTTATAAGATAATTATAATACTACATGGAGGTAGACAAAAAAAATTCTGATACCCTATCGAACTGCCATTTCCAATCATTATTTTCCCCTCAATTTTTCGCATTAGCTCCCTCCTCATCTCTGAGACGAGACGTGAATCTGAATTTTTGATCGGAATTAAGATCACTACCTAAGGAGGTGAGGGGGTTAGATTTTGATCAATATAGGAGGCGGCCCCGTTGGCGCAGCTTACATAGCGCATCCCTATTGGAGCACGTGGCAACCACCCCGTCCTGCCAGTCTGTCCTCAAGACCGTACCAACTACACGTACAGGTTGTAAGGTGAGTATGCCAGTCCGGGGAGAGGAACCAGTCAATAGTCACTGACCTATCTCAATACTCTCCCAGCCTTCCTCGTATCACTCACACACTCTCTAGTACAACTCATTCAGTACTATATCGTCTCCATTCATTCATAAATAACTCCTAATAACAAGTTAAACATATATTAATAATCACCTAATGAGCTACTCCTAAAGAACATACATAAACAGGACATACTCGACAAATATAAAACTAATACAAAAGCAAACTAACGAATCTGAAAAAATGCATCTTTCATTGTCAATCTTTACTAATTTCTGCTGGACTTATTTACGGCAAATTCTTCAATCTGACTTCGCTCTATTAAAGGGAAAGTATTCCACTATCAAAAGGTCAAATCTGTCAATTATTTGACTGTCCAAAAAAAAAGTTATGAATAAATGCTTTTCCACTCTGAAAATTGGTTATTTGCACATTCGTTAGTTTGCATTTGTATCGACGATATACGCATAAAATGACTTGCTGTGTGAAACATATTTACTTTATCAGTAGCATAACTTGACGGGACACATATAATCCATGTAATACTCCACTAACTATAAAACATATATTGTCAGAATATTACCGAGAAAAAACAGTAACATACCCGACAACATGACCGAACTGTAGACAAAGTTTACATGCATTTATGAAATGAAACTTATTATTCATTATTCAGCTTTATACATTCACATATCGCTAAATACACAGAATAACACATGATTGTAACTCTACAGAGAAGTTTTGAAATAATTTTTGAATTATTTTATCCCTGCGCATAACAAAAACTAAAAATATTAACAGCTGTCGGCTGGAAGTAAATAACGCTGGAAACGCTATTTCAATTTTTCTGTTTTTTTTTGTTTGTTTTTTTTTTTTTCATTTTTATGTGTTTTTCTAATTAAAAAAAAACAATTATATCTTTTAAAATCTTTTTCTTAAATAAATTGTTTTATGATTTCGATCAAGAGTGATTTTAATTTTTATTAACTGCTTTAAAAATCATCTAAAGTGATAACTTCTGGGCAAAACATTTTTCAGCAATAATAATGAGCTATAATTTTTTAAATCGAAAATTTTTGAGAACATACCCCTTACTTTAGGATAACAATTTCAGCAGACACAAATCAAAGAAATTTAATAACGTGACCAAAACGTGTGTGAGTATACATATACATACATACATCCATACACAAATACGGCTAAAGTAATAATAATTTGTTGCAAGCATCAAATATGAATATTCCAAGGGTATCATGCCTGTGCTAATTATTTAAAAAATAAATAAATAGAAAAACTAAATATTCAGTTTTACATAAAAGTTAACAAAGAGCGAATTATTTTTACCTACTTCATAAAATAACTAAGGTGCTTTGATTTAGTTGAAAATTGCAATTAAAAGATAATATATTAAACCTTGGTCTCATTATTATACTGCATAATTATAGCCATTGACGTCATTCGCCAGTTTATCGATGTAAACCCATTTATTCATCTTGTAATTTATTTTTTCCCAAAATAGTGTTAATCGTTATTACTTTCATTTATGAAAAGTTTTATTAAGTATTGTTTTTCACAAAACCTTCAAATGATGAAATCTTACGATTTTTCATATTACATTAATTAGTATCTAATTCAAATATTCCAGTGTAAATTAATTTTTGAATCGGCCATTTAAAAGAAACCTAACAAAAGTAAAACATTAAAATGATTTGTTATCTTACCATCTTTTGTTGATATATATCTATATGATAATTTTGAAGTAGTTTAAGTAATCAAAAAGCTATTTATCAAATAATTCTCATTGTTATGATATCGAAAAGAAACATTGTTTTTATAGATAAAGGGAGATAGTTTTAAGCTCTATATTCAGTGGTCAAAAATAACGTGGGTCGTGGGTTCGATTCCCATTAGGAATGGAGGATTTTCTTTCATCATCCCTATCTTGGGTAGAAAAGGATGGTAACCTGTTGATCACTCGTACCAAGAATATGTATTAGTGACGTTAAAAGTTAAGCCTAATAATATCTGGGGCTAAAATCAGCCTTTGGAAGTCTAATTCCAGCTCATTTGGCATTGCTATGGGCTCAACTGGTTACATCAAACTGACTTGATACTTTTCCTGCATTTGTAAATATTTTTTGTTTTCATACCTAATTCAATTCACATGTCAGATAACGACGAACAGTTTATTAAAAGTTCCGGAATGGCCATGAATTGTATTTTATTTGTTTCTATAATGGGGGTTGGAATAAAATATTTTTTTCGTATTGCTTCAGAAACATTCCTTCCTCCAGCATCAAAATCATTAACTGTTTTAGCGACATTTTTTTAGAGGAGCAAACTTCTAGGGCTGTTCGGGTTTGTCTAATTAGTGCCCTGAGTTTTCAATAACATTGCCCTTCAAGGGCAGATATGGACCTTTAAAGGTTATGGTGACCTCTTGACCTATCATTTTTAAGACATTGGTTAAATATTTTAATTATTGGAAACAATGGAACTTAAATAATTCACGAATGATACTTTTGTTACAGACCTTGTAGCTCTATACTCCAGTTATTTTCAATCGCGTGGTATGTATTAGTAAATAAATAAAAAAATATATTATATTTTTCAATTAAAAAGTTTGTTCAAGTATTTTTCAAAAAGAAAATCCATCACCCCTGGTGGGAATCAAACCAAAGACCCTTGGCACGGAGTTTTAAATGAACACGCCTTAACACTTACGGCCTCTAAGATGATGTCACTAAGATTGTATGTAGAGTGTATTTATTCCAAAAAAATTGGAAGCACAAAAAATAATTGGGAATATAGATATTGTCGGGTTCGGTCGTGGTCAAAAAATTAAATTTTCAAGATAAAAAATGCGTTATATTTCGCTCAGAAATGATTGCACGTCTTTGAGGCACAGTTCTCGTTTTTCTCATGGGCCTGATGAAGGCCTGAATTTCAAGCCGAAACGTCGACAAAAAAATAACAGTTTTTATCGAGAAATTAACTTTTATTGGCCCCGAATTATCTTCCTTAACAATCACAACGGTCAACTATCTTCTCCTAAAAAAACATAATTTTGGCTTTTTTTTTTTTTTTGTTTTAGACATTTTTAACTCGTAACAAAAATTAAAAAAAAAAGAAGGGTTTGGAGAATTATTTATGCATCATTCTTTGAAAGCGACAATTGTAAACATCAGAACGACACTGGTGTGAGTTACTCGAAATAAAAGAGAGTAACCAAAATGCTGGCCCGCCAAAAAATCAAATAAATATAGTCTCAATAGATAATTTATAAAAAATAAGGGATATAGTAAACAATGGGCCTTTAAATAATTCAAAATACAATAAAAAGGATTAGCTTAACAAGGTAATATAACCCAGATTTTTTAACTGGTTGTTTCATAAAAATATTAATTACTGAAAACGTAACTATTGTGACTTAAGCCATTTTCCCAGCTCGATTGCCTATCCCTTTTAAAAAATGTCCTATAATTGATCAAAACTTATAGCGCCAATAATCTAGAAAACGACCATCTCAACAAGTTTGCTGCTCCTGACATGTTTCTCTAAAACCACAACTTTTTTATGTGTTGTTCCTCGACTGTTTCAACTGCTTACACTTATCTTAAAGTATATGTATACAACTAAGAACTCTAGAAGTAACTAATAACAGCTTCTCTAATGACAATTATTTAATTAACATTTATCAGGTTATCTCATTAGAGATTTCGCCTAAAACGTGAAATCCAACACTTTTAGAACACACAGAGATAAATGGCCAGTATTTTCTGCCCTAAATGGAAGTTCCGCCGCAAATTTCTGGTATGTCATTTGAAACGGTCTTCCCGAGGAGCCACAAACATTGGCCGAGATTGAGCTGATGGTTTAATTGAAAAATTGCTTTGTATTAATAAACGGATTGTGGGAGGGGAGAGGAGAAGGGGTAGAGGTTATCTGGCATGTGGTATTGGATGATACAGGCTTCTAGCTCCCTTAAAATACCAATCAAACTGTACAATAAATTCTTTAACAGCACACCAACTCTCAACCCAATACTTCAAATTTTTGTTTCAATAGATAAAGTGAAAATCAGATTTGCACTACAAATATAAGTTATAATATTTCATTTTAAATGCAGCCAATAATTGAGGGAGCAAGGGAATTTGTGACATTTTCTGAAACATACTTATTTAGCGTGATTCCTCCCTCCATAAGATATTGATCTGGCACCTTGACCATGAGAAGGACTTGCCCGGAAATTACGACTTTTCAATCTTAGATGACTGTCAATCGTGGAAATCTCAAGCTAAATTTCAATTCCACTATTTATTTATTGAGTGCCCAAAAAGATCAAGATTCAGATTGTTTTAAAGTGTGCATTAAAAAAATTGATGATTTATCAGCAAAACTCCCAAAAATAGAATTATAAATGTTTAAAAAAAAAACAACATGTAAATAGACTCATTTTGACACCTCAGGTCTTAATTTTTCTTTAACATAATAAACTTAATAATAATAATTTTTCTTTAATATAATAATAAAACATATGAAAACTAAAACAACTTAAATATCTGCTAGAGACAAAAAAAAAAAATGTTTAAAAAGACAATAGATCGTGTAGGATCTAGTTATAGCTAATAAAACTTTTTATATAAACATAAGTCATTGTCAACGTTTCGGCAGGAATTTTAAGCCTTCATCAGGGCTATAAAAACAAATGAACATATATATATATATATATATATATATATATATATATATATATATATATAGATGAGAGAGTAAAAATAACAAATACAGATAATAAATATGAGTAGCAATTGGTGAATGAATTAAAATCAAAAATGTATTATATTTTTTAAATGGAGTTACATAGAATTGTCGTGTATCCTGAGTAATAACCTCACCTTTTGCACTCGATTTTTTTTTTCATTTATATTACCAGCAGCCCTCGGGTTTGAAGACAAATTTTAAATTGGTCGGAGTCCTCGAGTGCAAAGGGTTAAATAATCATGAAGGTCAAAATAACGATACTGATGACTAGAGCCCGGAAGTTAGGCAAAATGCCTTTTTTATCTGAATGGATATATTGAAGAATCAGATAGAAATAAATATGTTTCCGTGCATTTAGGAAGTGTAGAGACAATTTTTATTTTGCCTTTTTTCCTATTTTGGGTTCCATTGCCTATTTTTGCCTTTTTTGCTTGTTATGCAATTTTTTTTCTGCGATTTAAACATTTCAAAAAGCACATATTGAACTTCCGTTCATCGAAGACAAAAAAGTTTGCTCAAAATAAATTACAAATTGCCGTCACAAATATCTATTCGAAAACTTATTTTCCCAACCCATGGATTTAACCTCTGTAAATAACAGAACCTTCCTTAGTAGAAGGAATGCACAAGCATAATGGATAGCAGGAAAGAGAGAGGATGAGGGAAATAAGTCACAGCTCCTTCCTCACAGCCCTTTTGCTGTGAGAATGCGTAATTACCTGGTATTCCGGATTTCGAAATAATAAGATAATGCAGAGGAAATTTTGCCATGATGAAAAACATTTTTTCTGAGAAGGTTTATAACAGTTGATACTATGAAAAAGCATCTTGTTGTTGCTTGTAACAAGGGAAGTAATTCCCTTGAGAGTAAGTACAATAATTCTGTGATAAATATATATATATATATATATATATATATATATATATATATATATATATATATATATAAATCACATGTCTGACTGTCCGTTTGTTCCTTATACAAATCCACACATTTTGACCAAACTTGGAATAATGGAGCCATAGGTTATGTTAAAATCGTTTATGATTCACAGTTCGGAAGTCACGGGTTCGAAACAATGAACGGGGTTCCTAATTTATTTTTGATTTTATGGAAGCATAAAGTAGGCGTAGCATGGCACGCCGGGTAACAGCTAGTTGGTAATAAAGAAATGAATGAGTATTTAAAATACATATTTTCATCATTAATGAGTAAGGTTCCTCTTTGCCTTCACTCCTAATAAATGCCTATTTTAATTACAGTACTGCCTATTTTCAGTATTTTAAGTGCCTTCTTGCCTGCCTATTTCACCCAAAAATAAATGCCTAACTTCCGGGCTCTACTGATGACGATAGCAACACTGAAAAAATTTAAAATACTGACGACTTGAAATTTCTTTTATATTTTGTGAATTTGATTTTCATCTTAACACTTTAACCCTTAAACGTCTTTTGCGGATACATATTTCCTTTCATGCGATACTCCACAAAAGTCTATCACTAATTAACACATTTTTGAAGTTTCAATATTTTATGAGGAGTATGTATCTGAATGAGTGGTAAGCCCTCTTTTGGCCTGAAGTAATATGATATTGTAAACACACATCATCTGGGTTGGGTTCAGATGGGCCGACCGTCGAGACGCAGCGTGTACATGAAGTACTCCGAGAGGTCGATGATGGATGCCATCCAAGCTGTGCTCAAGAAGAACGTCAGCGTGAGGAAAGCGTCCATGGTGCACAGCGTTCCGTTCAGCACTCTCTACGGAAGAGTGCAGACTGCAAGGGCCAAAGCAGTCAACGGATGCGACGTACTCCCTCCTCTGCCACCTGTATCGCCCCAGGCGTGGCGTAAGTCATAATATGTTGCATGATTTGTTTTTATATAATAGATTATTTGGCATAAGTGTGGACCTTAACATATAAAATCGTTCAACAGCATAACATATTCTTGAAATAACTGGCAGGAGTTGCTCCCAAAAATTGTTTAAAACATTAACTTACATTTGCGACGGTTCTAAACTTCACCTATGTCACTAATACAATTTCTATTTGAATATCTCTGAAACTAATCACTTATTCTGTTTGAATTTTCATCTATAAGGATTTTTTTTTTAATTTCGCCTTCCTGTATCCAGCAGAGGCGTTTAATCTTCCAATAATCATTAGGTTTGTAAAGAAGTCTTGTTAATTATTTACGATATCACCAGAAATAGTTGTAGCTATAAGCTCCTGATAAGAATCCAGAAAAGGCGCGAAACATATAGAGGGGTCTCCCGTGGTCTAATGGCTAGCGCCTTAGATTCATAAGCGGTAGATGGTGGGTTCGATCCCCACCGGCGGCAGGAATTTTCTCATCTCAGGGCTCGTTGAGAAAATTCCTGGCTGCACCCTGGATGTCAGCGCTAATGGCCCAGATTTGTCGATGCGTCGTTAACATTTTACAGCAGATTTAATTCTGTTTTTTATTTATTATTAAATATCCAAAAAATAAGTTTTTAATGTACAATGACAAATGCCCGTACGTATTTATGATAGTATACTTTTATATATCATGTTTCATGAATGGAATTTTTATAGATGATGATTCTACTTAACTATAAGAAATTTAAAACCAGGCAAATCCCTACATGGCGGGCACTGTAAATTAATTATTATTAATTTACAGTGCCCGCTATGTAGCATTTAATACATGCAGTATTAATTATAATTAAATAAACAATTTTGTTTTAATTATTCGCCTTCTGCCTAATTGAAGTCAGTTTAGTGATAAATATAAAACACATCAAGATGAACAAAAGTAAAATCACGAATACTAGAACAAGAAATAAATACACCAGAAAAAATAAATAAATGAATCAATTTAAATCTTTCGTCTTCTCTTTTGCATAGTTTTATTTTCCGGGAAACATTCATTTTTCTCAACCTCCTAGTTGAATTACTCTCTTATGTAGCACTTTATTGCTCCTTCGACTGATTTACTTGAAAAAAAAATTGAATAAAATTTCAAAATTTAGGGAACTTTGTTGCTGAAGAGAGAAACCTTGCCTAAAAATTCGAGATTATATGATAAATAGTAACTACCTCAAGTTGTCGAAGCCTATGGACTTGAATTTCAAAGTGAATCAATATATATAAAACAATGAATATAATATTCAGGAATTTTTTTCATCCACATGGTCTTCCAACGGAGAAATATGGAGAGGTTCCATTTGTGGTCTGCATAACAAAAATGGAACATCTCCTTATTACTCATCCAACTTTTTTATTTGTTATGCAGACCACAAATGGAAGTCCGACTCGCAGGAACTGCGTCATCTTAGCGCGGTTCCAGTTTTTTTTTTTTTTTTTTTTTTTGTTTTTTTTTACGGCACATCTACATCTAGGTCATTAGCGCCGACATCCAGGGTGTAGCGAGGAATTTCACCAGCGAGCCGTGGGATGATAAAATTCCTGCCGGAGGTTAGGAATCGAACCCACCATCTCCCGCTTATGAATCCAAGGCGCTAGCCATTAGACCACGGGAGACCCCGGTTCCTGTTCATATCCCTATTCTCATTTGAAAAGCTTAGAATAGAAACAGATAATATTTTCCTCGGCCTTTGTTCAAAGGGTTTTATGGCTGGCTATACCTGGGGTCAGGTCCGCAAGACCCTAGAATCCTCTTCTACCGATACTTCATTTCATACGTTTCAATGAATTGGAAAATATCAAATATTTTCACACATTCCTGTGTTCTTTTACTATAGTAATAATTCAACAGAAAAATCAATTAAAAAATAAAATAAAAAAACCAACAGCATAAAGGCAATTGAAAATATTCAAAAGACGTCAACGAATCTTTTTCTCTTGGCAAGCTATATTTCTAACAATGAATTGTTTTTCTTATTTTGCCTAATCTGTTTTATTGTAAAATACATTATCCAACTATAAGCAATTAAAAAATAACAAGGAATAAAAAAACAGACAAAAAGAACAGTTCGAATAAGC